>OY804593.1:1390951-1990951 GCA_963680895.1 Fragum sueziense | reverse complement strand
CAATAACTTCCATACTATCAAAGGGATTCAACCCAAACTTGGTATACTTATTCACCATCACACCCTCTACCTTACTATAAGGGCCCATGACCCTGGGACCACTCTATTTGGAGTTATGCCCCCTTTATACTAAGCAACTTAGAAAGTCGAGCGCGCTGTCTTCGGACAGCTCTTGTCTCATATGGCGCATACAAATCTGCAGTAATGGGTCATTTTGGCGCATCAAAATTTGAGAAAAGATCGACTTTTTAGTTTAACCATTATGGGTTAATTGCCGATCTTTGTTTACATTAGTGATTTCCAAAACGCTTGTCATAAAACCAAAAAGTGTTTCGGTGATTTTAGACTGGATTTTTAGCTCACCTGAGCACGAAGTGCTCAAGGTGAGCTATTGTGGTCGCTTTTTGCCCGTCGTCCGTCTGTCCGTCCGTCTGTCCACAATTTGTTGTTACCGCTCTAGCATCCACAAATATTGACCAATCTTGACCAAACTTGGTCAAAACATGTATGACCATAAGTTCTCGGACGAGTTCGATTTTGAGCCAGATCGGGCAAGGAAGTCCGGAGTAATGTGCCCTTGAACGTCAAAAATGGCTAGTTTTGACTTTGTCACCACTCTAGTATATACAAATATTGACCAATCTTAATCAAACTTGGTCAAAACATGTATGACCATAGGGTCTCGGATGAGTTCGATTTTGAGTCAGATTTGAATAGGAAGCTTTTTGTCCGTCGTCCGTCTGTCCGTCCGTCTGTCCACAATTTGTTGTTACCGCTCTAGCATCCACAAATATTGACCAATCTTGACCAAACTTGGTCAAAACATGTATGACCATAAGTTCTCGGACGAGTTCGATTTTGAGCCAGATCGGGCAAGGAAGTCCGGGTTTATGTGCCCTTGAACATCAAAAATGGCTAGTTAGCTCCACTGGCCGAAGGCCAGCGGGGCTTATGTCATGGCCCTGTGTCCGTCGTGCGTCCGTGCGTGCGTGCGTGCGTCCGTGCGTGCGTGCGTAAACAATTTTCAAACATCTTCTTCTCAAAAATTACCGGACCAATTTCAACCAAACTTCACACGAATCATCCTTGCATGAATCTCTACCAAATTCCTTCAAAAGAATAAAATCTGTGCAGAACTTGAATTTTAATTATTAATTTAATTGAATTAATTTTGGAAAAATCTTTAAAAATTCTTCTTCTCCAAAACTACTGGACCAATTTCAACCAAACTTCACAGAAATCTTCCTTGCATGAATCTCTACCAAATTTGTTCAAAAGAATAAAATCCGCGCAGAACTTGAATTTTAATTAATTTAATTGATTTAAATTTTTGAAAAATCTTTAAAAAACATTCTTCTCCAAAACTACTGGACCAATTTCAACCAAACTTCACAGAAATCTTCCTTGCATGAATCTCTACCAAATTTGTTCAAAAGAATAAAATCCGCGCAGAACTTGAATTTTAATTAATTTAATTGATTTAAATTTTTGAAAAATCTTTAAAAAAAATTCTTCTCCAAAACTAATGGACCAATTTCAACCAAACTTTACAGAAATGTACCTTGCATGAATCTCTTTTTAATTCCTTCAAAAAAATAAATTCTGTGTCAAAATTTTGATTCATTAAATTAGATTAATTTTTTGAAAAAAATTCGTTTCCAAAACTACTGGACCAATTTTAACCAAACTTCACACGAATCTTCCTTGCATGAATCTCCTTTAAATTCCTTCAAAAAAAAAAATTTCCGTGTAGAACTTAAATTTTAATAAATTTAATTAAATTGAATTTTCGAATAATTGTTAAACAATCTTCTTCTCCAAAACTACATTACCAATTTCAACCAAACTTCACAGGAATCTTCCTTGCATGAATCTCTCCCAAATTCCTTCATGATCGGATGAAAAGCTTGGCCGCTGTGGGCTAGGCTTATTTTTCGCTATATGAAACAGTGTAATTTTAACAAATTTTTAAAAACATTTCTGCTCCTTAATTACTTATTGGATTTCATTCTGGTGTAGCATGAATCTTCTTTGGATAGACCTCTATTGTATTCCTTGAAGAAGTTCGTAGTCTAAATGTCTAAAAGCCAGTGGAGCGATACAGGGCCATCTTGGCCCTCTTGTTTTGACTTTGTTACCACTCTAGCATCTACAAATATTGACCAATCAAGATAAAACTTTGCCACAATGTTGGTAACTATAAGATCTTGGATGAGTTCAAATTTCAGCGTGATATGTGCAGGAAGTCTGGAGTTATGTGCCCTTGAATTTGACAAAATTACTGTTTTCGACTTTGTTACCACTCTAGCATCTACATTTATTGACCAATCAAGACAAAAATTGGCCACAATGTTGGTGACCATAAGATACTTGATGAGTTAAATTTTCAGCTTGATTTGACCAGAAAAGCAAGAGTAATTGACCCTTTTATATGAAATTAGCGTTTTCGACTTTATTTTCTCTCTAACAAACACAAATATGGACCAATCAAGATACAACTTGGTCGCAATGTTGGTGACCATAAGATCTTAAATGTTTTAATTTGTCAGATTGATTGGACTAAAAAAACCAGTTGTTTGCCCTTGACGGTTACAAAATTGCTGTTTTCGACTTTGTTTTCTCTTAGACAGCAATAAATATTTACCAATAAAAAAAACTTGGACATGATGTTGATGAGAATATCTTTATCAGGACAGAGTTATATGCCCTTGACTGTGACAAAATTGTTGTTTTCTTCCACAAGTTTGTTTTTACTGTAACAGCTATGAAAGCAGTTTTCTGCTGGATCATAATCTCGCATCTTAAATTATGTGCTCTTGAACTTGACAACATTGTGACTTTCATTCTATCTAAGGTGCAGGTGAGCGATTAAGGACCATCATGGTCCTCTTGTTTTTTTCGTAGACTGGAAATATCGATTTTTATTATTAGACGCTTTATTTTGTATGCAAAGATCTTGATGAAAGCGGCCGGATGATATTCTACCTCGATCTTAGAAATACGTAATCATGACGTCGTCTGAGCAAAAATGAAACTAAAGTCTGACATTCTTTGGTGGTTTAGTCAGCGAATCAAAGGTGAAAAGTAAAAAGACCGATGATCAACTGCTACGAGGAAAGCTTTGAAAAAATGTTGATATTAATAATATCATACTCAGTAGTTTTCTAGTGTTTTGCAAATTTGCACCCTCCGTATCCGCGAAAAAAGTGAATTCCTTTACTCTCTTTACGGACGATTTTTGGGCTTGTATGATCCCACGGCAGATAGTAAAAACATACATTTCATGAATCGATAAAGCAGGGCTGTGAATTGTTGGGTTGTGGAGAAGTTATTGCATTTATGGAGTATATGAACTTTCCAGATCACAAGATAGCGAATTTTTCATTGGCCCCACATCAACAGAAATTGACCCCTACTTTTGGTTGGTAATGGGCCAAATTGACCCCTCACATCTGAATCCTGGCCTAAACACTGATAATCAGCATTTCCTTCTAAGGTGCATCAAATGGTGTCTGTGTTTGGGAAATGGGGTGCTGCTGTGTTTTAACCATTTCCCTAACACAACTGGGGTTTAACATCCCTGAAGGAGAGAGGTTCAGAAAACATCAAAGGAAAAGAAGAAAATGCTGATAATCAGCATTTTCTCCTTTTCCTTCAATATTTTCTGTGCTATAGTGTACATAAATTCAATATTCATTAACATCCATTTGGATGTTTTCAGCAGCTTTGAAGTTGAGCAAGCATAATATTTCGTCGTTTGGGAGTGTTGATATGTAAATTTTAGTTGAAGGGAAAGTGCTCTCTGTAGGAGCCATCATGAACTTTAACCCTTTCCCAAACGGCAAAATTTTAGGGTGGTCCACTTTAAAATCTGCCACAAATGACAAAATAGATGTTATTAAAGATAGGATTTGTGTAAAATATGGCACAGAAAATATTGAGACAAAAGGAGAAACTGCTGGTTATCAGCAGTTTCTTCTTTTGTTTCAATGTTTTCCCAAGCCTTTTCTATTAGGGACGTCAAAACCAGGTCTTGTTTGGGAAAGGGTTAAGTCCTTTCCCAAATAAGATTTGACTTACCTTATTAGGAAATGTTTTAGAAATCAAAGAGACAAAGGGAGAAAATGCTAATTTTCACCTTTTGACTCAACATTTTAAAAGCTATTATATTGTACACAAAACACCAATTTTGTCTTCTGAAACATTCTTCAAATTGGATCAGTCCAAATTTTTGCCTTTTGGGAAAGGCTTAAGAAATATTTTCTTAACATTTGGTGAACAGGAGTTGCTGGTTGACCCTATGAAATTGCACTTTTCAAAACATTGTGAACAAAACCACCCTTTCTCCTTTTCCCTTATGTTTTATCCAGTTTCAGAATAAAAGAATGAATGAAACTGATTGTATTTTATAAAATTTTCAAGACATTAGATGTCAGTTGAATAATTGTATTTGAAAGAACTGTTTTTTGTATATTTCTCATTTTTGATTCATTAATGTTTTCATATCATTTTACCATTTAATATCTTATTTATCCCGAGTTGTGTTCCATGTTCAGATCAATTAAAACCAATTTGATATAAAAGAATATTCATTTATCATTGAGCCAGGGTCTGGAAAAGAGTCCAGTGTTCTCCCTGAATATTTTGAAGCTGTAGTGGCAAATTATATAAGAATCGGTAAACCTTGAAACCCATACTGTTTATGAAAATATTTGTGAGTAAAAACATAATGGAAAAAGAAGAAATTGCTCATTTTGGGCAATTTCTTCTTTTCCCATAATGTTTTATACATACATTTATTACATTGACAATGATAAAAATGAGTTATTTTAAGTTTTTGGCACAAAATACCACAAAATGAATCTCTCTATTAAGTAACAATTTTGAAGAAATTAAGCTGTTGGGCACTTTTGAAGCTGTAGGGGCACTTTTGAAGCTGTAGGGGCATTACTCTGATTTAGACAAAGCTATAGTAGGGCCTATAGAGGTTATTGGGCTTGGGCGAACACTGGGCTCTATGAATACAGATCAGCTGGTGTGAACAGTCTGATCAAGATCCACGGTGTTCTTTTATAGTATTGTTCTGACCTATAAAACTGTAATACTACATCATAGATCCTGATCAGACTGTTTTTGGGCACAGGCTGATCTAAATCCATGATGGTTTGAATTGATGTAAAGGCTATTTTCCAGATCTCGGTCATTTGTCATTTATCATTGTTCATTTACTCTTATAATGCCAAATGCCTTTCAAATAACTTAACACTTGGACAGAAAATAAAATTTTAGACCAGTCAAATTTCAAAGGTGCTTGAGACTACAATGTCAATAGGCAACGATTTTATCCAGTTAACTGTGATGTAATTTCGGACAAACAAATAGTATTTCGTGGGTGTTGTTAAAAAATTTTAACGTTAAACCCAGTCTATTTTTAGCACAAAATTTTATGCCCCAGTCTATTTTTAGCACAAAATTTGATGCTATTAAAGACATGACAGTTGTATGTTAAACCTTATTAGGAAAACTGTAGAAAAGCTCTTTACCAAAAAGATTTGTATGTATACATGAATAATAGAGAAAGCTTTAGGAAACATTGACAGAAAAGAAAAATGCCAATCACCTGCATTTTCTTCTTTTCCTTCAATGTTTTAAGAACTGTTTTGAATGCCCAATATGGGTATATATACATTCATTATAAGTGCCATAACATTTCCAGGCCTCAAGCAAAACTATTGTGAATGCAAGTACATCATGTATACACATATAATTTTGCATGAAGCCTTCTCATTCATATGTGATCCGTCATGCTAAAAGGGACCTTGTGTGAATTCTGTGAATCAAATTTGGAGAAATTGGCCAGACTCAACAGAGGTCAACCAATTGTCATATTTGGAAAATGTAAATATAGCAGGATAAGAAAATTATTACACTCTGAATTTGAAAATGACAGAAGAATGAAAAATTTCTATTCTAGTCTGCCCATTTTGTGCAACCTGACAATGGTCGATACTTTTCAAACATCCCACAAGGTCCCTTTAAACATGATGGATCACATATTTCTAAAGAATTCATCTTCATGTAAATATTTATTTCATTCAGGTAAAACCCTGGAATTTAGTTTTAACCCTCTACCAAAAAGCAAAAAAATAGACTGATCCAAATTCAAAGATGTTTCATACGACAATTTCAAGTTGATGAAATCTTTAAGTAATTTCCATTTTGGGTTAGAAAACCCTGTGGTAAATGAAGAAATTGCTTATCACAAGCAATTTCTTCATTTTCCACAATGTTTTTCACAGCTTTTATCTTGTGGGGCGTCAAAAAGTGTCACTATGTGGGAATGGGTTAAATTCATGTAAAAAATTTGACAATTTTCATGGTTTTAAGCTCATTGTTTTTCTTCAGGAACCGCTTTTTCGCAAAAAAATTCTTACTGCACTTTCATTCAAAGGGCAGTTTATAATGCTAAGATTCTATTAGAATTGTCACAAAATTATTTTGAAATTTTACATCAGAAGGGTTATTTAGATGTAACAATTAGAAATTTAAGCTGATGTAAATTAATTTGATCCAAACCATTGCTTGATCCTTTCCTAAATAAGACCTGTTTTGACATCTTGAACACAAAATGCTTGAGAAAACATCACGACCTTTTCCAAAACTGCAAAATCGTGTACTTATTTGAATAATACTACATACATCAAATTGATTTTGACAAGAGGATTAATTTTGTGAACAATATATCACAGAAAATATTGAGGCAAAAGATGATTCTGGTCTTCTTTTTCCGAAATGTTTTCCCAAGCTTCTTTTTGTAAGAAATATCAAAACAGTGCTTGTCTGGGAGAGGGTTCATTGATTTACAGATCTATGTAACTTTCATTTTGCTTTAAGGAACCTCTAACAATCAGAGATTGTTGTATATTGTGTTCAAGTATTATTTTTTTACATGAATAAATGTAACATTTTGAGCCTTTTGTTTGTGTCTTCTGTAAAACGCCCATTTATATGCTGTCCAAGTTGGTTGTATATTGGTATCATAGCTGTCTGTCTGGACGAAGTTTTCTTTATTGATGTCACAATTTTGCCCTCTTTCTGCAGCCGTGGACCAAGTGTTTTAGACAGAATACACATCTGGCCCCAGTTTCTCGAAAAAACTTACGTATGTTCTCAGACTCAAATCTGAGCACCGTGCTCAAATCACACGAAATGCATGTGAACTTCAATTGAATACCAATCAATGTTGATTGGTATTCGATTAAAGTTGAGCATGAACTCATGAGTATATACTTAAGTATTTTCGAGAAACCGGGGCCAGGCTTTAATCGGACTGGGTCCCATCTGACCCAAAATTGAACTCAATGGAGAACTTATGGTCATACATGTCTTGACCATGTTTGGTCAATATTTGTGGATAGTAGAGTGTTAACACCAAATTGTAAACAAATTGTGAACAGATTGACAAACAACAAACAAAAAGTAACCATAATAGCTCACCTTTAGCACTGTGTGCTTTGGTGAGCTAAAAATATTGCAGCAAATAGAAACAAGAGGACCATGATGGTCCTATATCGCTCACCTGAACCAAAATGATATGAGCAACATTTTTGTTCAATTCAATTGATATTTATGACTTTAAGACTGAAAACGAACTTATGATCAATAACATTGTGAAAATCAAACTCATCCGAGATGTAACGGTGCCCAACATTGTGTCAAAGTTTTGCTTTGAATGATAAATAATTGTAGATTCTAGAGTATAAACAAGGTCGATAACCGCCGAAAACAGCATTTTATCAAATTCAAGGGCACATAACTCTCGACTTTCTGATCAGATCCATTTGAAAATCCAACTCATCCAAGATCTTATGGTCCCCAAGAATGTGTCCAAGATTTGTCTTGATTGGTCAATAATTGTAGATTCTAGAGTGTAAACAAGGTCAAAAACAGCCAAAAACAGCAATTTTGTCAAATTCAAGAGCACGCAACTCTCGATTTTCTGATCAGATCAGACTGGAAATCATCCTGAACAGAGATCTTATGGTCCCAAACATTGTGTCCAAGCTTTGTCTTGATTGATTGATAATTGTAGATTCTAGAGTGTAAACAAGGTCGAAAACAGCCGAAAATGGCAATATCGTCAAATTCAGGGGCACATAACTCTGGACTTTCTGATCAGATCAAACTGAAAATCAAGCTCATCCGAGATCTTATGGTCGCCAACATTGTGTCCAAGTTTTGTTTTCGTTGATTGATAATTGTAGATTCTAGAGTGTAAACAAGGTCGAAAACAGCCGAAAATGGCAATTTTCAAGGGCACGTAACTCTTGACTTTCTCATCAGATCAAATAGAAAATCAAACTCATCCGAGATGTTATGGTCCCCAACATTGTGTCCAAGTTTTGTATTGATTGATATATAATTGTAGATTCTAGGGTGTAAACAAGGTCGAAAACAGCCGAAAATGACAATTTTGTCAAATTCAAGGGCACATAACTCTGGACTTTCTGATCAGATGAGACTGAAAATCGAACTCATCCAAGATCTTATGGTCCCAAACATTATGTCTTAGTTTTGTCTTGATTGATCAATAATTGTAGATTCTATAGTGTTAACAAGGTCAAAACCAGCCGAATATGGCAATTTTGTCAAATTCAAGGGCACATAACTCTGGACTTTCTGATCAGATCATACTGAAAACCAAACTCATCCGAGATCTTATGGTCTCCAACATTGTCTCCAAGTTTTGTTTTGATTGATCAATAATTGTAGATGCTAGAATGTAAACAAAGTCAAAAACGGCTTTTTTGGACATTCAAGGGCAGATAACTCAGCACATTCTGGTCCGATCTGGCCCACAATCGAACTCATCCGAGAACTTATGACCATACTTGTTTTGACTAAGTTTGATCAAGATTGATTAATATTTGTGGATGCTAGAGCGTAAACACCAAATTGTGGACGGACAGACGGACGGACGGACGGACAGACGGACGACGGACAAAAAGCGATCACAATAGCTCACCTTGAGCACTTTGTGCTCAGGTGAGCTAAAAATTAGAACTGTCGCAAAACAGACAAATACCCCCGATAGCGCCTTGTCACTGAAGAAGTGCTACAGGTCAAATGGTTCTTCAGTTGTAGCACGGAAGTGGATTTTAAATAAAGTCCAATTGTGACCTTGACCTTTGACCTATGTGACCCAAAAACAAAGAGGCAACTCCTTGGTCAAGGGCAACAACTGTGTAAAGTTTCATGATCCTAGGTCAAACAATTAATGACTTGAAGCACAGAAAGGGATTTTAAAGTCCAATCGTGACCTTGACCTATGACCCCAAAACAATAGGGCACCTCCTTGGGTCAAGGACAACAACTGTGTAAAGTTTCATGATGCTAGGTCAAACGATTCTTGACTTAGAGCATGAAAACAGATTTTAAACAAAGTCCAATTGCAACCTTGACCTCATGACCCCAAAATAATAGGGCACCTCCTTGGGTCATGGGCAACAATACTCTCCATTGCCGAGCTCTATTGATTAAACCATCAAATATGACCTCTGCAGTTTTCGGTACGCCAACAGCCTATTTGGTCGTCATAATCTAATTATAGCACACCATTTGAATTATCGAATCAAAATCATTCAGTTTTATCTTGCATGATCATTACGTATACATAACGTCGCTTCTATTTTTGGCTGAAGCCGGTAACATTTGAATTATCGAATCAATAGTTGGGTCCAATACCCCAATCCCGTGACCATTCTTTGGCTAACATGTTTTGACGATTGATTTGACATCTATAGACCTTTTAGAAAAAATTTAGAAACCATGCCCCTCGAGATTTTGCTGGCGTTTTTTGCTACAGGGCCAAATCCAAAATGGCCGCCGCCGCCATATTGAAAAATTAACTTTTGAACCAGATCACCTACAATCAAGTGTAAATACACTTTTCAGACTGAATTTATCACGAGAAATCCGTTTCTGACATTAGTTTTACACTTAAATGTTGTTTTGGCCAAAATTTTCAAGATGGCCGCCAATGTAATGTTGAAAAAATAAAATTTAAATAACTTTTGAAGTAAATAGCCTAAAATCAAGTGTAAATACACTTTTCTGACTAAATCTTTCATGGAGAATCCGATTCTGACATTAATTTTTATGTTAAGACGTCTTTTTGACCAAAATTTACAAGATGGCCGCCAACACAAATTTGAAAAAGTAACTTTAAAATGATTACTTTTGAACAAGATCATCTACAATCAACTGTAAATATACTTTTCATAGTGAATCTATCACAAGGAATCCGTTTCTGTCATTAGTTTTACTCTAAAATGTTGTTTTGACCAAAATTTTCAAGATGGCCGCCAATGTTATGTTGAAATAATAAAATTTACATAACTTTTCAAGTAAATATCCTGAAATAATGTGTAAATACACTTTTCTGACTGAATCTATCATGATATATCCGACTCTTATTTTACACTAAATATATATTTTTACCAAAATATACAAGATAGCCACCAATGCAAATTTAAACAAGAGCTGTCCGAAGACAGGGCGCTCGACTTTCTAAGTTGCTTAGTATAAAGGGGGCATAACTCCAAACATAGTGGAGCCATGGTCATGGGCCCTAGTAGTTAGATAGAGGGTGTGATGGTGAATTAGTATACCAAGTTTGGGTTGAATCCCTTTGATAGTATGGAAGTCATTGATGTTTGAAAAAACTTTAACCTTTCTTGTAACGCCGACACCCGGGTGACAGTATATTAAGCTCTCATTTTCTTCGAAAAGTCGAGCTAAAAATAACTTTAAATTGATTACTTTTTGAACCAGATCACCTATAATCAAGTGTAAATACATTATTCACACTGAATCAAATATGGGGAATCCTATTCTGACATTCTGACAAGTTTGATTGATTCGGTCGGCACAATCCCTTCAGCCAATCAAAAACATGTTCAGTCATAAAAAGCGCACATGCACTCATTTGGAGGAGGTGAAAGCTTCGGTCTTTTTTGTTAAAGTATTACCAACTTCCAGCATTAATATCTCGACTACTACGCCTGATTATTAAAAGTGTGTCGATTGTTAGAAAGTTTAAATCCCATTCTTTAAAGAAAGAGTTTTGTTTGTGAAATTTAACGATGGATTTTTGAAACACTTTGCCTCAAATATGGTATACCGTAACGATAAAGATTGAATAAGTACCCTCGATGAAAAAATGAAAGTGAGACTATGACGTCATGCCGACTGATCTTATGCTAGAATGCCGTTTTGACCAAAATATGAACTACATGATATGAATACAAACTTCTGAAACGGTGAAAAGTTGTCACGTTATCTAATCTGAATCTGAGTTTTCAGTATCACTGTATTCGGTAGAATCAGATCATTTAATCCGTTATCATCCGATTCACTCTCGCTTTCATAAGCTTCCTCGAGTGCAGACAGTGTAACCGGAAGAGCAAGATGTGCATAGCGGACAGGGTGACAGTCAGGCCACCCCCAACTCCAATCCATGTCCAAGTGGAGACGGATGCTGCTTCACGGCAGGGTGACGCACAAGATACTAGAAGGCCAAGTAGTGTGCACGCAGCATATGTTGGCAGAGGATATCTCCATCAGGAGAAAGTCGCATAAATGACTTATTTTTCATGGTCTTCCACTTAGTGGCACGAGCCTCAGCCATAGAGGGACTTTTCTTATCCCAATAGACCACTTCTTGTGTAAACTGAAAGATTCCATCTATCACTTCTCCCTCCATGATGAGATTAACTCCGCACTGGCCGAGCTGCTGTCTCGCTATGGGATCTCGGCCACATTGTCATATAAGGATATCTTACCCTTGCCATAGAAACCGGAGTTTGCATCACAACCGGTCATACAAGTCATCCATTAGTTGCTGGGTTGGCAGATTCGTACAGCAGGTGCCAACGGCGTAAAATATCTCTTTATCAACTGTCTGTGCTGCGGGAGTCAGGCTATAATGACCCTGCGGTGAAGCAGCATTCATCTCCACTCAGACATGGATGGGAGTTTGTGGGTGGCTGCTGTCGCCTTGTCCGTTATACACGTCCTTCTCTTCCGGTTACCCTGCCTGCACTCGAGGATGCTTATGAAAGCGAGTGTGAATCGGATGACGACGGATCAAATGATGCGCAGGGGGCGATAATTCACAATACAGTGATACTGAAAACGCCGATTCAGATTAGATAACATTACAACTTTTCACTGTTTCAAAAGTTTATTTTCATATCATGTAGTTGCAGTTTCTAAATATAGATACGACTTATTATCATGAACAATGAATTGCCGGGGTGTCATTTTACGTTTCTGTTCAATCCATCACATGGCTTCCATCGTTGATATTTTCGTCAAAATGACATTCTAGCATCAAACTTATGTCAGAACAGGATTCCCAATATTTGATTCTGTGTGAATAATGCATTTACACTTGATTGTAAGTGATCTGGTTAAAAAATAATCAATTTAGAGTTATTTTTTCAAATTGGAATTGGCGGCCATCTGGTAGAGGATTTTGGTCAAAAATGCGTTTAGAGTAGAACAAATGTCAGAGTCGGATTTATCATGATAGATTCAGTCAGAAAAGTATATTTACACATTATTTCAGGATATTTACTTGGAAAGATATTTTATAAAAAAAATATTTTTCAATGTTACACTGGCGGCCATCTTGAAAATTTTGATCAAAACAACATTACAGTGTTCAACTAAAGTCAGAAATGAATTATTTGTGATAGATTCACTATGAAAAGTATATTTACAGTTGATTGTAGATGATCTTGTTCAAAAGTAATCATTTTAAAGTTACTTTTTCAAATTTGCGTTGGCGGCCATCTTGTACATTTTGGTCAAAAAGACGTCTAAACGTAAAAATAATGTCAGAATCGTATTCCCCGTGATAGATTCAGTCAGAAAAGTGTATTTACTCTTGATTTTAGGCTATTTACTTCAAAAGTTATTTAAAATTTATTTTTTCAACATTACACTGGCGGCCATCTTGAAAATTTTGGTCCAAATAACATTTTAGTGTAAAACTAATGTCAAATACGGATTTCTCGTGATAAATTCAGTCTGAAAAGTGTATTTACACTTGATTGTAGGTGATCTGGTTCAAAAGTTATTTTTTCAATATGGCGGCGGCGGCCATTTTGGATTTGGCCCTGTAGCAAAGAACGCCAGCAAAATCTCGAGGGGCATGGTTTCTAAATTTTTTCTAAAAGGTCTATAGATGTCAAATCAATCGTCAAAACATGTTAGCCAAAGAATGGTCACGGGATTGGGGTATTGGACCCAACTACAAAATCATTCAGTTTGATCTGGTTTGATTACGTATACATTACGTCGCTTCTATTTTTGACTGAAGCCGGTAATTTGAAGCGTCAGCCAATGAAAGTTTGTATCAGCTTTTTGAATTGTTTTGTTGTGTATCGCCAACGATTGGATACTGAAATCCCGCCAAGGCCCCGAGATTAGACGTGAAATGACCCGGCGAGAACAGAGCTCATTCTATCGAAATGGAATGTAGAGATAATGTGCTCTGTTCATAAGAGAGTAGGGCAACAACTGTGTACAGTTTTATGATCCTAGGTCAAACAGTTCTCGAGTTAGAGGATGGAAATGGATTTTTAACAAAGTCTAATTATGCCCTTGACCTTTGACCTTCATGATTCAAAAACAAAAGAGCACCTCCTTGGGTCAAGGGCAACAATTGTGTAAAGTTTCATGATCCTAGGTCAAATGGTTCTCGACTTAGAGCAAAGAAACGGGAAAGTCTAATTGTGACCTTGACCTTTGACGACCCCAAAAGACCCCAAAACAATAGGGCACCTCCTTGGGTCATGGCCAACAACTGTGTACAGTTTCATGATCCTAGGTCCAACGGTTCTCGAGCACAGAAACGAAAACAAGAGGACCAAGATGGTCCTATATCGCTCGCCTTAGAGCGCCCTGAGACATACTTTTTAACAAACCTTTTAAATCTCCGAGGATTTTGAAAAGAGGATTTTGAAAAGGAGTCATACGACAATGGTACACACTTAATTTCAAAGCACAATTTGGGAAAAGATTGTCAAAGATTTTTCACTATATCTGTATTTAAAATCAGAAAATCCACAACATATTGCTGAATTTCCATTGCACATAGACAAATTGAAGCATTAATCTTGGAAAAAGGTCATTGGGCTATAATATTTAGAAACCATAGAAAGTTTGGAAATTCTAAGACAATTTTAAACCTGTTCCCGCTTTTTTAAATCTAGAATACCTCATGGTAGAGCTTATTTTCAAAGCAAAATGATAACTTGAACTAATCTGTTTAACAAGACAATATGACACACACAACTTATATGCACTTTTTTCTGTACAAAATGCAAGAGCCTAAAGCATAGGAATAATTCTAAAAGTTCTTAAACGAGGCAAAAAAATTATCTTCGGGCCTTAACAACTTGAAAAGATTGTCAAACATTGCCCTCTATCATTTATATGGAACCCACAACATAGGGGAAATATTCATTGAACAGTAAGGATTTGGTTATGGTAAAACCTTTTCCAAACAACATAACATAAGAGCAGACATAATTAAAAGCTGCTGTAGATGATAAAACAGGTGTTGATAAAGACTGCATTCATGTATAAAAATTTGTAGAGAAAATGATGAGGCAAAATGAGACAACACAGGCTATCAAGTTATCAACATTTTCTTCTTTTACCATATCATTTACAAGCCTTTTCTGTCGGTGAGGCAAACCTGTGTATGGTAGAGAAAGGGCATAATGCTTTCCCATACAGAAAGGTAAAGAAAGGAAATAGACTGTCCCAATTTGAAAGTTCAAAATACAAAATTGACAGCGGTACAAATAGGATTCGTTTACAATGAACTAGCATATAAAATATTGAATAAAATTAAAATATTGAGGTAAAAGGAGAACCAGCACTTTCTTCATTTGACTCATTAATTTCCAAAGCCTTTTCTAATAGGGACTTCAAAACAAGGTCTTTCCAGGAAAGGGTTAAAGTATTTAGTTGATCCCTAGATCAGTAAACAAACACTGTTTGCTCCATGCATTCTTTATCAGTATTATGATCTGCATAATCTGATTATAGGGATATGATATAGTCGGTGGGGGAGTCAAAACCTCGTAACTCCAGCTTATTCAAGCTGTAGTTACGAGGATTTGACTCCCCACCAACGATATGTGATAAAATCTACCTGGTCAAAACAATTCCTCACTTGAAAATTCCAGAACCCATAACATAGGGCTTCTTTCCTTGCAATGTGATGAATTTTAGTATTCTGTTAGAGGTTTAGGAGATGTAAAGTCATGCAAAATTTCAAGACTCTAGGCCAAATAGTCCTTGAGAAAACTGTGTTTCAGTGTGAAACCTTAAACCCCACAACATAGGGCCAATTTTTCTATAAGCACAATTATTTGAAGTATTTTGGTAGAGGGCATTGAGACAATACTACAAACAAAATTTCAAGACTCTAGACCTTATAGTTTGGGAGGAGAAGATTTTTTAGTAATTGTGGACAGACAGACGGACGGACGGACAGACGGACGATGAGCGATCACAATAGCTCACCCTCAGCACTTCGTGCTAAGGTGAGCTAAAAAGTCTATGGATGGACGGACAAACAGACATGGTGAAACCCATATACCTGCCTCTACTTAGTAGGTGGGGGGTATAATGATGGTTATCAACATTTTCTTCTATTGTCTTAATTGTTTTCCAAAGCATTTCATATTTGGTATGTCACAACCAGGTATTGTTTGGGAAAGGGTTCAATAAAATGCCCTGAAGGAAGAATCTGGAAAAACAATAATGGAATTAACATTTTGTATTTCATTCTATACATATTTACAAGAATTTCAATAATACATCAACAACAAATTAAAATCTTTCAGTTGACCTGGCCGCAATTGTCCGCATTGTTCCGTATACTTTAGAAGGTGGACTCCCTGAAAGTAGATTAGGATAGACAGTTTATAGTCTTTACATTACCTCACTTTAGCCTGAACTGTTAAATGTGACCCGTCACGCTAAAAGGGACCTTATCCGAACTCCAAAAATCCAAATTTTGACAAACTTGTCAGACCCAGCACAGGTCAACCAGATACTGTATGCGAAAAATGAACACATTGTCAGATAGGGAAAACATTGCGGCTTAAAAAAATTACATAAAAGTGAAAAGGCTTATCAGGCTGCGCAGACTGACTAGGGTCAATATTTTTCACACTTCCTATAAGGTCCCTTTAAGCTTGATGGGTCACAAATATAAGACTGAACCCAAGTTGAAAAGCATTTCAAACGACAATATCAATTGTACCAAAGGCATACTGAGAGGCAAAAATAAGTATACACCATAGTTCTTCCACGTTTTCTGGGAAAACGATTAATAGATTATTACAATTTTTAAACGCCACCAAATGTGATTGTTTGCTTGATGTAAACTTCTTCGCCTACCCGTCTTTACGTCTTTCCTTCTGCTGCGAAGGTTTTTTCATAGCACACAGTGTCATCGAAAAAGGGGATTTGATTTATAAATTAATGCAAGAATTCCAATTGACATAGTCCCGACATTAAGGACAGATTTGGATAAAAATTTTACAGAAAGTGACTAATCACATAGGACCATGCGCATATTGTCAGTACTTTTCCATATTGCGATGCATCATGGCAAAAGGGGGCTAGATGCAAACTAGTTATCTGACATAACTCCTCAATTTATAGATTGATTTTGATAAAAATTTGCACAGAATGTTCCTATGCAATATGACTAAATGTAACTTGTATCTATAGTGTCACATTTCTTTCGTATTATGCCATGTCATAGAAAAATGGGTCTTAATGGCAAAAGAGGGCATATTTATTGATTTCTACAAGCCACCGAGAATTGTGTTATAATTCTAGAGAAAAATTAATGTTGTGATTTGTCGTGACAAAGAATAAAGAAATTAAATACGCATTAACAGCAACATTTGGTGCTCCACTATGGCGCACGTGCAAAATTTGCAAAATCAGCCTGTAGCAAGAGTATGGGTAATCAAACAATTTCGTGTGAAATTTAACAACACTGTATTATTTGTAGCCGTGTGCGATTTAGGCCGGTAGAGCTCTTCTGGAAGAGCCTGGTTTCCGCCTCTGATACAGTAGAAAAAATACAACGTAGTGTATCAGAGGCGGGAACCAGACTAGGTCTTCCTCTTCCAGAAGACCACTTCTGGCCTAAATCGCACGCGCCTTGTGTCTTAGTAGAAACAAGAGATGTTTGTAAAACATATATGCCCCCTCAAGGGCCTACATTTGATGTAGATCAAAGTCCAAGGTCAAGTTAACAAGGTCCAAGGTCATGGTCAAATATAAAAGGTCTTGGTAGGAGGTGTCTATGTGTGAAATATCAAAGCTGTATATGTAAAAGTAAAATGAAACATAGGCCAGGTTAAAGTTTTTAAAAGTAGGCCAAATGCCAAGGTCAAGGTCATGGTCAAATGTGAAAGGCCTTGGTTGGAGGTGTCCATGTGTGAAATATCAAGGCTGTAGGTGTAAAAGGACATGATATATATGCCTGGTTTCAGTCTTTTTAAAAGTAGGTCAAACTCCAAGGTCAAGGTTGCAATAATCAAGGTCATGGTCAAATGTGAAAGGTCTTGGTAGGAGGTGTCTATGTGTGAAATATCAAGGCTGTAGGTGTAACAGGACATAAGATAAAGGCTAGGTTAAATATTTCTAAAATAATGTAAAAATCAAAGGTTAAGGTCACACAGGCCAAGGTCATGGTCAAATGTGAAAGGTCTTGGTAGGAGGTGTCCATGTATAAAATATTGCGAATGTATAGGTAACAGGACATGAGATATAGGCATAGTTTAAGTATTTTAAAAGTAGGTCAAACTCCAAGGTCAAGGTCCAAGGTCATGGTCAAAAGTGAAATATCTTGGTTGGAAGTGACCATGTGTGAAATATCAAGGCTGTATATGTAAAATGACATGAAATATAGGCCAGGTTAATGTATTATTAAAGTAGGTCAAACACCAAGGTCAAGGTCACAAGGTCCAAGGTCATGGTCAAATGTGAAAGGTCTTGGTCGTAGGTGTCCATGTGTCAAATATCAAGGCTGTATGTGTAAAAGGAATTGATATATCGGCTAGGTTAAAGTTTTTTTTAAAGTAGGTCAAAGTCAAAGGTCAATGTCACAAGGTCCAAGGTCATGGTCAAATGTGAAAGGTCTTGGTAAGATGTGTCCATGTGTGAGATATCAAGGCTGTATGTGTAAAAGGACACGGGATATAGGCAAGGTTAAGAATTAAGCGTAAAAATCAACAAAGGGCAATAACTCCAAAAATTTGATTGGCAGAATTACAGTTCTTGTTCACTGCACCTCTCCACAATGAAATCTATTCACCTGTAAAGTTTCATGATTCTACCTTACATATTTTTTGAGTTGTGCTCCAGACAAGAATTAAGTTATAAAATCAACAAAGCGCAATAACTCACAAAATTTGATCAGCAGAGTTACGGTTCTTGTGCACTGCACCTCTCCATAATGAGATCTATCCACCTGTAAAGTTTCATGATTCTACCTTACATACTTTTTGAGTTATGCACCGGACAATAATCAAGTTTGAAAATCAACAAAGGGCAATAACTCAAAAAATTTGATCAGCAGAGTTACAGTTCTTGTGCACTGCACCTCTCCATAATGAGAGCTATCCACCTGTGAAGTTTCATGATTCTACCTTTAATGCTTTTCGAGTTATGCTCCGGACAAGAATCAAGTTTGAAAATCAACAAAGGGCAATAACTCAAAAAATTTGATCGACAGAGTTACGGTTCTTGTGCACTGCACCTCTCCATAATGAGATCTATCCACCTGTAAAGTTTCATGGTTCTACCTTACATACTTTTTGAGTTATGCTCCGGACAAGAATCAATTTATAAAATCAACAAAGGGCAATAACTCAAAAAATTTGATCGGCAGAGTTACAGTTCTTGTGCACTGCACTTCTCCTTAATGAGATCTATCCACCTGTGAAGTTTCATGATTCTACCTTACATACTTTTTGAGTTATGCTCCGGACAAGAATCAAGTTATAAAATCAACAAAGGGAAATAACTCAAAAAATTTGATCGGCAGAGTTACGATTCTTGTTCACTGCACCTCTCCATAATGAGATCTATCCACCTATAAAGTTTCATGATTCTACCTTACATACTTTTTGAGTTATGCTCCGGACAAGAATCAAGTTATAAAATCAACAAAGGGCAATAACTCAAAAAATTTGATCGGCAGAATTACGGTTCTTGTGCACTGCACCTCTCCATAATGAGATCTATCCACCTGTGAAGTTTCATGATTCTACCTTACATACTTTTTGAGTTATGCTCCGGACAAGAATCAAGTTATAAAATCAACAAAGGGCAATAACTCAAAAAATTTGATCGGCAGAGTTACGGTTCTTGTGCACTGCACCTCTCCATAATGAGATCTATCCACCTGTGAAGTTTCATGATTCTACCTTTAATACTTTTTGAGTTATACTCCGGACAAGATTTGGTCTATGGACAGACCAACCGACCTACGGACCGACCGACCGACCGACCTTCCGACCGACCGACCGACCTTCCGACCGACCGACCGACCGACACTTGCAAAACAATATACCCCCATTTTCTTCGAAAGGGGGCATAATAAATATACTGAGAGGCAAAAGAAAGTATACAGTTTTCGTTTGTCAATATATCTCTTAATTTTCATCATATCGACTCAAAATTTTGTAAAATTTATTTCTACCCATTAACTAATAATACGGTGTCGATAAATTTCACATGAAACTGCTTGACTATCCATACTCTTGCTACATGCAGATTTTGCAAACTCTGCACGTGCGAGTTAGTGGAGCATCAAAAATATTGCTGTTCATCCGTATTGGATTTTTTTATTCGTTATCACAACTAATCACAAGCTTAATTTTTCTCTAACATTATAACATAATTCTCCATGGCTGGTTGAAATCGATCAATATTCTACTTTTTGGCATTGTGGCCCATTTTTCTATGACACAGCTTACTATGAAAGTAACATGACACTATAAACCCTTAGTAAGGTAGCTAGGAACATTCTGTGCAAATTTGGTCAAAATCCGTCTATAAATTTAGAAGGAGTTATGTAGGATAACTTGTTTACTTCAAGTCACCTTTTGCCATGACGCATCGTTAGATGGAAAAGCACAAAAAATTTACGCATGGTACTAGGTGACTGGGCACTTTCCGTGAAAATTTTATCCAAATCCGTTTAGAAATGTAGGCATTGTGTCAATGTGAATCTTTGCATTAATCAATTGATCAAGTCTCCTTTTTCGATGGCGCTATGCGATATGAAAACACCTTCGCAACGGAAGGAAGGACAGACAGACTGATAGGAGGAGAAGGTTACACCAATAAACGACCACATTCGGTTGCGTTTGAAATCGTACATAGTCTATTAATCGTTTTCTCGGAAAACATGAAAGAACTAGGGTGTATACTTATTTTTGCCTCTCAGTATATTTTAAAATTTTGAGTCGATATGATGCAAATTAAGAGAGATATCGAAAAACAATAAGTTTATACTTTCTTTTGCCTCTAAGTATATTTAGAAATCAATCATAGCATGGAAAATGGAGAAAATGCTGGTTCAGTATTTTCTTCTTATCCCTCAATGTCTTTCCAACACCTCTATTTAAAAGATCAAGTTGAAGAAGAAGGAGGAATGTGTAAGATCTTTCAAAAATCAGCTGATAAAAAAGTTATTAACAACCAACGAAAATTTTGGTAGGTCATCAATTACTTTTTATGCCCTTGTATCAAAAGATCGGGGGAATACCGGTATTGTTTCAGTTGTGTCTGTCTGAAAACTTAACATTGGTCATTTTGAGGACATTTGTGTTTCTTATTTTTTATATTGGTTGATTTTCAGCAATTCCCTGGCCTTTTCCAGCCTTCTCTGCTTTAAATAATTTCAAATCCGTAATGAATTTACAGAATTATTGGAGATTTTCCGCAATTGCTGTCACATGATTCCCCGCCATGTTAATGTTATCATTCAATGTCACAATTCTTGATTACCTTTATCTGTTAATGTTATCATTCAATGTCACAATTCTTGATTACCTTTATCTCTGAATAATTGAATCATCAGATTTCTTTGAAATCTACCAATATTCACCATTTCCCACAAAAAAAATCCTAGGCAGGTTCTACGTGAAAGATGCTACAGATGACAAAATGGATGTTCCCAAAAAAGGGATTTGTGTATGATATAGCACAGAAAATACTCAAGACAAAACTAGAAAATGCTGGTTATCAGCATTCTCTTTTTTTGTCCCAATATTGTCCCAATCCTTTTCTATTAGAGACATCAAAATCAAGTCTTGTTTGGAAAGGCTTAACTTTTGGATTGGAGAGCTATCCGATTCTGGTCCATTCTGTCAAGATCAAGATAAAGGTTCAGAAATTATGAAAGACTTACCCATTATTAAATTACACAAGGCTGTTCTGGCTATCTTTATATTTTGAAATGAACCAAGAACATGGATTTTTCTGAAAACAAACAAAACAAGCAAAATTATTTGAGTGAGTCATTTAGGAGTGAGTGAAAAAGCGTCTTAGAATAGACTTTCAAAATATATTACAAGTTACAACCCAAGCCCAGACAATACACTTTATTTCCTAGTCCATTCAGGGATCTTTAAAATCATTCAGAGGAAAGAAGATACATGGATGATCAATAAGTCAATTTCATTTATGACAGCCTTATTACAGACAATACCCCAAAATTTGGGGTCATTTCTGGAAAAACATTTACCACCATTCAACAAATCTTAATTTCAATAGTTTTTACTCAAATCAAGAATAATTATGATAAACTCTCAGAGCTATTTTATTAACTCTTATCCAAACGACAAAAAATTAAGGTAGTCCAATTTCAAAGCTGCTGGAAATGACAAAATGGGTGTTGATAAAGATTGAATTTGTGTACAAAATAACACAGAAAATATTGAGGCAAAAGGAGAAACTGCTGGTGATAAGCAGTTTCTTCTTTTGCCTCAATGTTTTCCCAAGCCTCTTCGATTAGGGAGGTCAAAAGCAGGTTTTGTTTGGGAAAGGGTTAAATGCAAAATACTGTTTTATTGTTAATAAATATGAAATTGTGGGTACTCCTTAGAAATGTCTCCTTTAGTCGAGACTTTTCCAGTGAGTACCGACAACAAACGGTTTGGAATCAAAATGCCAATTTTATAATATCATGGCTTTTCTTTGAAAACCTTGTAACTGCAGCTTGTTTAAAGCTGCAGTTACCAAGTTTTCCAATAAAAGGGACAATATTCTTAACACCTCCTATCTATCGCTTAACCCATTACCACACATAGACTCCTTTTGACTCCCTACAAGATAATGGCGTTGGAAAACATTGTGGAAAATGAAGAAATTGCTTGTAACAAGCAATTTTTTCATTTACCACAATGTTTTCTACGCAAAAAATCAAAAAACCTAAAAATTCAAAATTTCATTCACTTGAAATTGTTGTCTGCATCATCTTTGAAATTGGACAAGTCTAAAAATTTGCCGTTTGGTAATGGGTTAACACTAATTGGAGTACTCACGTATCTGCTAACACAATTCTGGTTTTTGTAACGTTTTCTATAGTGAACTTTGTTTTGCCATTCTTTCCAGCAATTCTTCCTATGGCCCTCGATAAATGATCACCTTTCAAAGGTTTTACTGTAAGTAAAAGAAGCATCATATTATTTCTTCATACTTCATAAACAATAATCTGTTATCATCCACCCCCCAGAGACGGAACATATCATGGCAGCTTCCACTTCTTTGTCTGGAGCATAACTCCTTATGTCCAATTGACTTGAACCTTGATAGTCATGTTTTTCTCATGGTTACAGAGTGCAGTACACAAGAGTCATTACTCTACCTAGCCTGTTCTTGCCATTTGTTGTTTGACATTGAGCAAAGTAAAAGGCGTATCTTGTGACACTTGTTGATTATCTTTACACAGATAGTATTTAGATGATTGGGAAAGAAGGAAATGAATAACATTGTCTCACTTTAACCCTTTCCAAAACAAGACCTGGTAGAAAAGGCTTGGGAAAATATTGAGCCAAAAGAAGAAAATGCCTCAATATTTTCTGTATCTTATTGTACACAGATCCCATCTTCATCAACATGCATATGATTTTGTAATCTACAACTGCTTTCAAAAACTCTCTCTTTTCCATAATTCAATTGCTTTCCATGCAATAGCTTTCACATTTCAAGAGCCATGAATTAGATGGAGTAAATGTTTTTCAGAATGCAACATTTCCTTTATTGTTTACCAAATCCTATGTTAAGGGTACTCATTGGAATTGTCCCATCGAAACAATTCAAACTAGAACTGTCGCAAAGCGGACAAATACCCCCCACTAGGGCCTTGTCACTGAAAAAGTGCTATAGGTCAAAAGGTTTTTTAGTCGGAGCACGGAAACAGATTTTAAACAAAGTCTGATTGTGACCTTGACCGTTGACCTTCGTGACCCAAAGACAATAGGGCACTTACTTGGGTCATGGGCAACAACTGTGTAAAGTTTCATGATCCTAGGTCAACCGATTCATGACTTAGAGCACGGAAACGGATTTTAAACAAAGTCTGATTGTGACCTTGACCTTTGACCTTCGTGAGCCAAAAATGATAGGGCACCTCCTTGGGTCATGGGCAACAGCTGTGTAAAGTTTCATGATCCTAGGTCAACCCGTTCATGAGTCAGAGCACGGAAACGAACAAATCTACGGATGGACGGACAGACAGACATGGTGAAACCAATATACCCCCCTCTACTTCGTAGGTGGGGGGGTATAATGAGTACCAACAACATATCATTTGAGTTTCAAAAAGCAAATTTAGAATGCATTTACCATCTTTTATCTATTGCTCTGCATTCAAAAATATATTACATGTATTGTAACAATTATTATGCTCCCCGAAGGGAGAGCATATAGTCGCCACTTTGTCTGTCCGTCCGTCCTGTCCGTCCGTCCGTCCGTCCGTCAGAAGTGATTTCTCCATAACCCTTGGGCCAAATCAAATGAAACTTACCATGTGAACTCCCTATGACATAATGCCGATGTACTTTTCCCAGTTTTTGGATTTGAGGCCTCGTTATGGGAAAAGGGGACTTAAGGTAAAATATAGTTTTTCTCTAATTTCTCCTAGTCTAATGGTCAGAATTTGATGAAATTTCATATTTGAGTAGTAAATCAGATGCCCTTGACAAAAAACTATGTGAAATTTGGTTATGAAAATTATGTCATGCAAAAAGGGGGCTTAACATTTGCTAGCTATATGTTAGCTCTGCATGGCATACATTTATTGTGACAATGCCTTATTCGGGGAGCATTGTCCGTCTCTGACTGCTCTTGTTTTATTGTCTGCATCACCTTGGTATTTTTACCAGCCAAAACTTCTGTTATTTGGGAAAGGGTAAAAATCTGTCGCAAAATCAACCTTACCATCTGTAATATCGAAAGTTTCCAAGTACAGATCGTCTAGTCGAACAACCGCAAGGGCATCCTGAAACATATGTACTTCTTTATAAAGTGATGTTGATACAGAGCTTTTGCTGTTTTCAAGATGCATCAATTTGTCTGTAAGTACATATTCATTAAAATGTTACTCTTATCGACAAAAGTAAATGTATTCAAAAACTTATACAAAACAAAATTAAAGTAAGAAATCGATAGGGATTGGAATTATTGTACTACATACACCATTATCTCAATATCACCTTAACCCTTTCCCAAACGACAGAATATAAGGCTGATCCAATTTGATAGCTGCTGCAGACGACAAAAAATATCATATCAAAGGTACAAAATGAGTATACTATAGCATGGAAAATATTGAGGCAAAAGAAGAAATTGCTAATTATCAGCAATTTCTTCTTTTGCCTCAATGTTTTCCCAAGCCTATTCTATTTGACATGTCAAAACTAGGTCTTGTATGGGAGAGTTAATAAGTATGAGGAAATATCACAGTACATTTGTAATTCACCTTAAATTAATTCAGTTGTGGATCCAAAGGCAGTTCCAGGCATTCAAATGCCCCCCCCCCCCCCCCCCCCCCCCCCCCCCCCCCCCCCGCTTGGATATCTTTTTATTCCTTTTAAAGCCATTAACAATCATTTTCAATTGAAATTTGCCAAATTCCAACCCCCTACGAAGAAAATTGATCCCCACTGAAGAAATTCTGGATCTGCCCTTGTACTTACCCCTACATCAAAACCCAATGTGAAAGCTCGGACAAAATCTGCTCCTTTCTGTAACGCACCAATTTCTTTTGTTTCTTTACATGTCTAGGAAATATACAAAACAGAACCTTTAAATTGCAAACATGACTCATTTATTACAACAAAACTATGATTCTTTTATTACAATGTAACAAATGAGAGTCTCATTAAATATTTTTATTCTTTATCTTCAATATTTCTATGTCTCAAATTTTGAAAGGAAATTGTCCAATTGCTTTTCATGAAAATGTTTAAGAACCATAATAAATTGTGCTATGATTGAGTACAAGTATTTACAGAGCTACAGATAAGAGGTGGGTGATGACTTATCAAAATGCAATATTTCACTTATTGTTCATCAAACCCTATGTTGTGTGTACTAACTTGAAGCATCTCATTGAGACGATTCAAATGAGTACCCACAACATGGGGTTTGGAATTGAAATAACAAAGTTAGAATGTCTTTATCCCCGCTTATCTGTAGGTCTGCAAGTAAATTCATCTCAAGGATTGGTTGATTTAACCCTTTCCCAAACAAGACCTGGTTTTGACGTTGTTACAGAAATGGCTTGGGAAAACATTGAGACAAAAGTAGAAACTGCTGATAACCAGCAGTTTCTCATTTTGTCTCAGTATTTTCTGTTCTATATTGCACACAAATTCTATCTTAAACAAGGTACATTTCTCGTCTGCAGCAGCCTTTGAAAAGGAAATTTTGAAAATTTATCGTTTTGGAAAGGGTTAAAGCTTGATGTTGCAATCAACTGTTAACCCATTCCCAAACACTGATGCCTTTTGACGCCTCTAATTGAAAAGGCTTAGGAAAACATTGAGACAAAAGATGAAAATGCATTTTCTCCTTTTACCTCAATATCTTCTAAGCTTGATACCTTGATACACTCAATTTCTTCTTTTCATATCAACTAACTTGTCCTCTGAATATTCTTTCAATTCTTTTCCGTCTGCTACTGGGTCATGGTCAAATAAAGTAAAGAAAGCTGCAGAAACATGACATTTATATGTACAAGAATGAAAATAAACTTTACCTTTATTTCTACATGCCTTGTTTTTAAGTTAAACCTGACTTGTAGATGTAAGTGTTCTACAAGAGGAGTAAATATCTTCATCCAATTTTCTTTCAAGGGCGTGTATCTGTTGAAGGGTACTGGGATCTTTCGTAACTCAGACTTGCCACCCTGAAAGTAAAATAAGGCCCATTTATACCTACTTTAGGCTACTTAACCCATTTCCAAAGAACTATTTTTGACATCCATCTTAGAAAAAAATTAAGAAAATATTGAGGCAACAGAAGAAAATGCAGGTGACCACACTATAAATTTTATTTGCTTTTGAATGTCAGGAAAATTATCTGATCGATTTAATCAAGAAAGGAAAGGATTGGAAAAATGTATAAATCTTTATATTTATCTAACGTGAAATACTGATATTTGATATATATCGGTACCGATACAGACCCCTACTGTAGCAAGGGCGGATCCAGGATTTGTTTCCAGGGGGGGGGGGGGGGGGTCCAAGCCCAAATTATGGCTTAAAATGTAATAAATATCGCCCCCTTGGTGCAAGAAGGTACCAACTGACATTTTCATAGTTTTGAGAAAATCGACTTTAAAGATTCAGACAACTATATCAAATCAGGTTTTCTTTTGAATAATTCGATATTTGGCATGGTGACAGGTCTGGAAATTATCCAACTATGTACAAATTTACATATAGATTGGTTCATCAATAAGCGATATTTGATTGATTTTGTGTTTTGATACCTTTTTGCACTAAGCATTTTTGAATATTTTTCAGGTCAATAAGGTACCATGTGATCAAATGGTACCTTATTGCTTTATCAAATTAATTGCATTCAGTTCAAAATATTAACAAGAAGGTACCATGTGGTCAAATGGTACCTTCTTGCAAAAAGTTTTAATGGAAATATTGATTAGTTTGAATAAAATATTTTTAATAGAACACAAACACTTCACATATTTTCCTCTCAAAATGTGATGGTCAAGTAAATGTATAAGAATAATGAATCATACCCAATATTATCAGCCCTACAATACCATATAAGCACAAAAAGAATTATAGGAGTGATGTAAACTGATATAGAATATACTATGTTAGTACTATATCTTAAAAGTTACATATTCATCACCAGTGTCATCATCATTGGAGTCAAACGGGACTGTCGGTTTTACTTGTTTGCAGACCCAAAAAGAACTGGGGGATTTCCTCTGGTATTATTCCCCTGGAACATATTCCAACCAAGCCAGCTTTGTTATGGACAGCCAATTACTGTTTTGAATCATGGCACTCTGTTAAACCAGAATGACTTTTTTTGCCACAAATACTGTCTGTATTTGTGGCTAAGTTATCCTATTTTGTAAATCCTAAGTATTATTCTCTTCCATTTCCTCGTTCTTTTCCTATTTGATGGTTTCTTTATGCTCTCTTAGGAGGTTTGCACTGGTCATCAAAAGGTCTTCTTCCGGTCTGTAATATTCTTACTTCAGACAGAGTCTGAGTTGTTTCCCATACTCTGCACATTATTTGTAACATATTAGAGGAAATGGATTATAAATAGTTTTGCATCAAAGTTTTCTTGACATTGGTTGCAGTGTATGCAATATTAACCACTTTCTCTGTCACCTCTCTAGATTTAATATCAGAAACAGGTGTTAATATTGAGTTTAAATATATTCTAAACATACATTTGCAACAATTAGCTGTTGATAAAGGAGTACTATCAGCTATGACAATATTGCATTGCACACTAACTACATTCGAATCCATTTTACTGGCTTAGAAATTGTTCTTTTTGAAATGATTACTTGTACAAAATAATAGGTAAAGCCATAAAGTCAGACATGTTAGCTCCTAACTCGATATGAGTTTCCTCAATATTTCGAGTATCAATCACTGATTGGGAAAACATTTACCGTCACCAGTGATATAAATTTGAACAGTTCATCACATTCTTAAAAAGTTTTAGTTCTTGATTGATTTGATAGGTTTTAAAGATTTTAACTCCCACCAGTTCCGTGACTCTTGATCAATTTACTATCTTAATATTGAATATTTACATCTGCACTTGGTGGATGTGCATAGTAGATATCACCATGAGATTTAGATTTTATTTTGTAAAAGATGGAGGCAATACATGGCATATGTTAACAAAAAATGACAACAAAAAGTATCACAGTATTTTTGCCCCATCCAAATATTGGTTAGCACTTAAGAGAGATCTGTAATCAGCACTTAAAAGAGATATGTAATCTATTATTTCCATTTCCATTTGACTATATATCTTCTGTCTGAGAAACGAACGCAATCTTTCATACATTGGATAAATGCAAGTTTCATTCGTAAGACCTCATAATTTAATGCTTCTTAGATGATTTAGTATGATAATCATTATGGTTCCAAAATATCCCAATTGTCTATTCCTTTTGAAACTAAATTTTTTGAAGATGACGAAAACAAATCATATTCAAAGAGTATGAGCACATAAGATTGATTAACAATTATTATTTGTAGAAGATATTGATTAAGTAAAATAAACGTAAGATTTACTTTGAAAGAATCAAACTCCATATTTTTCTCTTTTTGCGAAATCCCCTTTGGTAAAAATAAACACTTCATGTAAGCAACATAGATAATTTCAAAATGAATGGCGTAAGACAATCTGATTTCTCACCTAACAACTTATTATAATGATAAGAAATTAGCTTATCAGCATATGGTTTGTGAATTCATTTCAGTGCTAAAAGGTACCATTTGAGTTATCTTAATAATGAATTTATATGTTTATCTTTGATTTATAGCAGCAAAAAGGTACCAATTGCATAATGGTACCTTTTTGATGAAGAAAATGTATAGCATAGAAAAAATCCATGGTGCAAAAAGGTACCTTTAGTTCAAATGGTACCTTTTTGCACAAACTGCATGTCAGATGGTACCTTATTGCAAGTGAAAAAAACATTGATTTGTAGTTGGTACCTTTTGACATAACCCTATATTGTAGGTATTTAAAGACCTACAGCTTAGAAATTTCTACACATGAAAGATACCATAAAAATACACTCGCCAGTGCACAAAAGTCATTTTTGCCCAAAATGTCAGTTGGTACCTTTTTGCACCAAGGGGGCGATATGTGACATTACACTAAATTCATATAGTCAAAATTTAATTTTCGGTCAAAGCCAGGGGGAGTCCGGACCTCCCCCCCCCCCCCCCCCCCCTCTAGATCCGCCCATGCTGTAGTCATTTCAATCCTTTTTTGTTGGAATTGATTTAGAGAGCAACCCCTTTATGAAAGTTGACATACCCTCCCCCCTTTATAATCCTGGATATGCCCCTGATAAACTGAACAATCCTTACCGTTAACTGTTGGTTACTAATTGGTGGAAAGTTTGGCTTCTTTTGTACAGGCTCTTGTGTAGCATCAGTGGTGTCCATTTGGCTTTCTTTGGTGTCAACATCAGCAATTTGGAGCTTTCTCTTTCTCGTTGATTTTCTTTCAACTTTCACAAAATCGTCATTTTTTGAAGAACTTTTGTCTGTCTCCATCTTGCTATCTTTATTTTCTTCTGTCATTTTAAAATTTTTGACCATTTAACCCTATTTACAGAATCTGACAGTTCTTACTTTCACAACGTGGGAAACACCGGAAGTTGATTTAATTACCGGTGCCTGACGGGTTCATTGATTTAGTCTGCTGTTTTCCGGTCCGTATGGATAAATTCTACAACCAGTCAGAACATTCCAATATGGACGCCATAACATCAAAATTTTCACTTCGGCAGGACGAAAAGGCCTTTCTATGACAGTATTTGGTATATCACTTAAATTGTTATAGTGAACATGAACTAATTTTTGTTGTTACAATTGAAAAGCCCAGTTTGTGTACCCTTGAAAGTTTATGAAATTGTTTATTTTGAAATTAATGTGTCAGTTTCCATGGAAATTATGACAACTAACTTTACAGGAATGGCTTGCAGACAGTCTTTTATTGTATTTCACTTATTGGAAGATTAAAACGCTCTATGCAGACCAGCCAAGTGTGTTGAAACTCTGTTGTAAGTCTGTATAGACATAGAGTTCATTAATCATAACTTGATTAATTAAGAAAAGTGCTTAATAGAAAAGTTGGGGGTGGGCGTTTATTAGAGGTATTCTAATTTTGATATTCAAAAGATGCGATCAAATGTCAATACACAGAGACACGGTTTGAGAATGTGGTTCAAACCGCCATCTTAAACCACAAACCGCGCGGATACCTGGAGTAAACAAACGGTCACGTGATCATTTCCCTCTTTGTGTAACTGGTTTAGCAGAGATTTTGCTGGACGAATATATTTCTTCTAGCCATCGGAAAACGTCGATTATCATAACAGTCACATAATTTGGTCATTTTTCTGTGCGATGACACGTGTTTTTCATTGATTTTCATTCTATTTTATATTTTTTGTTCCATTTTAAACTTTGCTATATTGCTGTATATTGAATTCACGTGCGCCGTCATTGTTTACTCCAAATTTTTTGGGAGCCTCGTTTTGATAATGTCAATTTGTTACTATTTTTAGAAACAAATTCTTAAACTGTATCTCTGTGTATTCATGGACTTGAAGTTGATCAAGTAAAAGTTTGCAAAAAATTTTGTTACAAGGACAGTAAAATACGATTTTTGGATGAAATTCCTTCATTGTAAACATATTGGGGACAGGAAATCGTCTGTGTCATTGCTTCTGGAAGTGATCTTTGTTTATGACTTACATGATTTTAATCCGAAATTGGGGGATCATGGGTGTTTATTAGAATCATCCTTTCCCTCTTAAATTGCGCTCTAAATATGCATATTTTCAGCTGAGATTTGGGGGATGGGCGTTTATTAGAATTTGTGGCGTTTATTAGAATAATTACGGTAATATGATTAATTATATGTGATATAAGAAAATTTAAGATATATCAAAGTGTAAATATAAAATCCTCGAGTACTTTATTTCGACGCATCACTATTACGACGCCGTTTTTGTTTTGACCTCGCTTTCAATTGAACAACAGCGTATGACGTAATTCCAGCGCACTTCTGTCTACTGAAGACACAAAGCATCCCAAAAGACCAAAATGTGTAAAATTGCCCTTTTCCAAATTTTATTTTAGTCATGATTTATTTTAAATGCTGAAATATTCCATTTTTTCTTATTAGCAAATTTCCATGTTCTAAAAAATTTTATTTTCAGAGAATTTTTGAAAATGAAAAGCAGACCTGCTGACACCGGATATCTTGCTATTTATAGAAAGTCATGTGACAGTCATGTGACATGTAGCGTGATTTCCTTATGAAAAATTCACTGTTTTGGATGATGTACTTGTTATCTTCATATTATGTAGTTAACAGAAAAGTTTTAAACAGCCATGATGTTTTTGAAATGATGTTTTATGCAATATTTTCATTTTTTTCTAGAAACCTATAGCCAAGTGTAGGAGTTATTCTCCCACACAGATGAAAACGGCATACCATCTATGCAGAGATACTGGAGCTCCGATGGGGTCCCTGAAGCCACACTGTGGCTGAACTGTCCGTTAAAATCAATCCAGAGGCTGTCCGCTCTGGACCACTAGTCTATCCTTGCGTTCTTACAAGCACATCTTCAATCACTTTGTTCTAAGTTTTTGCCACAATAATTGAATAGAAAACAGGCAGTGTAGGCTAAGATCAGACTGCACATCTGTGCAGGCTTATCTTAGTCTATTCTGCCAGCTAAAGCTTTGGTCACAACATTAAATTGATGTGAACAGCATGGGAAGGGTTAATGAATCCCCTGCAAAAAACAATCATTTATTTGAAAATGAGCTGTTACGTTTTATTCAGATTCCAGTATGGATTCCGCATCAAAGAAGAAAAAGAAACCCTCAAGTGTTCGTTCAACTCCTAATCATGATAACAGAAGTCTAGAAGGGAGTAGAGCATCGTCAGGGAAATCATTATCTGCATCACAGTCAGCCAGTAATTCAATGACAGATATGGTTGTGGCAAACAGCAATTCTACAGAATTATCTAGGGTGAGATTAATCAGGCTTTTAGACTTACTGATGACTAAATGATGATTTGATGACATTTAGATGTGCAAAATGTCCATGCAGTGCTCTCAATAAGGACCAATTTCAGGAAGTCTTGGACTTCCATGTCCAAATTTCAGGAATTTTTCCAGAAAATCAGGAATTTTTCAGCGCGTTTTCGCAATTTCAAAGTTTTATGAAATAATGAAGGAAAAGAAGAAATAGTTAAATACAAACATATCTCTTCCTTTTTTCAATATGACTTATATTGTTTGCTCCAAGTTGCAACTCTTCTCCTAGTGGCAATCCAGTTCAAGCTTGACCAGTCTTAATTTGTCATCTTGGCAGTCTGATTTTAACCCTTTTATGTAGTTACTTCATAATAACTGCAAGATATGACCTTAACCCATCACCACACAATGACTCTTTTTGACTCCCCACAAAATAATGACCATGGAAAACATGGTGGAAAATGAAGAAATTGCTTGTGACAAGCAATTTCTTCATTTTCCACTAAGTTTTTCATCCAAAAAGAACCAAAAATTGAAATTTTCATTTATCTGCAGGATCTTTCAATTTGGACCTCCCTAAAATTCTGTTGTTTGGTAATGGGTTAAGATAATCATATGAAATGATGATATACGTAGATTGGTGCATATTCACTGAATAGTTAATTGAGGAAAGGGTTTCTTTGTTATGAACTGGCGAGAATCTGACCTAAAAAAGTGTATGACGTGGCGTGACGTCACACAGGCTGTCTGGAATGTAGAACAAAATCCCAGTCAAGTTTATGTACTAAAAATAGATCAACAGCTGATTAATCATATTACAGTTTTTCAATCTCGTGGATAGTTAAAGGTTGGAGTTAATTGAACAACCATTTTGTTTTAGAATTCGTGTTTATTTCTGACACTGTAGAATGTAGATGAAACAGGACAAAAGTATTGAGTGACTTTCTTTGTCAATGGATATAAAATACTTTGAGGGTAAATAATGCACATTTCTTTATTTGATTTAAATACGATTTTTGACATGGACTTAGGTTCTACTGACAAACAAAGAATCTGAATAAATTAACATAATGAATGAGAATTTGTATATAGAACGTAGCCGACGATTTGTTTAGAAATTTGCGACTAGTAAAAATATTCGTGAATGAGAAAATATAAAGATCTGCATTCAGTGCTTTCCTTCAATATTTTCGAAACTAGTTTTGTAGATCTAGCCAAAATCAAAATGCACTGCATGATTCTTTCCAATGAGCGTCGATATCATAAATCATGGGGCTTAGAAAGTTTAGAATGAATTAATTGCAGTTACTCGTTTATTTCGTCTCCTTTAATCACAAATGTTTGGAAAATAACAACATTCCTCGATCTTTGATTGCATGCCTAATTAAACAAAATTGTCAGTTAATGTGATGCACCTGTAGTATATTTAAAGACGGTTGATTACTTACCGAATTCATAACTGTCAAAGCAATTAAACGATTACGCTAATCATACATAATTGGATACACACTGGACTGATTACACCGGTATACCGTATGCTTTGTGTATTTGTCACTTCTAGGGACCATAAACGCCTCCCGGCAATTTTCTCGACACGCTTATCGGGTGCTTTAACTGGGTGATTATCGATTTTTACCCTTTACAATTTTTTTACAGACGTCCGGGTTTAAATTCTTGGCAGTCAGCAAAATTTTTGGGACGTCTGCGAGACGCCCAACTTCAAAATTCCGGACGTTTTTTCGCGAAAATCGGACGTAATATACGTCGACGTCCGCTTATTGAGAGCACTGTCCATGAATATTTATCAAAGCATGATGATACTTTTTTAACTATGGCGAATTTGTAAATATTGTATTTGAACAATTCCTATATTATTGGTGATCTTGAAGATACATTATAGCTGTTTCTCAAAATATCAGAAATTGAACTGTTTTAATTTGAAAGCTGCTGCAGACAACAAAATTACCTGCTCCTCTGTAAACACATATTACAGCTTATTTAGCTCATTAGTCATTACTGAATCGCAAAATTTTAGACTGGTCCAATTTCAAAGATGTTACAGACAACAGTAAATGAATTTTACATTTTTTGTCTCTCCGGGTAGAAAACATTGTCGGAGGACGGAGGTAAAAAAAAAATTGCTTGTCACAAGCAATTTATTCATTTTAAGCTCGACTTTTTGAAGAAAATGAGAGCTTATACTGTCACCCCGGGCGTCGGCGTTGGCGTTGGCGTCGGCATTGCAACAAAGGTTAATGTTTTTTCAATCATCAATAACTTCCATACCATCAAAGGGATTCAACCCAAACTTAGAATACTTATTCACCATCACACCCTCTACCTTACTATCAGGGCCCATGACCCTGGGTCCACTATATTTGGAGTTATGCCCCCTTTATACTAAGCAACTTAGAAAGTCGAGCGCGCTGTCTTCGGACAGCTCTTGTCTACAATGTTTTCCAAAACTTTTTAGGCGTTATCTTGTCAGGCATCAAAAGGTGTCATTATGCAGGCATGGGATTAATATACATAACAAGTACCATAAAAGGCAGGCAATTCTTGGAAATAGTGCAGCACTCATTTATAAACTGATTTATTAACACAAGGGACAAGCTGGGTGCTTGTATGGTATAATCTGCCGATCGTGTACAAATCACCAAAATCATCTGCATTTTAGCCATTGACCATAATAAGACCATGCTGGCACGCTGAGCATGGAAAAAAGTTCATTGAGGCTTTTTAGCCTACCAAGGTTCCCGATCAGCAAGTTTGGACTCCACTTAGGCACAGACTGATCTTGAAATATGGCTTTCTTAATTGATATAAACAATTACTACATAATGAGTTACTGATGCTTTTTGATCCCCTACAAATTAAAAGCTTTGGAAAACATTGTGGAAAATGAAGAAATGGCTTGTGACAGGCAATTTCTTCATTTCCCACAATACTTTCTTCGAAAAAAAAAAAAAAATCAAAATTTTATTCACTTTAAATTTTCATCTGCAACAATGCCAACATCATTGAATTTGACTAAATCCAGAGTTTTGCCATCTAGTAATGAGTTAAACTCTATATGGCACCTTTTCCAGAATCATGTTCATCTTTTTTATTCAGGGTTATGATCTTAGAGCCCATCTAGCACAGATAATGATGTTCTCTGATGAAGATGAAGATGAGCTAGATAAATCATCAGATGATTACAGTCTGGAAAGTTTTGACGGAGAGGATAGAGAGGTGGAGGAAGAGTTGAAGAGACTCGTCGGTAATGATGGGATGGATAATCAACCACCCACGCCGAAACCAACAGGCTCAAATAACTGTCAATCACTGGTCCCTATTACAGGTGTGTATCTCTATCTTCAGGTAGGAAATACATGTATATCATCATTGTGTTTTATATTCCACTTACAGTGGTCATATAATGGTATAACCCTTTCCCAAACAATAGAATTTAAGGGTGGTTCAATTTGAAACTGCCATAGACGTCAAAATAGGTGTCACATTAAGTAAAATTTGGGAATATTTTAGCAAAGAAAACATTGAGACAGATGAAGAAAATGCACTTATCAGCATTTTCTTCTTTTGTCTACATTTTTTCCTAAGCCATTTCTTAAAGGGACATCAAAACAAAGTCTTGTTTTGGAGAGGGTTAATGACTATTATCGTCTGGCTATTTATTAGACACTATAGATCAAGCTTAGTCTGTATTTTAAAATATGATAGTATATGCAAAGTTTGGTCTTGAACAGATTGCTTTTATGAGTTGTTTATTGAACAGATTTGAGTACAAATAATAGCTCTTTCAGTGATTTTATATGATAATTTTAGAGTAGAACGATGATATTTACTTTCCCCTTAAATTTGATAGGCTAGAAAATATTGAGAGAAAAGAAGATTATGTGGATTGTCTGATTTGTCAGCATTTTTCTGCTTTTCTCTAAATATTTTCATTGCTGTCATACTATACACATTTTGTACATTTAGTAACATTAATTACATTTTAATAATATTGATTTTGCAGACATTTGCTTTGACTCTACATAAGGCTAAAATTTTGTCTTTTGACAATGTGATTAATCCTTTCCCAAACAAGACCTGGTTTTGATGCCTTTGATAGAAAAGGGTTGGGAAAACATTGAAACAAAAGAAGAAACTGCTGATAACCAGCATTTTCTCCTTTTGTCTCAATATTTTTCTTGTAATATTTCACACAAATTCTATCTTTAATAACTTCCATTTTGTCATTTGTGGCAGTTTTTGAAGAGAATCACCCTAAACTTTTGCCGTTTGGGAAAGGGTTATATGAGAATATAAGATGAATATTGTGATAATTACAGAGGAGAATGATGACCTTGACAGTGAGGAGGAGAATGAAATCATGAAGGAGATACGAGATGAGATCAGAAACAATGTGAGGCAGGAGATGAAATCGGAACTAGAACTATATCAGGCCAAGATGAAAAAGTTGGAGAAACAAGAAAAAGTGGCAGGTAAAAAAACGGAAAAATGTTATTAATTGATAACTCATTAATTAACTTATTCTATCTTGAATATGACATCTAGATGAAATTTGACTTTGTCAGATGCAGTTTTCTCTAAAAAACAAAAGTGTCACATGTTTATTATGATCTAACTTTTCTGTAGCCTCTAACCAAATAAGTACATTAGCAGTACATGATGGAACTTGAAATAGTTTACTGATCAGTCAATATGAATCAATTATTTGAAATGTGATGAAGGATTTTTTCGTTTGTCTCTTCCTAAATAGAATAATTTATCTTGTTTCCCATCAGATGGAGAGCCTGTTGAGACAGAGAGTCAGTCTAGTGACCAGGGGGTGAATGCAGATCTTGATAACATTGATCCAAAGTTGAAAGAGGCCATCATTAAAATGAAGAAACTCGACAAAATACTTGCTAAAAGAGTTAGAAGGGAGAAAGAGGTGAAAAGAGACAGGATTCTGCTAGAAAGAAGGTAACTTTTGCATCATTTTCTCTATTATTGTGAGAAGCTACCTTTCAGTACTTTGACAGTAAAACTAACATGCTTTTCAAAACAATCAAGTCCACCAAGTAAGTATTATGCAGTTGTGTAAACTGAGTGATGAGCGCTTGATTTTCACACCATTTTGTCTTTTCTTGTAAGAGGGTAACCTTTCGGTACTTTGAAAGTAATCAATTGAATAAACTATATTTACTTCTTTGTACTTGTATAAGAAGTTACTTATTTGGCTCCTGGAGAATTTTCCGTCCAAAGCCTGAGGTTTGTTTCATGATAACAAATCACTTCCAATGGCAAACATATACAGATAATGCATACTTTGGTTCGACCATTAATTACAGAAACATTTCTGATTAAACTATTTCCTGAAGGTAAAATATTAGAGTGTTCAAATCTGAAAGCTGCTGCAGACAATAAGATGGATTTTTACAAATGTAAATTTTTGTACAATATAATTAGGGAATATTGAGAAAAAATTATCTCTCTCAATGGTTTACCAAACCATGTGTAATAGGGAAGTGAAAGCCAGATATTGTTTAGAAAAAGATTAAAGGAAATACCTATTTAGCATCTACTGGAAAAATGTATATTGAAATTGCTATATTGATTTGTCATTCAGGATCCGTCGTGAGATAGAAGAGTTACATGAAGAAGGTAAAGAAGAATATAAAGAAGTGAGAACCAATGAACAGAAGTTTCTGGCTTTAGAACTACCAGCCAGGCATAATGAAGGTATGTCTTATGACATAAATTAACTCATTTCCAAATTGTAAGACTTTAGAGCAGTCCGAATTTCAAAGTGATGCAATAACTTATTTTGGGTGAACACATTGTTGTATTTTCCCCTCTTTGCCCTGGCAAATGTGTGTCATCCAATTTAACAGCAATTACCTTTTTGTCACAATTATACCTCTGACCTCACATTGTATTTTACCATATCTTTATCCGTGTATATCTTGATTCAGTCCTACATATAGAAGAGCATGATTGCTTTGCAAAGTACAAAATATTATTCATTTTTATTCAGACTTATCATGACTCTTGTCAAGTCAATTCATACGAATACCCACATCAATGGGTCTGGATTTGAAATAACAAAAATACACAAAAACAGAATACCCTTGACCACTCTGATCTGCGGCTCTGTTGACACAATGATTTTAGTGACAAGAATAAAGAATAGCTGTGATAAGTAAATCATTTCTTTACAGATACTGAATCTATAGCTCAGGAAGCCTCAGATGCATTATTATCTGACAGACCTAATGACAAATCTGAAACTCAAGATACATCTAATGTAGCAGAGCCTGATAGTTCTGATTACAATAGATTAGATCTTGTAAAATCAGATGAAATGACACCCAGAACTGTAAATAGACTGGTAACTGAAGCTTGGGGCTCCAATAGTAGCAGTTCTATAGGTGAACTTGAGTATTGTAAAGTCACTCCACAGACAGACTAATGACAAAGTTTCACTCACTAAATATTGTTTATTAAGCATGTTTTATTCCATATTGTGAAGCAGGGATACTGTGAGAAATCATTTTAAGCATTTCCTTTGATTATTTCACTATTTATAAGATTTTATTTTATGAGAAATAGCTAGCGTTGAATGATAAAGAGATTAATAAAAATCTTTCAAAGTAAAGATAATTTAAACAAACTTTTTAAATTTGTCCTCTTCTTATTCAATGGTTCAATTCACTTTTTCTTTTGAGTGGACTTCAGGAAGATGAATCGTGAAATGTGACAAATCCCACTGTATATTATGCTTTTAAGGACTAGATTGGTATTGGGAATTTTTACTGAATACTAGGGAAGGTCTTAATGAAGTAATTCTAAAAGAAATCACATTCTTGCTAAAACTCTCTAAATGTGTTTTTACAACAAATTTGCCTTTTTCAAGAAGATTTAAAAGGGACCACTACTACATAATGATTTTATGACCCCATATCTAATAAAACAAAATCGCTGTATCGATTCATAAAATCACCATATAGTAAGTAATGATAGCATTTTTATCAAATGTTCAGATTATTCCTCGAGGAATAAATTTGTGATATTAAAATCCTATTCCAGTGTTCTCCCCAGCCCAATAAGCTGTATCAGCACCACTACAGCTTCATGTAGATAAGTGCAATGCCCCTACAGCTTCATAATTACCCCTACAGCTTAATTTATTCAGATGGTCACCAAATAGAGACATTTAGAGGTATTTCATGTCAAAAACTTATAAATAATATATTATTATAAATCAAAATGTAGATCTAATAACTCTGTATAAAAACATTATGGGAAAAGAAGAAATTGCTCAAATTGAGCAATTTCTTCTTTTCCCATTATGTTTTTATTCACAATCATTTGCATGAACACAATGCTTTTCAAGGTTTACCAATACTTATAATTTGCCACTACGGCTTCAAATTATTCTGCAGAGAACCATGCTATTCCATTGTGTATTGTTTATGTATTTCTGCAGGTGTAAAGGTACCTGATGAGTTTACTGGAGAAGAAGTGTTTGCCACACAGCTGAACGAGGATGAGTACCCAGGACTTCATCCCAGGGACGGTCAACGTCTGTCTGATAGGTCACGGAAATGTAAGAAAAATGTTATTTTGCTATTATTGTAAATTTGTTTTGTTTTGTGACAAATATAAATCAAGTCATCAATTTATGATCAATTCACTATTAAACGAGAATAATTTCAGTTGAACTGCTTTATCAAAACAACTGAAATTATTCTCGTTTAATAGTGAATCTATTATAACATCTCAAAATGAAAACATACAAACAGCAAAAAATGTTTATAACCAAAAGTTGGTCATGTTAGATCTACGTCATTGGTGTGTGCTATGTCATAATTTTACACTTGAAATTGTGCTTAGTTTGTAACTAGTATTAGCATCTATTATTTTTAGCTCGACTTTTCGAAGAAAATGAGAGCTTATACTGTCACCCGGGCGTTGGCGTTGCAAAAAAGGTTAAAGTTTTTTCAAACATCAATAACTTCCATACTATCAAAGGGATTCAACCCAAACTTGGAATACTTATTCACCATCACACCTTCTACCTTACTTTCAGGGCCCATGACCATGGGACCACTCTATTTGGAGTTATGCCCCCTTTATACTAAGCAACTTAGAAAGTCGAGCGCGCTGTCTTCGGACAGCTCTTGTTCAATCTGTGTAACACCACATAGCAAAAGGTTAATTGATGACTTTGGATTGAGGAAGATTCCTGCACTTTATACTTGTAAAACAATAAAAGAGCTGATTTAACCCTTTCCAAAACAATGACACATTTTGACATACCAAAATGTTAAAACTTGGTAAAAAAACTGAAGAAAGGAAAGTAAAAGCTGATTACCAGCATCATATCCGCTTTTCTTAATATTTTCCACTCTATCAAAGAAAGCTTTCATGTTGACAGATTAATTTTGCAACACCTTTCAATCATACAGGTCAAAGTTATGTTGTTTGGGAAAGGATTAAAGGCATATATTTTATCCATTTCAGCCAAGTCTCAATCTACCAGAACCACGAGTAGACAGGACAGCGAGGACACAGAATCTAGAGGGGACAGTAACTCTGTGGCATCTGGAAGTGTTAATGGAAAAGGGAAACATCGCAAGAAAGGGAAAGATTTTATCAAGAGAAATAGAGAAGTGAGTATACATTTTACTTCAGTTTGAAGACTTGATGGTAAACCACTTTAAGCACTTACAGCTTTGCCTTTGTGTTAAAGTGATGCATGGTTTAATCTATGCAATATGCTGTTAATTTATGGATTACTTTTTCTTGGAAACTTAGATCTATATGTTTGTGATATGATAGTGTTGTGGTGGTCATAAACTTGACTTTTAACTTTCAAGCAGGTTTTATTAAAGTGGCTAAGCTACTTCAAGAATTTGGAAAAAAGAAATATGTTGTATGATGCAGTGAATGTATTTAGAATAAAACCAAAAACATGATATGTGTAATCTTATCATAAATATCCTGATATTTTCAGTTGGCTGCAGATGCTGGTAACATGATAGCTATGACAGATGAAGAAAAGAAGAGACTGGATGAGTTGTTGAATGATGTAGATAAAATACCAGATATACCTGAAGGCATGGAACTGGTAGGTGATTTGTTTTAAACATCATTTCTTACTGCATAATTATATTTTTGAGCCGTCACGGTAAAAGGGACCTTGTCAGAAGTCTAAAAATCCAAATTTAACCAAGTGATCAATTTCATCAGAGGTCAACAGATGTCGTATTTAGAAAGGGAACATTATGTTAAGATAGAGAGAACTTTCTAGATTTAGAAGTTACATGAGAGTGACAACTATCGACCCTGACAAGGTTTGATACTTTTCACACATCTCATAAGGTCCCTTTTAGCATAATGGGTCACATATACATGAATCAGTGACGCATCTGTTATCTACCTCACTTATTAGCTCACCTGAGCACGAAGTGCTCGAGGTGAGTTATTGTGGTCACTTTTTGTCCGGCGTCCGTCCGTCCGTCCGTCCGTCAACATTTGGGGTTTTTACACTCTAGCATCCACAAAAACGATCATAAGTTCTTAGACAAGTTTGATTATGGGCCTGATCGGACCAGAAAATGCGGAGTTATCTGCCCTTGAATGTCAAAAAATGCTGTTTTTAAGTTTGTTTACACTCTAGCATCTACAATTATTGATCAATTAAGACAAAACTTGGACATAATGTTGGAGACCATAAGATCTTGGATGAGGTCAATTTTCAGTCTGATCTGACCAGAAAGATGAGAGTTATGTGCCCTTGAATTGGGCAAAATTGCCACTTTTTTGCTGTATTCAAAAAAGAGTTAATCTAAGGGAAGGAACTCTGACACTACTATTCTTCCGTATAAGTAGAGTTATCTAGTTTGATAGAGGATATAAATAGATTTACACTCTAGAATCTCATTACCAAACAACAAAATTTTAGCGTAGTCCAAAATCATAGGTGTTGCAGACGACAAGTTCCATTAAACAAAATTTAACATTTTTTGGTCTTTCTTGGTAGAAAACATTGTGGGTAATGAAGAAATTGCTTGTCACAATGTTTTCCAAAGCCTTTATTTTGTGGGGCATCCAAAAGCGCCAATGTGTGGGAAAGGGTCAATCAAGACAAAACTTGGACACAATGTTGGGGACTATAAGATCTCAGATGAGTTTGATTTGCAGTCTGATCTGATCTGAAAGTCAAGAGAACTTTACATGCCCTTGAATTTGACAAAATTGCCATTTTCGGCTGTTTTCAACCCTTTTTACACTCTAGAATCTACAATTATCATTCAATCAAGACAAATCTTGGACACATTGTTTTGGACCATAAGATCTGGGATTAGTTTGATTTTCAGTCTGATCTAATCAGAAAGTCAAGAGTTATGTGCCCTTGAATTTGACAAAATTGCTGTTTTTTACTGTTTTCGACTTTGTTTACACACTAGAATCTACAATTATTGACCAATCAAGACAAATCTTGGACACAATGTTGGAGACTATAAGATCTCAGGTAACTTCGATTTTCGGTTTGATCTGATTAGAATGTCAAGAGTAATGTGCCCTTGAATTTGATAAAATTGCTGGTTTTGGCTGTTTTCGACCTTGTTTATACTCTAGAATCTACAATTATTTATCAATCAAGACAAAACTTGAACACAATGTTGGGGACTTTAAGATCTTGGATGAGTTTGATTTTCAGTCTGATCTGATGAGAATGTTGAGAGTTATGTGCCCTTGAATTTGACAAAATTGCCATTTTCGGCTGGTTTCGACCTTGTTTACATTCTAGAATCTACAATTATTGATCAATCTATACAAAACTTGGACACAATGTTGGGAACCATAAGATCTCATATGAGTTTGATTTTCAGTCTGATCTGATCAGAAAGTCAAGCGTTTTGTGCCCTTGAATTTGACAAAATTGTTGTTTTCGGCTATTATCAACCTTGTTTATACTCTAGCATCTACAATTATTTATCAATCAAGACAAAACTTGGATACAATCAGGGCTACAGATAAGTGGAGGTGAAGACATACTAACATTGTTTTTTCGAATTCAAATCCTATGTTGTGGGTACTCATTTGAATTGTCTCGACAAGACGATACAAATGAGTACCTACAACATAGGGTTTGATGATCACTGACAGCATTATTGCAGTTTGAAAAGTCACCACCCCCTCTTATCTGGAGCCCTGTACAATGTTTGGCACCATAATTTAGATCTCGGATGAGTTAGATTTTCACAACCTTATTGACCATAAGTTCTTTTTCAGTCTTAAAGTAATAAATATTAATTGAATTGAACAAAAGTTTTGCTCATATCATTTAGGTTCAGGTGAGCGATATAGGACCATCATGGTCCTCTTGTCCATTTAAACATTGCTTCTGTAAGAAAAAATGCTGAAATCCCCTTTTCCTGTGACGTCTAGGTTGTTAGTCAACTTCAAATATCTTTGTCAATTTGTCATATCTTTGAAAAAACTGCAGGGGCATTGTTGTTTGGTAAACACATTTTGTCTGAAGTTGCATAAGGAAGAAAATATGTATTTTTATAATCAGTGCAATTTGTGAGAAGAATAAAAATAACTTAAGACTGTAAGTAACATATTTTAGATAATTATAAGCTAAAGTTTTGAATAAGAATGAAAATGAAAATAGAAATATGATATTGTGGGAAACGGTAAAACATTAAATACAATTCACCATTATATTTTCCAGGATGACTCCAACCCATTTCAAATAGCCATAAAGCCAGGTGAAGGGTTCCAGCCTGATACAGATGAACTACGATCTCTGACATCCATCGACTCACGATTAAAGGAAATCATGCCTCCTGAGGACTATGAATCTATCGCATCTTCAGCATTAAGTTATGCACCAAAGGTAGAATCTTATCTTGTACGAAGATTTAAAAGAAAGTGATTCTATTGTTTGCATGTTTTGGTGTACCATTCACATTGAAGGAAAGAATTTGAGCTTGGAGCAAAAACATGTAAGTGCATATTGATAATATGTACATACAGTATTTTTATCATGAGTTCCTTGTCATTCCTTGTAATTGGGATCTGGAAAAATAATCATTACAGCATTAATTTTTAGACCAACATGTTTTCAGATCAGCCTGTATATGACTAGAGTCTGATCAAAATCCATGCTGTTCCCTTACATTTACTACATTAACCCTTTCCCAAACGACAAAATTTTAGGGTTATCCACTTCAAATACTGCCACAAATGACAAAATGGATGTTATTAAAGATAGGATTTGTGTAAAATAGGACACTAAAAATATTGAGACAAAAGGAGAAACTGCTGGTTATCAGCAGTTTCTTCTTTTGTTTCAATGTTTTCTCAAGGTTTTTCTATTAGGGACGTCGAAACCAGGTCCTGTTTGGGAAAGGGTTAACTGTAGGTCATGAAAAAGCTATTAGAGATCAACATGGATCTTGACCAGACTTCATGTACATGCAGGCTGATTACAATACATGTTGGTCCTGAATGCAATAAGGGCCTCTATAACAGATCCAGCTCTCATGTGACAAACACAAGACAAGATAAGTCAATAGATGAAAACTTAAATAAAATCAATTCAAGTGGTGGATAAAATTATTTTAAATGAATGATATGTTGTATTCATTTCTTTATAGAATAAATATGATGTGTGTACTTAGACGTTGGAGCATGTCCTCTATTTCTCTTATTTCAACAGGGCCACATAAAGTGTTGATAAACTGTTTATAAATTAAGATTAACCATGTGTGATAGATTTGCAATTTAATTCTGACTTTTTTTTTACTTTCTTTGGCATGTTTTCTCTAATTATACATTTTTTACCATTCAACTCAACAGATTTTATTTATTTTTATTTGATTACTCAATTAATTAACACTTTCTGTCCTGTGCATTACAAAATTAATGTTGATGAATCAGGCATGTGTTCATATGCTACATTGCATGTTAAAATTTGTTAACTCTTTCCCGAGCATTTTAGGGTGGTCTGATTTGAAAATACAGACAATAAAATTGGTTATGATAATGATAAGATTTATGTGCAATATAACACAGAAACTATTGACACAAAAGAAGAAAATGCTGACAGCAATTGCCTCAATATTTTCCATAGCCTTTTCTATTAGGTATGTCTAAACCAGGTCTTGTTTTGGAAAGAGTTGTATGAAATGTATGTGACAAAATGTTTGCTGTTAAGTATTATTTTAATAAATGTTTGAAACTGTTCACTGCCTTTTCTGTTGTCTATTTTTCACCATGTGTTAATGTTGTACCTTTATTGTTCTTCACCTAGCATAAACTGTTCACTCACACTGGCATCAAGAATAATTTAGACTGGGAGAGTCGAGGGGAACGGGTCCTGTTTCAAAACGCTGAACAACGAGAAATGAATGAACGGATGTTTGCTATAGATCAGGAGCTTGCCAGAATTAAAAACCCTGAAGACCACGAGGTATTGCAAACCTACATAGCTCTTATATGAGAAATATTTATAGCATTTAGTCCTTTATCAAACAACTGACTTTCATGGTGGTCCAATTTGAAAGCTGCTGCAAATGCCAAAATGGATGTTTCTAAAGGTAAAATTTGTGAGTAATAAAGCTTAGAAAATATTGAAGCAAAAGGAGAAAATGCTGATTATCTGCATTTTCTCCTTTTACCTCAATGTTTTACAAAGACTATGCAATAAAGGACATCAAAACCAGGTCTTGCTTTGTAAATGATTAAACTAATAACCATATGTCGAAATGACAGGTCCAAACTCAAAGCACTTATATAGGACAAAATGTTATCATACTAGTGGCAAATTTTTGTATGCTTTAGCTGAGAAAAGACGGAGAGAAAATGAAAATATGCTAATAATCTTTATTTTCTCCTTTTCTCTCAATGTTTTCTGATGCCATTTTGATAGGGATATCAAAGCAGTCTTTTGATAGGGATATCAAAACAGTCATTGTTTGTGAATGGTTTGGCCCTTTCCTGAATATTGAAATTTTATACGAGTTGCTCAAATTTGAAAGCTGCTGAGCTATACAAACCCTGCTGCAGATCCAGGATTTGTGTGAAGGGGGTTTTGAATTTACAAAAAGGGGGTTTGTTTTCCTAGTATTCCACAATTCTGACTGGATTTCTGTATGAAAATGAAAAAATCAGGCTACAAACGAATCCCCCCTGAACCCCCTCTGGATCTGCCACTGAAACCTGGTATACATTGTAAACGAATCATATCTTTGTGCATGCTATGGCACTTAAAACATTGAAGCAAAAGGAGATAATGTTGCTGATTAGCATTTTCTTCTTTTGTCTGAATTATTCTCTAGTGTCTAGTACTAGGGGCGTCTAAATGAGGTTTTGTTTGGGAAAGAGTTAAAAGAATCTATATGGGAGAGAATTTTCCGAGTTGTTCCGAATGCTCCATGATTCAAAAACCGCGGAGTTGTGAATGCTCCATACTTCATACAAATGATGTCATGATGACGTCATTTGTATGAAGTATGGAACATTCGGAACACCTCGCTTATAATCTCGGTCTAAAAGACGCTGTATCAAAAAACATCTTAAGAAATCTTAAAAAATCTCGCTCTAAAGAACGCGCCTCAGGCCTATATGTTATGCACTATTAGATATACAGTACAGACATGATACTTTATACAAGTAGAATAAAATTACCTAGATATCTTACACACTATTACAGATAGAACCTTGATATTTCACACAGAGCTACAAAGCTACTTCCTGCAAAAAACATTCTTTGAAAACCATGACTTTTTGCCTCATGACCTAGACTTTGGAGTAATGACCTTTATTGTAACAAGCTTCCATTGAATCGAGCTAGTCATGTACAGATCACTATTGTTCTGCTCATTTTACAAGGTTCTGTTAGGAAGACGTTCGCTTTGAGAAAAATCTGGTTATTTCAAAATTCTGGTCAAACTTTCATATACATGTCTATATATCTAATTCTGTGATGAAAAACCTGTATGTTAGGAATCTCCCAGACTATGCTTTTAAACTTTGCAAATAGCCCCCATCTTTATATGACCATAGAGGCCACAGCCATAGCGCAGTTGATAGCACATCAGATTCTCATTCATGAGGTCCTGGGTTTGTTCCAAATTTGCGACAAACATCCTTTTTGACGAAATTGTCTCCAACCAATGGTTTTGTAATCATTTTCCTATGTCGATGAGGCTCGGTATGAATTTTGTGGGAGTAATGGTATGAGAAACGACAGGTACCAATAGTAAGGTGCAGCAGCCACTGTGATATGACGTTATTACTGAAAGAGGCATTAAACCCCAATCAAGAAAATTATATAACCTGCACTATTGTTGAGTTTGATGCAATACCTTTTTAACCCTTTCCCAAACAGAAAAAATAGGGTGGTTCAATTTGAAAGCTGCAGCAGATGACTTAACAGGTATCAATGAAGAGCTTGACTTTTCGAAGAAAATGAGAGCTTATACTGTCACCCGGGCGTCGGCGTTGGCGTCGGCGTTGCAACAAAGGTTAAAGTTTTTTCAAACATCAATAACTTCCATACTATCAAAGGGATTCAACCCTAACTTGGAATACTTATTCACCATCACACCCTCTACCTTACTATTAGGGCTCATGACCCTGGGACCACTCTATTTGGAGTTATGCTCCCTTTATACTAAGCAACTTAGAAAGTCGAGCGTGCTGTCTTCGGACAGCTCTTGTTATGTAATTAGCACAGAATATATTGAGGCAAAAGGAGAAAATGCTGATCATGATCAGCATTTTTTTCTTTTGCATCAATGTTTTCCCAAGCACTTTTCACAAGCGACATCAAAACCAGGTCTTTTTTTAAATCAATCAAAGATTATTTTGTAATATAAAATCAAAACATGCTATCAGCAACTTTTCCATTTCTTTTTCCCACAGTTGGACACCCCTCGTCTAGGTGAAGATCAACTACAGGACCTTATAGAGCAGTGTGTTACATCTCTGTCCATGACAAACATGTCTAGATTGACGCTCAACTCCGAGTCACGGACGTCCATGGCCGATACAGAATCTATCATGAGTCATGATGTAGAATCAGTAGTGGATAATACACCTAGGTAAGATCTTGTATAAAACCTCAGCGTGCAAATCAAAATTTTCTTTAAATGGTCCCCTTTTCTACTGGTATGTGTATTAGTGTTAAATGTAAAATAAGAAGGTGGAGGCTACATTTTGCCAGTAACCTCTCAAAATTGTCATTTTTTAGGGTAGCATGATCATCCAGTTGGCAAAAGGTTTGACCTTGGTCTGAATGTATATTGTTCAACAGATATTGAATGTACATATATATCAATATGTGACCTGTCAAGCCATAAATGACAATCCTGGAGGTGCATAGGACCAATATATGAAAAACAGATTGCACCCAGCAGAGGTCAAGCATATCACATTTTGAAAATTCACTTGTAGTAAGGTAGAAAAATCAATATAGATCAAGAAAGAGAAATTTTAACCATAATCAGCCTGCCTTATCTGCACAGAGTAACTAGGGACCATACTAATCACACTTCCATGATGGTACTTTTTTGCCAGATGAGTCACATATACTACTGCATTTGGCAATAAGTACATTTGCAATACAACAAATTTGTATTTTGTTTTTACAATGCACAATGTTCCTCAATTTGATTTTCTATGTTTCAGGATGTTATCTCCGACCTCTGCTAGACGAGAACTGTTGGAGCACCCACCAAAACTAGCCCCAGATGTGTTACAAAAACTTCTAGCCGAGGCTTATCACCCACTGTCTAAAGAGTTGTCTGCTTTACAAGAAGTAGAAAACGAAGGTATGTGCACACTGCATTAAACCTTTCCCAAACAACAAAATTTTAGGATGGTACAATTCAAAATCTGCTGGAGATGACACAATAGATGTTGAAAAAGATTGGATTTGTGTACAAATTAGCACAGAAAATATTGAGGCAAAAGGAGAAACTGCTGATTATCAGCAGTTTCTTCTTTTGTCTCAATATTTTCCCAAGTCTTTTCTATTAGGGACGTCAAAACCAGGGCTTGTTTGGGAAAGGGTTAAACCTTTCTCATAACAAGACCTGATTATGATGTACCTTGTAGTAATAGTTTGGGAAAACATTGATAGAAAAGAAGAAATTGCTGATAAACATGATGAAGATATAATACAAGGCCTGTCTCTGCAAAGATGTTGAAACTTAGTCCTGGATGGTAATCCTGGGGCCTGTTTCATCGAAACATTTAAGTTGTACCATATAGCATTTATTTTCTGCGGGGACTTTATTTCTGCTATTTCTGCGGTCATGGTCGGCACTGCAGAAATAAAATCCGCAGAAAATTAACCCTATATGTAGAGGTAGTCATTATTCTGCAGGTATGGTTAGTACAAATGTGCATTAATGGATGTTCAAAGGATTGACCCTCTAATGCATAGCACATTTCTAAAACCTTTGTCATTGTTTTCCGATAAATATTGGCATATTTAAAATATTATTTCAGTTTTAGTTACAAGGTTTTTGTTCATTACACGACAATAACATAACACGTTTGACTTATTAGTGACACTTTGACACCTCTTTTCACACTTACAAACATATACCTGTATACAGCATTGTTGACCATACCGAGATGGGATTATCTTTTTACCCTCGAGACATAAGCCAATTATAGTCTCATTTCATAGATTGATTGAAGTAATTAACAATTATCATTTTTCGAAACCTTATTGATATGGGCTTAACTTGATACATTGTGTCATAGCGCAGAAATAAAGTCACTCATCTGACAAGGTAAAAGACTGCAGAAAAATTTTCCGCAGAAATTTAAACCCCCCATGGTTTTGAGAAAAACCGCAGAATTTGGACCCCGCAGAAATAGTGCTATACGGTATTTTTTACTTACCAGTGTCTTAAATATCGCTTAAAACAACACTCGCATTCCCAGGTTTTGATAGAATGGCGATACGCGTTTCTTACCCTAAACTTGTGGTAAGTCGTCGGTAAGTCAAAAAAACGTCTTAAATATTTTGATGAAACATGCCCCAGATGTTCAAAAAAGACTTATAACACTCAGGCCCGATAACACTATACACTATACACTATCCTTCAGGAGAGTGTCAGAAAACTTCGAAGAAAAAGAAGAAAATAGTGATAACCAGCATTTTCTTCTCCAATTTTTCTGTGCTATGATATACTTCCTTTTCATAATATATAGTCCGTGGGCTGGCTACACCCTAGGTCCCCCCTACCGGGATTTTATGACACCTATATCATTGTAAAGCTTGATGAATTCCCTTTCAAATGCAACTTGTTGTTTGATATATAAGTGCTGGATAAGCATATGCGGAACGATTGATTATCTCCCCTTGAATTACAAAAATACTTGTTTATAACTCACCTTATACACATTCATGGGATCCAAAATAACCCAAATTTAAGCGCAAATGACCAAAATACTTATAGCTTTTATCAATTCATATCGTCAAATAGTTTCACACCAAAATCAGCACGAATTATGCCCCTTGAATATGTAAAACAAGAGAAAAATAGTATAGATATAGCCTTTGTTTATATTTACTTTGCATTTGGAAATCATTTCCACAGCGAATAATTGCTAGAATTTGTTTTAAAGTGTTTATTAGGTGCCTTGTAATAAAAGTCAAAGTGTTGACTATCAACATTTTAGGATATATTCGACATTTCAAATGATTTTGCAAGATGGCCGCCTCAAAATGACCACTTGACTAAATATCGAAATATCACTGCCCTATAATTTGTAATCATGTTCCGTATGTAAATGAGATCATTTCTTAGGAAAATTGAGTATATTGAATCTAAAAGTGTTGCCATGCTTATAATAGGCTTTTTTGTCATTTTTTTTTAATTTTCAAAATGGCCGCCAAAATCTCAAATAAGCAAAAATGATGTAAGTGTTTTTCATTTCTGCAAATCTTCTGCACTTAATATTGTATTCTCAAATGTATTTCAAATTCTTATTAAAACTACATGATTCAACAAGTAAATAAATGACATGACCTTGAAAATATATATTTCCAAAACGGTCCTAATTACCGAATAAATGGTAATAAATCCCCAATCCCATAAATTAAGTACTGAAGAAAATCCAAATTGATTATTTTCTAGGAGAGATAAGCATTTTCCCTCTTTGACAGAAACCATGTACCCGATTCTTTGATAATGAGTCCACATTGGAGTACATCATTGGTATCTTTTTGCATGAAGGTTTTAAGTCTTACATGGACAAGGGACGCTTTGGATAATAGGTGTTATAGAGGGTACAAAGATATTAAGGCTTATTTTGGTCATAAAGCGTTTAAGCTCTTTTTGTGGGGTGGATATGTTTAATACGAAACACCAATATCAACACTTTTGCCACGCTAAAAATGGCTTCTTCACTGTTAATTTACATGACATATAATACAATACAATAATATGTATTTTATGTAATCTGCCTAAATGCTCAAATACGAGCATGGATCAATGAATAACTGACCTAACTTTTTATGTTTAGATCGACATCTTTTCTCTTGAAATACTTTCCACCCAGGCCTATGCGCTTTGACCAAACGATATGACCATAGCAGTTGAAAAAGAAGTTAAACTCAAATTAATCAACGTTAAAGGTGGTCAAGTGACATCAGTCCAGAAGTAAAGAAGTCCGAGAACTTTCCAATGAACCACACCTAAACTGCATCAATAACTTCTTTCATGAGACTTAAAATTGCAACCATTCGTGTCCTTTTTAGGAAAGAAGTCGATAGCAGCAAGGTCATGTGGATAGGAAGGGTGTGATCTAAATTGATACCCATTTTTCTCGACAGCATATATTGTACTTTGGCAATTGTGTACTAATGTAATTTTCAGTTGCAAGCTGCGGTCACATTTTGAGCGTTTGCCGCTACGTTTCTCACGTATGGTCTGCTTCAGATTGTCTAGCAACTTGGCATAGTATGCTTCGTTAATTGTACCTTTCTTGGGTAATATGTCCAACAAAATATTTTATTGCAACCCCCAATTGTCCCAAAACATTGAATACTGAACCTTGTCTGTTAAACATTGAATGATTTTCTTGGCCCTTGGGATTCCATACCAACATACCTAGGACTCTGGGGCCAGTTTCATCAAAACATTTAAGACGTATTTTTGTCTTACCGATGACTTACGACAAGTTTAGGGCAAGAAACGTGTATCACCAATCTATCAAGACCTGTATTATGCGGTTGTTGTTTTAACCGATATTTAAGACATTGGCAAGTCAAAAATACGACTTAAATGTTTTGATGAAACAGGCCCCTGGACCTTTTTTTTCGTTCATGAGGATGCAACATGTACTCTTTGGAATTTTAGACCCAACAGTCTGTAAGTTTGTGCATCCTTTTGCAACCAAGCAATATCTTGAAAAAGATAATGCATGGACAATTTCTTACTTTAATTCGCTCAGCAAGTATATCAGATCTGTGAATTTATGACACATACCATCGACAGTGGTTGCAACTTTGTCTTCAGACCGAGCATTATCTTCTTAGGTTTCTCTGTCGCGTTAAAATCCCCGCCCCCCCCCCCCCACCCACCCCCCCCCCCACCACCACGATATTTTACTTGAGAATAAGATGGTACAGAAGACCAGTAAACTCATCATACATATTTTACCCTCAGTCCCTTTTCAATACAAGTGTCGAACCATAGCAGGCTCTCCCTTTTTTGTGAAAAGGCTTTCTAATAACCGTATATTTAGACAAGTTTGTGCGCATGTTATGACATATATAAATCGCGGATTCCTTGGTTGATTGGAAATTGCCTATACATGTTATTCATAGCTAGCCCTTATGTTTTATGGATTTTACCTCATCCTGAGGTTAGCTTGTTGTCTTCCACAAAAGTCAGAATTCCAAAAACTAATTTGTGGTGGAGATATTTGAAATGAATTAAGAAATGCACGAGCATATCTAAAAACTGATAGCAAAACGAAGGATTTCAAATCTTCGGCAAGCGACATATTACAACACTAGAAGTTGGAATATGATGTGTTTCCCTCTCATCATAATCAACAGATATTGGGTTGCTATTTTAAACTAAATCTTTCAAAACAATATTTTGTTACACAAATACGAGGATTCCTCACAAATCAAGTGTCTTCAAAGTACTGGTATCCAACCAATAAGGTACATATGTACCATTTATAACTGTTTATATTATCACATATAAGTATTCTGAATTACAAAGGTGTAAAACGATGTCACTCGAATGCAATTTGATAAAGAAATGAATAATTCAGTTGCTATTATAGGCAATTTTAAATCATCAATTAATGCACATGACAGTGCAAATATGAAATTGACCAGTTTCAACTATCGCTTATTAGAATATATTTGGTAAACTGTGTTCCTGTAACATTGCATTCCAATCAATAGAAGTGGTTGGGAAGATTTCTCTACTGCACAGCATGTCTCCAATAGTATTGTTAAGTTTAAACTTGGAGCAAAATGTAAAAAAGCGTGCATTACAAGGCAAAAATGGTATAAATCAAAGGTGACCATACATGTACTCCAATGGGAATTCATTATTAAAACGCTTTTAAGTACTTAACTTTTACAAAATAAAGTTTCTTGTGTAAAAGAAAACTGTATTTCACATAGAAAAAAAATCAAAGAAAGCAGGTTAAAGTTTTCAGCTTATCATTTGCGCTAAATGGAATTTTATTGCCATTTATACAGTAATTTTTCAGAGCATATATTGTTAAGATTCTCCCTTTTAATGGATAAATCATGAAATTTTAGTTTTCAAACACAACAAGTAGACAATTTAGGGAAAAAGATGCAAACATGAAAGTAATTAACATTATTAGAGAATATTTGAGAATTTATTTGCCATTTAGAGAAAAGTATGCAAATAATTGTGAATGCGAATAAGCCCGTATTTGCTTGTTCTGTGTAGCTGATGAATGGTTTATGAACTTATTATTGATCTATTAGTGTTCTTATTCATTTGAAACATTGAGCATTATAAAAACGTATCGCCTAAGCATATTTATTCATTAGAAAAGCCTTGTTTTAGCTAATTAAACACATATTTCTACTTTCTCATTAATATTAATGAATATGCAAATTAGCTAAATAAAAAGGATTTCAAGAAAAAAGTCTATTTAAAATTTTAAAACTAGTCTCATGTTTTATTACCAAAATAAGCATATATCTTAAATAAGTATTTTAAAATATTTTATTGCAATTAATTGATCCAAGTACTGAAACGTAGGAAAATGAGCAGTTGCCATGGTAACAGGCCTACCATTTTCTTATCCAGCACTTTTAAATGAAACAAGAAACTGAATTCATTAATATGTTTCCTGTGCTTCAAGAAAATATAGGTCTTAAAAAATCCCACATGGTGGGAAGGGTTTCTATTCACTAGTAAACTAGTAAAGTCGTCTTTTTGCAAATTAAACACATATTTTCCACAATCTCATTAATATTCATGAATATGCAAATTAGCGAAATTTCTGAAAAAATCTTTTGGTTGTGAGAGAAATGTAATGACAACATTTTAAAACTAGCTTCAATGTTTTCTGACCAAAATAAGTAATTTTATTGCAATTAATTGATCCAAGCGCCGGAACGAATGAAAATGGGTGGTTACCATGGTAACAAGCCAACTACTTGCTTATCCAGCATTTTTAAATCAAATAACAAAGTGAATGTATTGAAATACACCATAAGCTTCAAGAAAATATAGATCTTCAAAAATCCTACCTGGTAGGGAGGTCAAAATTCACTAGTAAAGTCTTGTTTTTAGCAAATTAAACACATTTTCTTACTTTCTCATTAATATTCATGAATATGCAAATTAGCAAATTTTCTAGAAAATATCTATATTGTGAGAGAAATATCTTGGTAATAATTTAAAACTATTTTGAAAGATTTATGACAAAAATAAGTAATTTTATTGCAATTAATTGATCCAAGCGCTGGATTGTAGAAAAATGGACGGTTGCCATGGTAACGAGCCCGCCATTTGCTTATCCAGCACTTTTTAATTGAACAACAACCTGAATTCATTACTATACATCATAAGCTTCAAGACAATATAGGTCTTCAAAAATCCCACTAGGGGGGGAGGGTTTCGGTTCTGGGCCCATGGACTAATACCCACATATCAGAAGATCGGGGGCATATTGTTTTACCGTTGTCTGTCTATCTATCCATCCATCTGTCTGTCATTCTAAAACTTAAATGAAAACTTAACATTGGCTTTTTCGAGGAGGGCATTTATGTTTCACAAACACATTTTGTTTTCTTTTAATAAGAAATTGAATTGTTTATTCTAGATGATGAAGAAACAACCCCAGTCCCAGCAGAGGTATGGAAACTTATAGCTATGGAGGGTGATCCTGATGTTCAAAATGGACCTGAATCTCAACCTGACAACTCTGTCAACAATGATAACAATAATAAAGTGGGTGACCATGGTGACAGTATAGTGAATATAAATAACAGTAGAAACATGGGTAACAACAATAATGTGAATCATACAGATGTGAATGTGGTGAGTCAGTCAAACATAAGAAATAATGGTAATAATGATAGTGTCAGTCATCAAAGTGCAAATCCTGTGATTCAGTCTAATTCTAAAAATGGCTACAGAACTTTGTCTAGAAACTCTTCTGCGTCAAGTTTGACGAGTGTAAGTGATGTTGGGAGAGAATCGTTTGATTGTAAGCCATTAAAACTTCCTGAAATAGATCCCAGCGGGACGCTAGTCACTCAAGGTGTTAATATGAACAACCAGCGATTTATACATAACCAGCAACGTATGGGCAGCAGTGCTTCCTCGCGATCGTCAACACGGAACAGTTTATTAGACTCGAGATCGGAGGATGGTTATAATGGACAAGTTGATTCATCCCTGGATATCGTGTCTCTAGATGGGGATGTGGTGTTGACACCGAGACCACCGAGTGAACGCAGGGACGGTAGTGCTAACTCAAATAAATCAAGGACAATAACTCATACAGGAAAAACAAATATTACTTGAAACAATTGTTCATGAATTTACCCAATATGAAATAAGATTATCTTGTATGGTAAAGGTTTAGTCCTTTCCCAAATGGCAAAACTTTAAAGTCTTCTAGTTTGAAACCTGCTTCAAACAACAAAATGTATGTTGATAAAGATAAGTTTATCATACGATAAAGCACAGACTATTGAGGAAAAAGAGGAAAATGATGATTATCAGGATTTTCCTCTTTTGTCTGAATATTTTCCTAAGTCTTTTCTATCAGATGGGTCAAAAGGTGTCAATGTTTGGGAAATGGTTAAATATCATGGTGCTTTATGGATGATATAGATCAAGGGAAAAGATACCATAAAATTTCCAAATATGAAGTAATGGTGTATAAATTGCTGTCATTTTTCTCGTCGTTTGTTAAGGTAAATCTATCAGCCAAATATGGATGGAAATATATAGAAAAGATAATGGGAAAGAAGTTCAATGTTGCTTATAAACATTTTTTGTTTTTGCACATTTTTAATCAACTATTTTCAAACACAATAAAATTAATGATTATTTGACTTCACATCAGAAGTTTTGTGTTGCCGGAATCTTTTTTACACTTTTTAAGTTTTGACAGATCTAGAAATCATTTACTATGCTCAAAAATCTTATAAATGCAGCTCTAATTTTATCCTTTAGCCATAATATTTTCCAAAACCTTTATTCTTTGGGGCGTCAAAAAGCATCTATGTTTTGGAATTGGTAAATTGTTTTCTCCGCAAAGGTAGAAAAAGCAGGAGTTGACAAGGGGTTGGTGTATGATGAATCAATTATCTCTTTCTCAAACAATTCCTGTGGTACAAGTAATTTATATAGAAATCCTTGAGAAGAAGAGATTGTTTAACCCATTCTCAGACAATGACTCAATTTGACTCCCTGCAAGATAATGGCTTTGGAAAACATTGTGGACAATGAAGAAATTGCTTGTGACAAGCAATTTCTTCATTTCCTGCAATATTTTCGTCCTAAAAATACCAATAATGACAATAAATATTAAATTTCATTCACTTAAAATTAACATCTGCAACATCTTTGAATTTGGACAAGTCTAAAATTTTGCCTTTGGTAAAGGGTTAAAGCCAGCTACGCTATGACTTAGTCTTCCAACAAACAGCAGAAATTCTCTCAAAATTGTCGTCTGCAACATTTTTTATTTTAGACCAATCTAAAGTTTGACAGTCTGGTAATTGGTTAATTAAAATTGTTTAGGAAATAAATAAAAGATAAAAATTACCATAACTTCTCTTTTGTAGTACTACTTAACATTAAACTGACAATATTGTTTTTGTTATAATAAGATAATGCATGCTTTGTGTATAAAACATGTTATAGATTATGCAAATAGTATTTATACATGTTATCACATTTTAAAATGACATAAAAATGTAAAACAATTACTGTTTAGTTTTCTTTTTTTTGAAGAACTACTTTGGTGTAAAGTGTGTTCAACACTAACTCATGAGATTTGAGACTTGTAATGCTGAAAATAGAGTTGTCTCCAATTACCCTTTCCCAAACCAGGCCTGGTTTTGATGTGTCTTATAGGAGAGGTCTAAGAAAACATTGAGGCAAAAGAAGAATGTGCTGGTAACCAGCACATTCTTCTTTTGCCTCAATATTTTCTGAGCTATAACATACATATTTACTCCTATTTATATGATTTATTTAGTCGTCTGCAACTCCTTTCAAATTGGACCAAACTAAAATATTGTCGTTTTGGAAAGGGTTAATATTGATGCTCTAAAGCTTGGTATTGACTTGATACAAAAATAGTGAACCATATGAGAACGGGGCTCTGCAATGCCTTAATTGAAATTATTCAAATGAAAATTGAGTTATAAATCCGGGACTGATTATGATAATTTGTTGACTGGAAAAGTTACTCCATTGCAATACATGTAGTATGAAATTAAGAATGTACTTTTGACTAACACATTTCAATTAAATTTTTTGTAGAAAAGGCTTTGCTTGGAAACAAACTGCTTATGGATTTCACTTGTACATCCAACAGTTCTATCTCAACAGCTAAGGTAATGTGGAGAACGGGTCTTGGTTTAACCCTTTCCCAAACAAGACCTACTTTTGAGGTGCCTATTACAAAAGGCTTCGGAAAACATTGAGGCAAAAGATGAAATTTTGAAAATCAGCATTATCTTCTTTTGCCTCAATTTTCTAAGTGCCATATTGAGAAAAAATAATGTTTCTATCAGTATCCATTTCTCCTCTACAGCAGTTTTCAAATTGGAACTGTCCAGAATTATTCAGTTGGGCAAGACCTAATTTTGACACTTCTGTTAGAAACAGTTAAGAACAAGAGCCGTCAGAGACGGACAATGCTCCCCGAATAAGGCATTGTCACAATAAATATATGCCATGCAGAGCTAATATAAAGCTAACAAATGTTAAGCCCCCTTTTTCCATGACATATTTTGTATACGCAAATTTTAAATAGTTTATTGTCAAGGGCATCTGATTTGCTACTCAAATATGAAATTTCATCAAATTCTGACCATTAGACTAGGAGAAATTAAAGAAAAACTGTATTTAACCTTAAGTCCCCTTTTCCCATGACGAGGCCTCAAATCAAAAAACCGGGAAAAGTACATCGGCATTTTGTCATAGGGAGTTCACATGGTAAGTTTCATTTGATTTGGCCCAAGGGTTATGGAGAAATCGCTTCGGACGGACGGACGGACGGACGGAATGACGGACGGACGGACGGACGGACGGACGGACAGACGAAGCGGCGACTATATGCTCTCCCTTCTGGGAGCATAAAAACACATAGGCAAAAGAAGAAAATGCTGATAACCAGCATTTTCTCCCTTTTGCCTCAATATTTTCTGTGTTATATTGTACACGAATCATATTCGTCTTTTCAACAGTTTGGGCTGCTGTCGATAGCATGTGACTCGGACTTGAGCGCCATGGGTTTGATCCGCTTCTGCAACAAACATCCTTTCTGACTAAATTGTCTCCCAACAATGGTTTTATAATAGTTCACCTACGTGGGCCAGCAGCTGGCGGCTCAGTTAGGATCTTGTGGTAGTTCTGGTATAAGAAAAGACAGGAAGTTAACCGCCACAATATGACCATAGAACTTGAAAGAGGCAGTAAACCCCAATCAATCAATCAACCAACATCCATTTTTTTGTCTGCAGCAGCTGTTTTGGAAAGGGCCACAGTGTCACACAAAAGACGGGTATGCAGTGGGTAATCAAATCAGTGCAATATCCCTGCACTAAATCTCAGCCGCTTATATCCTAAATCACAACAATTGGTTGTGTATAAAAATAAAGTGTCCCACAGTCTACTGATTCCCATTATAAAGACCATACCCATTTACAAATTGTAGGTTATACTTATCATATTGATGATAATCTGTAGGTTTATGTAATATTGACGAGATGAGTTGCATGTGCATCTCTATAATAACATGTTTAAAGGTTAAAAGTTTATTTATAAACATCAGTTTGCCCAAAGTTTCTCTTGGGACCACTGTATATTTATACAGAACAGAATGTTGTGATTTAGGAGATAAACAGCCGTGTAAATCCAACCCTCAAACCGCTGTATATAAAATTGGGGACGCAAAATATGATTGCAACAATCAAATTAAAATATAATTTAATGACATATTATTTAAAATCAATTAACAATGTATGAACATTGAATTCAATGACATGAAAAAGCTATAACAATTTAAAAATTTTATATGACAATTCAACCTTTAACCATTGCCATGTTAATGATAAATATGTTGTCATATTACAAAACCTTGTGACCCCAGCTTGTTAAAGCTGGAGATACAAGGTTTTGCAATAACATCGACAGTATTTCAACCCATTACCACACAATTACTCTTTTTGACTCCCCATCAGATAATGTCATTGGAAAACATTGTGGAAAATGAAGAAATTGCTTGTGACAAGCAATTTCTTCATTTACCACAATATTTTCTACCAAAAAATACAGAAAATTATCAAATTTTATTTGCTTGAAATTGTCGTCTGCAACATCTAAAATTTTGCCGTTTGGTAATGGGTTAAGGCTGCTATGGCAGGATTATCTTAGCTTAAGGTATATGACCCATCATTAAAAACTCCACTTTCTAGCCAAGGGACATGCATCAAATTACACACTCTTGTAAATACACTTCAAATAAATTGATTCACCGTGCCGGATTTCAAAATTATGCTTCAAGAAGAAAATAATTTACAAGTATCTTTTTACTCTATATTCATATGCAAGGGAGGCAATTTATAACATTTTTGTCAAATATTTTCATAATTATGCATTAATTCAAAATTCTAAACCATTCAAAATGCTTGTGTTTATATTTGAATGGAAATATAACACAGTTTAGGATTTACTGGCACTTTTCAAAATTCGCATCTGGCTCTTTGGTGCTAATGATGGGTTGTATACGTTAAGATCAGCATATAAATATGTACAGTCCGATCTTGTTCCTGGTCTAATATAGCATGACTTCATTTGTATTTCATAACATTAAAATCAACAATATATTACATATATAGTACTGTTAAAAATTTGTGCACTTTTGTAAAATATCTATTTAACCTTTTCCCAGCATAAAATCTCAACTGTTTGAAATTCAAAGGTGGGACAAATCAAATGTTAACAATTGGGGAAATGTGTATGCTAAAGCGTTCTCATTTTCTTTATTAGTAGCTGCTATAACCAGCAATTTCTCAATGTCCCTCATTGCTTTCTTTTCTTTAGAATACAAACTCCTTATTTTTTATATCACAAATTATTGTCTGTGGAAGTATGGAAATGAATGAATTACAAGTAATTGTGAAAACTCAACATAAAGCAACATATCAATATATTTGAGCCAGGATCTGGATAAAGTGCCTTTATCGCGTATACCCTTTCAAAAACGGAAAAAACAGACTTTTCCAATTTAAAAGCTGCTTCGGTGGACAAATTTGGTATAAATTCATATGGAAACTGTGTATATTATGGCCCAGAAAATATTACGGCAAAAGGAGAAACTGCTGGTTATCAGCAGTTTCTTCTTTTGTCTCAATGTTTTCCCAAGTCTTTTCTCTCAGGAAAATCAAAACCAGGTTTTGTTTGGGAAAGGGTTAAAGAATAACACGGATCCAGATCATCTTATGCATGTATGCACAGCTTGTAATACCCATGCTGACCTCTAATAGCTTCTTCGTCATCTGTATAGTTCTTAGACAGTAGCATGGATCAAGATCAGACTGTGCTAAGGCACAAGCTGATCTGGAAATGACATCAAATGCTATAAAGACCATTTTCCAGATCCAGGCTCATTTTCTTCTCGTTACTTAACCCTTTCCCAAACAACAAATTTTTGGGGTGGTTTGATTCAAAAGCTGCTACAAATGTCAAAATGCATGTTGATAAAGAGATGATTTGTTTCTCAAATAGCACAGAAAATATTGAGACAAAGGGAGAAACTGCTGGTCATCTGCAGTTTCAACTTTGACTCAATGTTTTCCTAAGCCTTTTCTATCAGGGATGTCAAAACCAAGTTTTGTTTGGGAAAGGGTTAAAACAGAACATGCGATAACAATGGGATAAAAATCTAGACTTTTGATTAGTACAAACATTAACTCTTTCCTATACAACAAAGTTTCAGCCTGATCCACACTGAAGGGTATTGCTGATAACAATATTAAGTTTCTTTTTAAGTAAGAAAGTAATACATGTCATTGCCTAATAAAGCATGAAAAGGATTGACATAAAGGGATAAAATGTTGAATTTCAGCATTTTCTCCTCTTTTCTGAAAGCTTATTAAAGTCATTTACATCAGTAATCTAACAAGGCATGTAAATATTCAGGAAAGGATTAAACATGAATAAGACTAAAACAATTAGCACACATTATGACACATAACAATGAAATGAAACAAAGCAATGGAACAGAATAGAACTCAAATGGTTTTAAACAATTTTCCCAAAAACAACAAAGTATAAGACTGATCAAAATCAAAAGGTGCTTCAAAGAACAAATTGATGGCTATCCAAATCAAATTCTTTTTTTCTTTGACAGGGTAGAATACACCTAGAGAAAAGGAGAGGATACTGGTTATGAGCATGTTCTTCTCTTTCCTAAGTGTTCTCTAAAGCTCTAGATTGTCATAACAATAAATTGTTGGGAAAAGGTTAACCAATAACACCAGGATGAAAGTATCACAGAATTATAATACATACAAGTCAGGATCTGAAAAAAGGTCCCTTATAGCATTTGAGACCAACATGAATCAAGATCAGCCATATCTAAGAGCTGTCTAATAAGGGACCCATTTTATTAACAAACTTACATTCATTTATGCATAAAAAGACATCTGATTGGACAAGAAATATGTCTGAGGCCAATCAGATTGGCCATGTAATTACCTTCAAATCTATGTAAAACTAGAACTGTCGCAAAGCGGACAAATACCCCCCCACTAGCGCATTGTCACTGAAAAAGTGCTACAAAGTGGCATAACTCTGAAACTACTGCCTGGATCAAGATGAAAATTGCAGGTCATATGATAGGAAACAACCTGCTAAAATTTCAGCAAAATCGGTCAAAAACTGTGGGAGAAGAAGAGGACACATAATTATGTCTACGGACGGACGGACAGACGGACGGACAACCTGAATCCAGTATACTCCCCCATAACTTTGTTGTGGGGGGTATAAAAATATTCATAAATTTGATAGTAAAACAGGGCCATGGTATGGTCCATGCTGATCTCAGGGTATTGCTATAATTATGTTCTGAAGAGGCTATTAGAAAACAGCATGGATCTTGATCGTGTTGGTCTAAAAAACCATGGAAGCCCTTATTCCAGCATCTTCGCTAGCCAAGGTTGAACCCACCTACGTTTGTATTCACCCTTGGCGGATTTAGTCCGATTTTCTTGAAATCGCGAAGCGCCGCCTAGCGGTTGTTCTGCTGGTTGTTTACGTCCATTTTTGATGACGTCATTAAAGCGCGTTGTCTTTCGCGTCATACGTCATGCGGATTATGTAAAAGTTAGCTAATTTTTTGGTCCAATTGTCGAAAGTATAATAATTCGTCGATTAAAGTTACGGAATTCCTGTCTATTGCAGTGAAATTCTTAGGAAAAATCGCACATCTTCGCGTTTTTGAGTTGCAAATGCAATGCCTTTTCCCGCCCGTTGTCATGATTTGGTTACTCATAACAAATGTATCAGTTGACAATCTGATTGGTTCCAGCGAGACCTCGCTGGAACCAATGAAAACGCTTTCCAGGAGACCAAGAAAATCGGACTAAATATGCCAAGGGTGAATACAGAAACGACGTTACGTCGTAGATGTCACCCTTGGCTTGCGAAGATGTTATTCCAGGTTCTGGCTTAACATGGATAAATAACATTGCTTTTCAACAAAAACCTTGTAACTGCAGCTTTAAACAAGCTGCAGTTACAAGGTTTTGGTTGAAAACCAGTAATATGTGTTTACTTGTGTCACCCAAATAATGACAATGTTATTGTAGCAATATTAACTTGACACAAGGAATAATAATTCTTCATTATGAGTTTATTGAAATTGTGTAAAAAGATGCATTTATGACCTATCACAATGAACAGCACCACCATGGAAGTGTATAAACCTATGAACAACAATTAAAACAGACACCAAAATTGATTGAATGGAGTTAAACATTTCTTTTAACTGCTATGGCCATTTTTTAGCAGCTTGAGCATCGAACCATGGATTCCTGTCATATTTCTCACCAGTACTACCACAACATCCTTAATGAGCCTCAAACTGGCTTCTGTTTGCCAACATAGATTTATGTTTATCAAGTCATTGATGGGAGACAATTTTGTCACAAAGTATGTTTGCCGCAGACAGGAGCACCATAATTTTCCATCCTAGTCAGCCTGTGTAGTTGAAAAGGTTCAATACTTCTCACACTTCCAAAATGGTTTGTTTCAGGGAGACAGGTCAATTTTTTGCACACCATACCCCCGTGACCTTGACATGTAATGTTTCGCTTGATAGTTGGATAAATTTGTGTATTGGTTCCATGTGTGTTACTTATTTGTCATTGCGGCTGATTGGAGTCAAGAATTGACTAACTAAAAATAAAATAGATGTGTCTCTTTACCATATATTCAGGCTTGCAGGGGTAAAAGTTTTCAGGCATATGCCTGAAGTTCAGGTTTTTCAAGTATTCCAAAATGCCCCATTTTCTCGATTTTTACTATATAAATACAGACTTTTCCAGGTTTTCAGGTTTTTCAAAATTTTCAACTTTTACCCCTGGGCTTGGATCTTATCTGCTTAAACAATACAATGAAAAGATGAAATATTTGTGTAAAACACTTTTCTGACACATCTTATTGTAACACTATTGTCTGAATTACAATAGTGGATTTTATGCAAGATCCATTGAATTGTAATAATGTTTGGTGTATTTTTATACGCTGCCGGAGGCGGACGTATTTTGGCGTCATCTTCTCCGTCTGTCCGTCCGTCCATCCGTCCGTCCGTCCACTTTTCTTGTCAACGCAACTCCTCCTAAGTTTCTGGCTGGATCTTCTTGAAACTTGGTCAATGTTATCACCTCAATTGGTAGATGTGCATGAAGGAAGGATTTTATAGTTCATTGATTTTTGCCTGAGTTATGCCCCCTTAAAACTTAGTCTCTGGGGCGGCGTATATTGTGACCATGGCACTCTTGTTATTTCATGACATGGATCAGATATTAAACTCACTTTGAGTGAAGACATTGAAAAATATCACTAGTTATTGATTATAAGTCTTTGTAAAAAATGGATCATCACTCTAACATAAAATACAATTTGATTAACCCTCTCCCAAACAAGACCTGGTTTTGACGTAGAAAAGGATTGGGAAAACATTGAAACAAAAGAAGAAACTGCTGATAACCAACAGTTTCTCCTTTTGTCTCAATATTTTCTGAGCTGTATCATACACAAATCTTATCTTTATCAAAATTCATTTTGTCGTCTGCAGCGGCTTTCAAATTGGATCTCCCTAAAATTTTGTCGTTTGGTAAAGGGTTAATCCTTTCTCAAACGTTGAACTTTTAGGGCTGTCTAGTTCAAAAACTACAGGAGACAAAATGCAAGGTAGTGCAATGTTATTTGCTTACATTGTAGTGCAGTAAAAAAAGATAGTCACCAGCATTTTCTGCTTTATCAAAACCCTATCTTCTTTGAAAAGGGTTAAACGTGAAACATGTACTTATAAAGCACACACACACACAAATATTTGGAATGAAAGTGGATACAGCATGAAAATGACAATGTTTGATGAAGATAGTGATTAGGGCTGAAATCAGTTTAGAATTAGTACCTGTGTCCCCACCTACCATATATGTTATGATTTATCACATTATATGAAAGGAATTCACCATTAGGATCATAAAGACAAGTTGACTTGGCATGATCTTACAGTACTGGTTCATTTCTCCATTACCGAATAGGTCTTCATACCTATAATGTATTCATTGACAGTATTTTATTTACCGGTACTATTTCACAATTGATTAAGTTGTGACTGTCCAGTACTTATGTTTGATCAGATATAAGGAAAAAAGTTGAAAGCGGTTATCAGGCCTAATCATAAGCAGATAATAAATTTGTACTATGGCACTGGTAATTTTGTACCATACCCACGGGTACCCTGGTACTCATTTCAGCCCTAATGTTGATGGTTGAGGTTTTCAAGTCCTGTGTAGATTCAGATCAGATCTGGAATGCACAATGCCCAATGGTCGGTGTATAACTGTAGAGACTGTTGTCAAGATGACAACAAACCTCGAAACATTTCTATTTCTGCTATACTTTTTGATAACCTGAAATGAATAAAAGTATAGATATGCGAGAGATGCAGATTTTTCTTGTTATAAATTTTCATGGTTGATATTTATGTTAACATCTATGAAACCTGATCGCAACTCCTCTCCAACTGCTTGATGGTTTTCTTACATGAATGATGAGCATGACATGGAGATGCATATGAAGAAATTTCCAAGCTCATCTAAGGAAGATAATTTGACAGATTTTTCCATCCGTATTTCTCATGAGCGCAACTTCTCTCCAATAACTATATGGATTTTGATGAAAATTTATGTGAACAATGAACATGATAAGGACATACACAATTTCTTTGCTCTTCAAGCTCATCTAAGGGAGACAATTTGAATTATTCATTGCTCAAAGAAGGCACTGCAGGGGTATTAGTCCACTCAGCAACAGTTCTAGTTTTTTAGTCATATTTATGTTGTTGGAAAGACATTACCATTTGAAGAATTGCTTGTTTGAAATAGTTTTGCACAGCCTACGCCTCTTACCTCCCAAATGCATTAAATAGCGCCACAATTTCCGTCCGTCTGAGCTGAAAGTTGACCTTTGACCCCGCCTGTACAGTAGACTGGGGCCCCATACCATCACCAGCAAACAGGATTTTTAGAGCGGTACCCATTCCCTGTATTTGTAGTTTACCCCAGAGTTTACATTTATCACATCCCACACAGTCCATTATCCGCGATATGTTGTAAAAATGGTCCTGAAACTCTTTCTGTAAAGGAAAAATCAAGGGGCATGTGTAAAACAATTGTAATGCATAATATATTGAACATATTGGTTATAAACACTGTCAATACCATTTACAGTAACTTTGTATCATTCAAAATCATGATTCATGATAGATGTACTTCCTTAAGCTTTCATCTTGATAAGCATGGAGATAGTCATATACATTATTTTACACTGTATTGTGCGATCAGATGGCTTACTTTACCAGCAATCACAACTAAAATTTATTTCATTCCTAGCTGATTCACAGAGGATAATGTTATAACATTCTGTATACAAGGTGGGGAATCATGTGGCACAACATTATAGGTAATTTTCAATAATTCTGTTAATGAACAAGGTTTGAAGCAGAGAAGGCAGAAAAATGCTGGAATTGCCTGATGTGGTGGATCTTTCAAACTACACATTCTAAAACTTAATTGACAACAAAACAAAATTTTGTTTGGTCATCAATAACTTTTTATCATGTGAGGTTTAAAAGATCCATCAAATCAAACAAATCCCTGAAAGTTTTACACCTTTTATTCAAACTAAATTCAAAGTGGTCATGTATAAGTCAATTTATGGAATTTGTTTTTCCGCATTGATGTTGTTATTTTGTCAAATGATTCTCCACCATGGTATAGCGAATGTACTCACTTTTAATATTTTCACTTCTTTTTTCTTCCCCTTGAATAATTTACTTTCATCAAAATGATCTGGAAAATTTCTGCAAGATGAGAAAGAAAATGTCAGTCTGATATACAAATTCAATTTTTATTCTAATAATTCCAAGTACAAAATATTTCTTACACTATGGATAATGGAATAAGGGAACAATGATAGCTAACCCTTTCCCAAACAAGACCTGTTTTTGATGTCCCTAAAAGAAATGGCTTGGGAAAATATTGAGACACAAGAAGAAATTGCTGATAACCAGCAGTTTCTCCTTTTGCCTCAACATTTTCCTAGCTATATTGTACACAAATCCTTTATTATTCAATGCCCATTTTGTTGTCTGCAGCAACTTTCAAATCAGACCACCATAAAATTTTGCCGTTTGAGAAAGGGTTAATACCATTTTATTTTGTCTATTCATCTATTGTTTAACTGTTTTACAAGTTTCAAGTTTCAGAAATTTCTCCTTGTCTGACATGTTTTTCAATGATTTAACATACATGTATATGATTCCCACTTTGGTGAAATTTATTTTGTCATCTTCACAGCCTTACAGTTTGAACTAGTCAGAAGAAATTTGTTTAGGAAAGGGCTGAATAATGTTTATGAACCAAGATCTGAAAAAAAAACATCATAGGATTCACAGCTATTATTATTCCAGATAAGCTTGTGTCTATTTGTGGTTTGACAAGGATCCATGCTGCTATCTCATATTTGCTAAGAGTCACATAAAAGTTATCAGAGAGCAACATGGGTCTTGATCAAACTACATGCAGAGCTACAAATAAGAGGAAGTGAAAGCATTTCAAAATGCAATATTTCATTTATTGTTCATCAAATCCTATGTTGTGGGTACTCATTGGAATTGTCTCATCGAGACAATTCAAATGAGTACCCACAACATAGGGTTTGGATTTCAAATAACAAATTTAGGATGCCTTCAATCCCACATATCTGTTGTTCTGTACATGTATGTACATGTAAGCTTACTTGATCACTTTCAGTAAATCAGCCACTCCCAGTTTTGTGTCCACATCCTCCTCTTCTTCACCAGTGAAAAAATCTTCCTTAAATACAAAATTTTGTTTGTTTGAATTAAAACCAATTCTCACATGAAGATGCTTTTTGACGCCCCAGAAGTTAAAGATTTTTTGGGGAAAGAAACTATCATTGCAAATGAAGAAATAAGTATATTGTGACAAGAAAATCTTCATTTTTACAATATCTAATACCAAGAACGATATGTAACAAGAGCTGTCCGAAGACAGCGCGCTCGACTTTCTAAGTTGCTTAGTATAAAGGGGGAATAACTCCAAATATAAAGGAGCCAGGGTCATGGGCCCTGGTAGTAAGGTAGAGGGTGTGATGGTGAATAAGTATTCCAAGTTTGGGTTGAATCCCTTTGATAGTATGGAAGTCATTGATGCTTGAAAAAACTTTAACCTTTGTTGCAACGCCAATGCCAACGCCCGGGTGACAGTATAAGCTCTCATTTTCTTCGAAAAGTCGAGCTAAAAATGTTAAACTTCTTTTTCTCGAAATTGCCATCTGCACTATCTTTGATAGTGTAATATTTTGATGTCTGATAAAAGGTTAATCAGCGCTAAACTTAAGATACATTTTTTCTAACCTGCCCTATGTGTTTGTGAAAAACAAACAATATTCATGCCATACTACAGGCAGACACACAAACAGACTTTAACCCTATCCCAAACAAGACCTGATTTTGACTTTCCTAAAAGAAAAGGCTTGTGAAAACATTGAAACAAAAGAAGAAACTGCTGATAACCAGCAGTTTCTCCTTTTGTTTCAATATTTTCCATGTAATATTTTACATAAATTTGATCTTTAATAACTTCCATTTTGTCATTTGTGGCAGTTTTTGAAGAGGATCACCCTAAAATTTTGCCTTTTGGGAAAGGGTTAACGTGGGAATGAAAGTTAAACAGCATGTATCCAACTAACCTGTTCTAAATATGGAGCAACTTTAGCGAGAGCTCTAAGCTCTACTAGGTAAGTAAAATAGAGATTCTTCAGTCTTTGTGGCCCCAGTCCACCTGTAGGCTCCGGTGAAAATCGGAGCTGAAATTCTTCTACATTTGGTCCCCACTGCTCTTTACCATAACATGTGGTCGCTGAAATTAGATATCTTTTAATTAGCAAATTGTTTCATTATTTCATTTCTCAACATTACACATTCCAGCCCAAACACAAAATTCATACAGGCATACTTATATCACAACAACTCACCAAAAGACTAGTCTTAGCTAATTCAAATTTCAAAATTCAATAAAAATTGTTATGAATATGCAATTGCAAAAATAATAAATTTTGTAGCTCATTGATTTGGGTCTAACCCCTCTTTCAATTGCTATGGTCATATCGCCACAGCTAGAGCACCTAACCATGGATTCCTGTCATTTCTCACACAAAGTAATACCACAACATCCTTATAAGGCCTTCATCTGCTCACACACAAAGATTATGAAACCATTGGTTGGTGACAGTTTTATCAGCAAGGATATTTGCTGCGGCTTTGGATTGAACCAGGGACCTCATAAGTGAGAGGCCTAAGCCCTATGGCTGCAGCCTCATTCATAGATTTTTTTAGATAATGAGAACAAACTTAAATATATTCCAAATGAATTTGTTGATCAACAAGAAGATGAAAACAGTTCAATGATTATCATGATACAGACAATTCAACTCTGTTTGGGATAGATTTAAGCAATTCTAACTTACCAGGATGTAAATATTGAGCACATAGATGTATGTTGATACTTGTATGTAAGCCTGATATCAGTCTGTAAAATGTTCTCTAGATATCTCTATATAAACTGTACAGAAGAGATATAAACTTACCAGGGTGTAGATATTGAGCACATAGATGTATGTTGATACTTGTATGTAAGCCTGATATCAGTCTGTAAAATGTTCTATAGATATCTCTATATAAACTGTACAGAAGGGATATAAACTTACCAGGGTGTAGATATTGAGCACATAGATGTATGTTGATACTTGTATGTAAGCCTGATATCAGTCTGTAAAATGTTCTCTAGATATCTCTATATAAACTGTACAGAAGAGATATAAACTTACCAGGGTGTAGATATTGAGCACATAGATGTATGTTGATACTTGTATGTAAGCCTGATATCAGTCTGTAAAATGTTCTCTAGATATCTCTATATAAACTGTACAGAAGGGATATAAACTTACCAGGGTGTAGATATTGAGCACATAGATGTATGTTGATACTTGTATGTAAGCCTGATATCAGTCTGTAAAATGTTCTCTAGATATCTCTATATAAACTGTACAGAAGAGATATAAACTTACCAGGATGTAAATATTGAGCACATAGATGTATGTTGATACTTGTATGCAGTCCAGATATCAATCTGTAAAATGTTCTCTAGATATCTCTATATAAACTGTACAGAAGGGATATAAACTTACCAGGGTGTAAATATTGAGCACATAGATGTATGTTGATACTTGTATGTAAGCCTGATATCAGTCTGTAAAATGTTCTCTAGATATCTCTATATAAACTGTACAGAAGAGATATATACTTACCAGGATGTAAATATTGAGCACATAGATGTATGTTGATACTTGTATGTAAGCCTGATATCAGTCTGTAAAATGTTCTCTAGATATCTCTATATAAACTGTACAGAAGAGATATAAACTTACCAGGGTGTAGATATTGAGCACACAGATGTATGTTGATACTTGTATGTAAGCCTGATATCAGTCTGTAAACTGTTCTCTAGATATCTCTATATAAACTGTACAGAAGAGATATATACTTACCAGGATGTAAATATTGAGCACATAGATGTAGGTTGATACTTGTATGTAAGCCTGATATCAGTCTGTAAAATGTTCTCTAGATATCTCTATATAAACTGTACAGAAGAGATATATACTTACCAGGGTGTAGATATTGAGCACATAGATGTATGTTGATACTTGGATGTAAGCCTGATATCAGTCTGTAAAATGTTCTCTAGATATCTCTATATAAACTGTACAGAAGAGATATAAACTTACCAGGGTGTAGATATTGAGCACACAGATGTATGTTGATACTTGTATGTAAGCCTGATATCAGTCTGTAAAATGTTCTATAGATATCTCTATATAAACTGTACAGAAGAGATATAAACTTACCAGGGTGTAAATATTGAGCACATAGATGTATGTTGATACTTGTATGTAAGCCAGATATCAGTCTGTAAAATGTTCTTTTCTCGAGGCACATACCTAATAATGAAAAAACAGAAAAAGTGAAGTAGATATAACATTTTTACAAGTCTAACACATATACATACATGTATTTCCAAAATCCTGAACAGTCTATGCACAGTTTAATGTACTTACATTGACATCATTGACATTAAATCTATTTTAACCCTTTCCCAAATGACAAAACTTTAGACTTTTCCTATATTAAAGTTGCTAAAATGACAAAATAGATGTTGTTAAAGATAAGATTTGTGTATAATATCGCACAGAAAATATTGAGACAAAAGGAGAAACTGCTGGTTATCAGCAGTTTCTTCTTTTGTTTCAATGTTTTCCCAAGCCTTTTCTATTAGGGACGTCAAACCAGGTCTTGTTTGGGAAAGGGTTAAGCTTCTTTATACTCTTTATACAAAGAAGCTATTTATTATTATCACAATCTTAATCAATTTCACTTTAGAAATTATTGATTGCTAAACAAAAGAAACATGAAGCAAAATTAGGCCTAAATAACAATATTTTGCCCTTGAATGTTTCTTCACAAGTAAGAAAACACACATTACAAGACTTAGAGTTTTATATGAAAGAATTATGCCACTTGAAGACTTCAAAACACGTAAGAGATTGATTTTCACATGTACTAAGTTAAGGTCAAAGTTTCAGTTATATCCTTGATTATGAGTTGAATAAATGATTTTAACCCTTTCCCATACAAGACCTAGTTTTGACGTCCCTTGTAGAAAAGGCTTGGGAAAACATTGAGACAAAAGAAGAAACTGCTGATAACCAGCAGTTTCTCCTTTTGTCTCAATATTTTCAGTGCCATATTTTACACAAATCCTATCTTTATCAACATCCATTTTGTCATCTTTTATAGTTTTTGAAGTGGTTCACCCTAAAATTTTGTCGTTTGGGAAAGGGTTAATTATGTGGATAAATATATTAATTGAGACAATTTATTGTAAAACATGTATTAATTTACTGGTATATGCACTTCATTCTAAGTTCTTACAATAGTAAGACTTTATCTCAATCTTGAAATTCGATTCATAGCATAAATGACAACAAACACATTGTAAATGTCAAAGCAAACAACACAGATTGTGATTATTTTAATGGCAAATAGGAAATGTTTTTAATGGAAAGCAAATAACCTTAAAAAATGAACACAAGAAAAAAGATTTTCTTCTTTATCAACACGATTAACCTTTGTTATGGAGAATTAAAGCAGACAGACAGTGTAGATTAAGATCATACAGCATATAACTATGTACAGACTGTTCTTGTTCTGAGGTGTCTATCAAAAAAGGCACAAGAGCCTTATTACAGTTAGTTTCAAAATCAACACCAAGAAGGGAAGAGCTTTTCTCAAAATTTCATGAAAAATCTTGCATAGCAACTTTAGAAGGAGGGAACTCTACATGGATATCTAGAGTCAAACGAGTAGCATGAGGCCCTATCCCAGTATATAAACGGTTTATTGAGTCAAGTTTTCTGGGTAAAGCTTTTCAAACAGCAAGAAAAAATATCTGTTGAAAAGAAAAAAAAGATTGTAGGTTTATTATTAGCATCTTCTCCCTTTTCGCTGTAAGAATTATTCAGAGGCTGAACCAATAATTAATAAAATTTAAACTCATGCTTGAGGATTTCACACTTCCCACATAATCTCAATTTTTAGAATTCCTAGTAGACTCTATAATATTGCTTTTGGAAAACTTATATTTTCTTTTCCCATAATACCTTTTACCACCTCTGATTCAGAATGTTTCATTTCGAGACATGCATTGTTTTTTCATCTGCCACCAAACATGATAGAACATAGAAGGGCACAACAGTTAGTTACACTTTAATTCATTACAAGATGGCAAAACTTAAGACTGGTCTAAATTCAATGATGTTGCAGACGCCAACATGAAATGCATAGAATTATACTATCTTTGGAGTTGTTTTGTAGAAAACGTTGTGGGAAATGCAGCAATTGCTTGTCATAAGCAATTTCTTCATTTTCTATGATGTTTTCAAAAGCCATTATCTGTCAAAAGGAGTCATTGTGAGGTAACGGGTTAAAGTAGTGTAAAACAAACCACATGCACTTTCTAGTATTTAAATTTATGGCTTCATCTAACTTGTTACTTTTGAAATGGTTAATTTCTGTACTGTTAGTTTTCAATGTTTTAATTTAGTTCAACATTTTTTAGAATATAATTGAGACAAAAAAAAGTTGTCAAGGTATAATTTCTAAGATTAGGGTACTACAGGAATTAGCACGCCATCAACATCTACAAAGTAACAGAGATACGGCGGGGAATCATGTAACACAACAACAACAATAGTAGCAGAAAATCTTCAATAAATCTGCTGAAACAATGATTTAAAAATGGTTAGAAGTAGAAAATATAGGGAAAAGATGAGAAATCTTTTAAACAACACCCAATAAAAAGTTATTGACAATCAACCAAAATTTTGGTTGGCCATCAACACTGGTAGTGAACTAAAACAATTTTCACTACAACAAGGTATAGATATTTTGCGTTTAAATGTGAGTTTATAGATTTTTTTCTAATGACAATGAACTTGTTCTATTAAAAACAGACCAGGTTTACCGCTTTGTATTGACAAACTGTCGGTGTTGTTATAAAATCTCATAACTACAGCTTCGAACACCGACGGAATACAATGATCACTAAAAAACGTCCCTCGCTTTGGCTGAGTTCACCACCAGTAATCAATAATTTTCTTTATCAGGGTCTGTTTATGAGATCCTTTGCATTCAGCAAGTCCATCTCATTTTCCCACCTTCTATGCTTCAAACCTTCCTTAAATCGGTCATATATTAACAGCATTATTGAAAAATATTGATAATGTTGTGTCACATGATTCTCCGCCGAGGAGAGTTAAGACAGCAAGATGCATAACACAGTGAGACTTTGATGACCAACTTCTGCAGATTGTTTTATATAAATGAGCCACGATTTGGAAAAAGAACCTTTACGTATACGCACAGTCTGATCAAGATCATAACAACTTTAAGAAAACAACGGCACTCTTTTTCCAGATCCCAACTACAATATTTTTGTAAATCCTTTCCCTAACAAGACCAGGCCCCGGTTTCTCGAAAAAACCTAAGTATATTCTCATGAGTTCATGCTCAACTTCTATTCAATACCAATCAACGTTGATTGGTATTCAATTGGAGTTCACGTGGATTTCGTGCTATTTGAGCACGATGCTCAGATTTGAGCATGAGAAGATACTTAAGTTTTTTCGAGAAACCGGGGCCAGGTTTTGACAGCCTTACCAGATAACATTCAGGCAATAATCAGCATGTAATCAGCGTTTTCTCATTTTGACCCAATATTTTCTGTGCTATATTGTGCTATATTGTAATCAAATCTTAACTTTATCAACAACTCTTTTGTCATCTGCAGCAGCTTTGAGTTTAGACCACCTGAAAGTTTTGCACTTTAACCCATTACCAAACAATAAAATTTTAGACTGGTCCAAATTGAGAGAAGTTGCAGACGAAATTTTCAATGTGAACGAATTTGAAACTTTTACACTTTTTAGGGAAGAAAATATTGTGGAAAATGAAGGAATTGCTTGTGACAAGCAATTTCTTTATTTTCCACAATGTTTTCCAAAGCCTTTTTCATTTGAGGAGTCAAAAGAGTCAATGTGTGGGAATGGGTTAAGAAAGGTTTAACCCTTTCCAAAATGACACACTTCGAGGGTGGTCCATTTTGAAAGCTGCTGCAGACAGCAAAATAGGTGTTGATAAATATGTTACATTGTAAAATAAAGCACAGAAAATATTGTGGCAAAAGGAGAAAATGCTGATTATCAGCATTTTCTTCTTTTGCTTAATGTTTTCCAAAATCTTTTCTATTAGGGATGTCAAAACAGGTACTGTTTGGGAATGAGTGAACTGGTTTTCAAACATTTCAATAAAAAAAAGTTTCCAATAAACCACACGAACAAACAACCCTCCAGGGTCGTAATTCATCAAATTGAAGAAGCTGGTTGTCAAAGTTTCTCTACAGTAATACAGTGAACAGTTATATTACCTTCCAGCGAATAGTCTATACATCATCGTAGAAGAGAAAAAACAAATTTAGTTTCATTTTTGAGTCTTTAACCCATTGCATGACGGAAAAATTTTAGACTGGCAAAATGTTGGGTAGATCCAATTAAAAGTCTCCTCACAAGACAAAATGTTAGTCAACAAAGATTGAATTTGTGTGTAACATAGGCAAGAAAATATTGAGGCAAAACAACAAAATGCTGATTATTTGCATTTTCTTCTTTAGCCTCAATGTTTTCTAAAGCTTTTTACGATGGGGGGATATCAAAAACCTATTTGGTACAAGAAATAATTAAGAGAATACTGACAAGGGTTGTCAAGCTGTTGTGTAGGGGAGACATAATTAATGTGATACAAGGCTAATTTTTGTAACAATTGCGACAGCTGGCTGTAATATGCTGTGTTACATACACTAATCATACTCGGTTATAATGATACAAATCCTTCTAAATGTAGTTTTTATGATTAATATCGATCTAATTAAGGTAATCTTAAGGTATATGACCCATCATTAAAAACACCACTTTCTAGCAATAGGACATGCATCAAATTACACATACTTGTTAATACACTTCAAATAAATTGATTCACCGTGCCAGATTTCAAGATTATGCTACAAGAAGAAAATAATTTACAGATATCTTTTTACTCTATATTCATATGCAAGGGAGGTAATTTATAACATTTTTGTCAAATAGTATCACAATTATGCATTAATTCAAAATTCTAAACCGTTCAAAATGCTTATGTTTGTATTTGGAATGGAAATATAACACATTTTAGGAATTACTGACACTTTTCAAATTTCGCCTTTGGCTCTTTGGTGCTAATGATGGGTTGTATACGTTAAGGTATTCCATCCAGCAATAGATACCAAACACTTGTTGCAAATTCATGCGCCATCAATGGCAACATAAATTGTTGATGGTATCCATCCCCAATTTCTGTTGATGTGATGTTTGTCATGCAGATAACATGTTAAAAACCATATAAAGAATATCTAATATCAGAAAAAGTAATATCAGAAAAAAAAGGAGAAATTATAGCATCCAAAGAAGCTGGTGAAATAGGCTGCAGCAAAAGAAAAGGTACCAATATTAAAAGAGGGTGGACAATCAAATAAATTTATATCAGCGAAAATATTGTATGATAGATTTACCCTTGGGTCCTTCAAAAATTTACCGCTATGGCCATAAATATAATAATCATGTGACTTGCCATTCAAAACCCAGGATTATCTTGGAATGCAAAAGATAATGGTTGTTGTCAATTTGCACAATCTGCTCATATCCAAAGTTTACAAGATTGTTTTCGCAATTTTTCTTAAACCGTTCCCAAACAAGACCGGGTTTTGACGTCCCTTATAGAAAAGACTTGGGAAAACATTGAAACAAAAGAAGAAACTGCTGATAACCAGCAGTTTCTCATTTTGTCTCAACATTTTCTATGCCATATTTTACACAAATCCTATCTTTAACAACATCCATTTTATCATTTGTGGCAGTTTTTGAAGTGGATCACCCTAAAAATTTTCCGTTTGGAAAAGGGTTAAGTAATAATGGTTATTCTGTAGATGTAACAGTGCATTTATCTTTGTAATGATTGCCTGCTCTGCTTGACCTATGCCAAGCCAGGGTCTGATATCATTCCCAAATATATTTTTACTTTATTCCCGCAAACAAAACCTGTTTTGCATGACAAGTCACATGTATAATAACAATGAATTATCCTCTTTTGTGAACCAATGCAATATAACCCTCATCATATTAAATCAAAACCAACCGGCAGTGTAAAATGAGACCCAACTGCACAATTGTGCTGTCTAATCTTGTTCTATTCTGCCAGCAAAACTAACAAGTGCCCACCAGGATCTGTACTGGCTTAACCCATTACCAGACGGAAACATTAATTTTATAGACTTGTCCAAATTCAAAGATGTTGCAGATGACAATTTCAAGTCAAAACTTTGTGGGAAATTTTCCACATTGTTTTCCAAAGCCTTTATCTTCTAGTGAATCAAAAAGTATCATTATAATTTTGGTAATGGGTTAACAACTTTCCCACAAAGAATCATAGAGAAATAACAATAAAGACTGTAAAGTTTTCCCACATTTACACTACCTCTTCCTGCTATAGGATAAAAACAAAACAAAACTTGAACTAAAAACACAATAATTACGACAGAAATGATATGTAAAGAGGGACATCTGCATAAGTTAACGACCTCACTTTGGAAATGTCTTACATGCTAAACTAACAGACTCTACAAACGAAAATTGTCCCGAGTTAATATTGGTGCACTAGATCTATACAGTGTGTAATCTAACCTACATAGTCTCATTGAAAGCAAGACTGGCTATTAGACCAATGATGCACCTAAAATCTGATTAAAAGATGGACAAACAAATGGACAACTTGGCAACTGTTTGTTCTCCTAAAATATTTCAAGGATGTATATCATAAAGGCCGTTTATACATGTATGTCCTTGCAGTAATAGCAAGCTTTTACAGCTATGTTGAAGAATGCTAGAAAGAAAGGTATTATTGTAATACACCAAAAGAGATGGCAAAGTTTGAAATAATACATTGGATATGACCTTGACAGTAACTATTCCCTTTATTTACATATTCCCTTGTTTGAGCTAAAATTGCTGTGTAAAAGGTTAAACTAAATTAGCTTGACAGACAATCAGTAAAGGCATTTCTACAGTTGTCGCCACATCGTATGGCACGTGTTTATGTTTTGTTTAACGTTCAATTACATTTGAACAAAATATAAACATTGTGCCATACGATGTGGCGACAACTGTAGTTTGTGATTTATTTGATCCACTTGATTTGACAAATATTACATTGTGACATTGCAGTAAACTAGAGATTGAAGATATGCCATGTTGTTATAAGATTGAAGATATTGTAGCTTTTCAACAAAAACCTCTTAACTGCAGCTTAAAACAAGCTGCAGTTACGAGGTTTTGATCGAAAAGCAGTGATATGCTATGTTGTAACAATTATTTGAATAATTCATACTTGTCACAAGTAGATATTGATTTGTTTGTCTTTTTTATACAAAGTTGTTGACAAGATAATGGAAATACAAGACTTAAAGGGTTTAGAGTAAAACTAAAGTAAATGCATATAAATTCAGATGCACTCACAATAGTTTTGAAATAAGCATGAAATGTGACAAAGTTTATTTCAGCAGTAAATTGGAATTGAAATTTTCATGAAGCAGATAGGAGTTGATAGATGGATATTGTCATCAGCTGCAAAGCACTGAAAATAATGTTTCTTTCCATACAGGGTTCAAGGAAATCAACATGATAAAGGCTTAGTGCACAACTATCGTATATGCCCTTGACGTCCCTGTGCATTTTCTCTGAAAAATGCAGAACATTTTGTTGACAACTCAGTATATTTTACCCATTACCAGATGGCAAAATTTAAGGCTGGTGCAAATTCAAAGATGATGTAAAACAATTTTAAGTGAATATAATTTTATTTCTTTGGTCTTTGGGGTAGTAAACATTGTGGCAAATGAATAAATTGCTTGTCATAAGCAATTTCTTCATTTTCCATAATGTTTTTCAAAGCCTTTTCCTTGACAGGCATCAAAAGGCGTCACTGTGTGGGGATAGGTTTTAATGTGCAATACCCATATCCTTTTGGAACAATACATAGGTTTTCAATAAACATAAATTTTCAATGAAAATCAAAATAGTAGGGGGTCCTTCTCTGCACTTTACCTCCAGATACAAAAAGTCCTATGGAGAGAAAGAGTGAAAGAATTATCTACACAAGCATTAACAAAACTTTTCTTAGATGGCTTAGAAGACCAAAAAGACCAAAAGAGATATAGAAATACAAAATTGTTTTTAAAAGATGCATTGGGGCTGAGACACTATAAACTCATGGCTTATTAACCAAAGATTCAATCTAATATAACAACAAGCCATAACTGGATAAGTTTACAAAAAGTCTTAAAAAGAGAGAAAGAATTATCTACACATGCAAAAAAATATAATTATATTGCACTTTGCTTTTTATAATGTGGTCTGACATATAAAATATCCAAATTTGATATTAAAAGCAAATTCCTACTAAAGTTGAACAAACATAAACAATAATATTAATTAAGTACTGTACCATAACATAGAGAATAAATGAAAAGTTTCGTGAGAATACAAACACTATTAAAGCTAAACAAGAGGACCATGATGGTCCTATATCGCTCACCTGAACCAAGATGATATGAGCCACAGTTATGTTTGAATCAATTAATATTTGTGACATTAAGACTGAAAACAAACTTATGGTCATCAACATTATGTCCCTGTTTCCTCTTATAGGTCAATATACATTATCTGGTTGTAAAGAGTGAAAACAAAGTCAACAAGAGCTGTCACTGTAAGATGACAATGCCCCCGACACCGCTTTGATTGTAAATTATGGCCAATCTATGTTCAAGGTCAAGGTCATCAAGGGGTCAAGGTCACCAAAGTATGTGCCTACAGAAAGGTAATGTACCAAGGAATGTTGTGGTACAGTATGAAGCGAATATGTTAAGTAATAAGGAAGTTATGGCCAATGTTAAAGTTTTTGGACGGAATGACGGACAGACGGACGGACGGACGGACGGACAGACGGACGGACGGACAAGTCAAATTTATGATGCCTCCCTATCGGAGGCATAAAAATGAGATTTTTTTTACATTTCAAGGGCAGATAACTCAGCAACTGCTTGTCTAATTGTGCTGAAGTTCAAACTCATCTATGATCTTATGGCGATTAACCATCATATCCAAGATCAAAGTTTTGTCTTGATTGGTCACCATTAATTTTGTGGTTGTTAGAGTAAAAACAAAGTAGAAAACAGCAATTTTGTCAAATTCAAGGGCAGATAACTCAGGACATTCTGGTCTGACCAAACCAAAACAAAAACTCATCCAAAATCTTATACAAGGTCACCAACATTGTGTCCATTTTTTGTATATATTGGTCAATATTTGTAGATCTATCCTAGAGTGTAAACAATGTCAAAAGTAGCTTTTTTTCTTTCAATGGCAGATAACTCCTGACTTTCTGGTTTGAACTCACCCAAAATCGAACTCATGCAAGATCTTATGGTCACTAATATTGTGTTAAAGTTTTGTCTTGATTGGTCAATAATTGCAGATGCTATAGTGTAAACAAAGTCGAAAACGGTCAAAAACGACAATTTTGTCAAATTCAAGGGCAGATAACTCAGGACTTTCTATTCCGATCAAACAAAAATTCAAACTCATCCCAGATTTTATGGTCACCAACATTGTGTCCAACTTTTGTATTGATTGGTCAATATTTGTAGATGCTAGAGTGTAAACAATGTCAAAAGTAGCAATTTTTTGCATTCAAGGGCAGATAACTCCTGACTTTCTGGTCCGATCTCACCCAAAATCGAACTCATGCAAGATCTTATGGTCACTAATATTTTGTTAAAGTTTTGTCTTGATTGGTCAATATTTGTAGAAGCTATAGTGTAAACAAAGTCGAAAACGGTCAAAAACGACAATTTTGTCAAATTTGAGGGCAGATAACTCCTGACTTTTCTGGTCCGATCTGACCCAAAATCGAACTCATCTGAGATCTTATGGTCACCAATATTGTGTCCAACTTTTGTATTGATTGGTCAATATTTGTAGATGCTAGAGTGTAAACAATGTCAAAAGTAGCTATTTTCTACATTCAAGGGCAGATAACTCCGGACTTTCCAGTCCGATCTGACCCAAATTCGAACTCATCCGAGAGCTCATGGTCATACATGTTTTGAATAAGTTTGGTTAAGATTGGCTTATATTTGTAGATGCTAGAGTGTAAACACCAAATTGTTGACAGACGGACGGACGGACATACAGACGGACGGACGGACGGACGGCGGACGAAAGGCGATCACAATAGCTCACCTTGAGCACTTCGTGCTCAGGTGAGCTAAAAACTGAAGCCAATATAAAAGATAAGTTTGAAGAAAAAGATGTATGATCTCTCTTTTCTTCAATATTTTCAAAAGCTATTACTCTTATAGAGTTTTCAAAACCAGTGTCTGTTGGTAAAAAGCTTAAGACAGATGAACAGACAGACAATGGGTGAGAAATTAAAACATCAAGGAAACTTTTCTACAACTATTTCAAAGTGCCATAAGGAATGACTTATTTACTGTGTAATAGAATTCATGGCTTTGCTGCAGCTGAAAGTTTACTTCATTTAAACTTTCCCAAACAGCAAAAACTTAGACAGTTTAAATTTGAAAGCTACATTTTGTAGAAGTCAAAATGGATATTATTAAAGATAGGATTCATGTACAATATAGCACTGAAAATATTGAAGCGAAAGGAGAAAATGCTGATTATCAGCATTTCCTTCTGTAGCCTCAATGTTTTCCAAAAGTTTTCGTTAGCGGACATCATAAAAAGGTCTTGTTTGGGAAAGGGTTAAAAGACAGACAAGCATGAGGTAGACAAAGATATAGGTAAATCATACCTTTTCCACATGCCTCTTTTGAATTGAGAAATTACTATATTTATTAAAGGGGCTCATTCTATGTTTTTATGCTTCCGAACAGTTCGGGAACTCATATTTGTGCATGGAAAAACAATTAGCAATGCATAAAAACCTCAATCTCGGCGAATAACCATTTTTCCTTTGCTATAGATCAATCCTTTACAAGCGTGTTTACACATTCTATTTTTACTTCAAAACAAGACAAGGTCAAGGTCAACGAGACACACCTCCGCGGTATTAACACACCGTACAACCGGCTGTGTCGATGACTGTGACCTTATTTGCGAGGAATACGTGAAAAGGTTTATTTTGTACAAGCACTGAACATTTATACGCGTATTTATCAACTATAGAATACCAAAGATCCTTTCGTTTATTTATAAAAGTAAATTCATTTGACCTACCATGCACATGACATCAGATGCTGAATCTGTCTTCGCTGACTTTCGACGCAGCCGGTTGTACGGTGTGTTAAATCTCGCTGAGCACAGATGACATATCTCTGACGTAATTGATTTTTGAAGGTTGGGCATATGTAGCCGTTACAAAACAAAAACAAGGACACCAGCATGTTATTAATTGACTTGGATTTTAATACTTAATAAAGCTCGTGGAGTGCTAACAATGGACATAAATGATCTACCCCTTCAGGTTGGTAATTTCATACGTTATTTCTGGTTTGTAATTATTGTGCCATTTGCATTTTCGACAGGCTAGCTCGTCCCCCTTTAATGTACTTCTTATATGACCATCTTGATCTATTTGAGCTAAATATCTAGATGACTAGTTATATCTTTGTTAATTACTAATGGAATCTAGCAATATTATACTCTATACTAGTAAGCAAAATAGTCAAAACTAGAAATCTATCACTGAAGGTGATAAAAATACCCCCGCCACCAACTTTGTTCAGCCAAGCGTTTTTGTTGATTTAGGAGCCATACTCAGAAATTGTCAATCCGATTTTATTGTAATTTGGTCCAATCAGGGGCCATACCTCAGAAAGTATCGGTCTGATTTCCATGAGTTTTGCATCTTGCATATATACAGGTCCTAATGCATACCTGTGCCAAGTATGATTATTTGTTTATTGGGGTTTTACGCCGTTTTCAACTACCAGGGTCATATCGCGGCGGCTGGAGCACCTAACCGTGGGTTCCTGGTATTTCTCGCACCAGTACAACCACAATATCCAAACCGAGCCTCCAGCTGCTCTCTCACATAGATGATTCACACCCATTGGTGAGAGACAAATGACTTTTGTCAAATGTCAGAATGGATACTGGCCGAGCCGGGGTTCGAACTCGAGACCCCTGGATTGACAGACTCCGACGTAACCGACTGAGCTATCCGGGCTCGGCGTGCCAAGTATGAAGCAAATCGTTCATTAACTGTAGGAGGAATTGTCCGGACAAGCATTTTTGTAAAATCAGGGGCCATAACTCAGAAAGTGTCGGTCTGATTTTCGTGAAATGTGCATCTTGCACATGTACAGAAGTTAATGCACACCTGTGCCAAGTATGAAGCAAATCAGATAGTAACTAAAGGAGGACTTGTCCGGACAAGCATTTTTTGGTCAAATAAAGGGCCATAACTGAGAAAGTAATAGTGCGAATTTCATGAAATGTGCGTCTTGCACATCTACAGGTCCTAATGCACACCTGTGCCAAGTATGAAGCAAATCGGACAGTAACTGTAGGAGGAGTTGGCCGGACAAGCATTTTTGGGTCAAATCAGGGGCCATAACTCAAAAAGTATCGGTCCGATTCCGTGAAATTTGCGTCATGCACATGTACATGTCACAATGAACACTTGTGCCAAGTATGAACTAAATCGGTCCACAAGTGTAGGAGGAATTATCCGGACAAGCATTTTTTTGTCAAATCAGGGGCCATAACTCAGAATTAATCGGTGCGATTTTCATGAAATGTGCGTCTTGCACATCTACAAGTCCTAATGCATATCTGTGCCAAGTATGAAGCAAATCGGACAGTAACTGTAGGAGGAGTTGGCAGGACAAGCATTTTTGGGTCAAATCAGGGGCCATAACTCAAAAGTACCGGTCCGATTTCCGTGAAATTTGCGTCTTGCACATCTACAGGTCACAATGAAAACTTGTGCCAAGTATGAACTAAATCAGTCCACAAGTGTAGGAGGAATTATCCGGACAAGCATTTTTTGGTCAAATCAGGGGCCATAACTCAGAAAGTATCGGTGCGATTTTCATGAAATTTGTGTCTTGCACATCTACAGGTCCTAATGCACACCTGTGCCAAGTATGAAGCAAATCGGACAGTAACTGTAGGTGGAGTTGGCCGGACAAGCATTTTTGGGTCTAATCAGGGGCCATAACTCAAAAAGTGTCCGTCCGATTTCCATGAAATTTGCGTCTTGCACATCTACAGGTCACAATGAACACTTGTGCCAAGTATGAACTAAATCAGTCCACAAGTGTAGGAGGAGTTATCCGGACAAGCATTTTTTTGTCAAATCAGGGGCCATAACTCAGAAATAATCGGTGTGATTTTCATGAAATTTGCGTCTTGCACATCTACAGGTCCTAATGCACACCTGTGCCAAGAATGAAGCAAATCGGACAATAACTGTAGGAGGAGTTGGCCGGAGAAGCGTTTTTGGGTCAAATCAGGGACCATAACTCAAAAAGTATCAGTCCGATTTCCGTGAAATTTGCGTCTTGCACATCTATAGGTCACAATGAACACTTGTGCCAAGTATGAACTAAATCGGTCCACAAGTGTAGGAGAAGTTATCCGGACAAGCATTTTTTTGTCAAATCAGGGGCCATAACTCAAAAAGTATTGGTCCGATTTTCGTGAAATTTGCGTCTTGCACATCTACAGGTCACAATAAACACTTGTGCCAAGTATGGACTAAATCGGTGAACAAGTGTAGGAGGAGTTGTTCGGACAAAGTTTTGGAGACAGACCAACCAACCAACCAACCAACCATCCAACCATCCAACCACTGGACCGACAGGTTGATTCCAGTATACCCCCTCCAAACTTCGTTTGCGGGGGTATAATAATGTGGATTCAACTGCGTACTCGCATATAGCTATGTGCCTGGGTCTACATCTTTTTTTTAAAGATGTTCAATTTCAGGATCCATGTAAGCATCTTTTCATCAAGAATTAACATCTGTCATATTTGATCATCTGTCAATTCTGATCAGTTTTATCAATATCCAACAACTACAAGAAATGCAGAAAAAAAAATCATGTTTATTTTTCAATTGTTTTTTCGTTACAAATTTGTTTATTAAAATGGTATTTACATACGTTATCATATATTACTATAAATATAACATGTAACAGCCGTAGCTTTTAACTTTGTACACAAACATTTCATTCATATATCTAAGCTTGTAAGACAATGTAGTTTAAAGTTAGGTGGCTTATCAGAAACCAACCTATCTGATATGGACCTTATGGGATAGTATTACACTTACTAATTTACTTTCAACTTATCAGCACCTAAGAAACGCAAATATTATCATAATTTTGATATAGTAATAAACTGATTTAGACAGTCAATCTTCCGTAGAAAGTGTCATGTGTAGTCAATGAGTAAAACAAAATTCCAGCTACAAATATTGAAAGCTCTTGGCCAGAGACAATTTTTAGACTAGTCCAAGTTAAAGGATAGTGAAACCACCATAAGCAAGCTAATAACTATGTTACATGTAAAAGTTATAGCATGAAAAGCATTACGAGGAAAAGATTCTTTTTTCTTTTCATTCGTTGCTTTTTGAAGCTTTCTGATAGACATCAACATCCTGGAATGTTTAGGAAAAGATGTATAACCCTGTCCCAAACAAGACCTGGCTCTGATCTCCCTTATAGGGAAGTCCTGGGTCATTGAGGCAAATGAAGAATATGCTGATCATCAGCATTTTCTCCTTTTATCTCATTATTTTCTATGCTTAAATTTACACATATGTTATCTTTATCAATATCCATTTCGCTGTCTGGGCCAGATTTTATATTGAAACAGTCCAGATATGGTCATTTGGGAAAGGGATAATGTTTCCAGTTTCTTATTCCTAAAACTTGGATTTGTGAAGGGTAATAATAGTGCTAATTAAATATTCTGTATAAACCATATGAATATGATACACTGTAAATATAAAACAGCATCCTCACCTGATAAAGAATGAGCACCATATCCTAGTTTCTCTGGTCTGGAAATACAGTTGAAAAATATTAGCTACATTTTTTTATAACTTATCATTTTACAAATAATATATGTCTTCTTAAACAGGCCATCCCGGCATTTTTAATCACATTTAACCTATTTTCAACTGCAAAATCAAATTCTTTATTATGAAAATAAATACTTAAACATACATACTCACTTAAATTCAGGGTAATATTCTGTGAAAATAACTGTACATAATTAAAATATGACCTTTGATTTTTCTCTGTGAAAAATTTCAGCTTTGTCTGACCTGTTTGGGCTTAGATTGCGACTGATATGAAAACCCCACATCACATCATTTCGTAAATACTATCACACCGCTGAACATATTTTACATAGTTTTACACCGCTGCATGATTATCGATTTATGTCATCTACTGTATGAATCTTGTTTTCTGTTATAAAAAGGCTATAAAAGGTGTGACAACATGTTAAAAGCCAACTTCTGTGGATCATTAGGGATTTAGGCCTGGGAATACTAATGGCCTTTTAAGTTGTGTCTTTTATAGCATTTCTTGCATGTATGGTGATCAAAATTGTGGGAAAGGAGAGAAGATGTTTGATAAAATTTGGAAAGAGCATGAATTCCAGGGACAACCTGTCTGCTTTCATTAACCCTTTCCCAAACAAGACCTGGTTTTGACGTCCTAATAGAAATGGCTTGGGAAAACATTAAGACAAAAGAAAAAACTGCTGATAACCAGCAGTTTCTCCTTTTGTCTCAATATTTTCTGTGACATATTTTACACAAATCCTATCTTTAATAACAACAATTTTGTCATTTGCAGCAGTTTTTGACATGGATCACTCTAAAATTTCATCGTTTGAGAAAGGGTTAAGGTCATACTACATGGATAATATGTATAAGTCCTATGTTAGTACTTACTTGAAACAGTTTTCTTTATAGATACTATTCCATATTCTGTGTGGTGATTCACCTTTATAACCTGTATATCGTTCTGGATTTAGTAAAAGGTCCACATAATTACAGTCCGGAGATGTGTCATCTGAAAGTAAACAAAAGGAGGTTCGTCTTTGTGCCATTGTTTCCAACAAGACACTTTTTGACGCCCCTCAAGAAAGCGGCTTTGGAAAACATGTGGAAAATGAAGAAATTGCTTGTAACAAAATGTTTTCTAACTAAAAATGTTTTTTTTTCTTCAAAATTTCATCAACTTGAAATTGTCATTGGCAACATCTTTAAAAATTAGAACAGTCTAAAATTTTGTCATCTGGTAATGGAATAACTAAATGAGAATTGTAAGTACTGTAATAAAACCTTTCCCAAACAACAGAATTTTAGGGTAGCTCAATTCAAAACCTGCTGTAGATGACAAAATGGACAAGAATCAAGGTTGGATTTATGTATAACATAGCTCAGAAAATATTGAGACAAAAGGAGAAAGTGCTGATTATCAGCACTTTCTTCTTTTGTCTCAAAGTGTTTTCAAGCCTCATCTATAAAGGACGGCAAAACCAAGTCTTGTTTAGGAAATGGTTAACCTTATAAGCGCAAAAGTGTTTATTAGAAAAATGGTCAATGGAACAAATGTTGAAGAGCAATTATCATGTAGAGGTATTTCAAATCAAACCTATATATGAATTCAATGTCTATGCAAGTCAAATTCGGCAAAGGAATGTTATGAGGATTGCAATGTTACTGGTACTATTTCAAATTTTTATTCAAATTTCTTCCTAGGAAACATCTAGTTTACGAACTGGAAAGTATTTGTAATATGGACGTCAAAACCAAGTATTGTTCCATAAAGGGTTCATACAGTTGTGTATTGGTATATATGCACTGAAAGGATCTAAAGGGTACTAACTAGCATAGATAAATTTCAAATGACTTTCACTTACCATCTATTTCACAAAACGTTGGTTGAGCATCGTCATACTTTTTCCAGCTTTTAAATGCATTGGCACTTTCTTTGCTGTAATGTTAAATAATCAGAACTACAGATAAAAGGGGGTAATGTCTTTTCAAAAATAAAATATTTTGCTACATGTCCATATGTTGTAAATACTAATTAGAAATGTCTCGTTCAGACAAATTAAATGAGTACCCTTAACATAAGGTTTTAATTTGAAATAAACATTTTAAAATGTTTTCAACCCCTCTTATCTTTTGCTCTGAATAATCACAAATTCAAATCCATGTTAATCCCAACACTCTTGACCATTACTTACAAATTCCATATGATTTATATGTTGATCTATTATTTTCACTATCTGTTTAATATGTTTGTGCACATCCTATATATTTTGTTCAAATGTATTTGTTGTATTGCAACAATATTATGCATTTTGAATTGAATTGAATTGTTAAAGGTAAAAGACTTTCACTTTTCAGTAAGAACAAGATGTGTTTGTAAAACATCAAATTCACCGTAGATGGATTTTTACCCATTAAATTCCCACATATTGACACTTTTTCACACCCAACAAATAATGGCCTTGGAAAATGTTGTGTAAAATGAAGAATTTGCTAATGACATTTATCACAATGATTTCTTTCCTAAAAGACCAAAACATGTAAAATTTATTTTACTTGATATTGCTGTCTACAATATCTTTTAATTTGGATAAGTCTAAAATTTTGGCAATGGGTTAGCTTCGTAAAATGTAAAAAAAAGTCTTGTCATGAGGTATAGAATCATACAGGTGGTCTATGAAAGCCATACCTCAGACAGATCAAAAGTTATAATTAACATAATATTTTTCCAAAGAAACACACAATACAAAAGTTATAAACAACCCAAATTATTTACTTACGTTATGGTAGTGTTTAGATAACCTAGACTGTCCTCTGTTTGAGGTTCTGTACAATCTGCTTCTTCTGAATTGTCTTCGACCTGGAAATACAGCAAATTGGTGGCTCAGCGCCAAACAGTTGTAACTGCCTATAAACAAGTAGGCAGTTACAACTGCTTCGCCCTGAGTCAGCAAAATGGTGAGATGCTTAGCACGAATGTCTCTCAGCACTTGATATGTTTTTCAATATCCACTAAGCTATAGTGTACACAGTTTCTCTCTTTATCAACATTTATATTGTTGTCTGTAGCAGTTTTCAAATCATAACATCTCAAATTATCATTTAGGAAAGAGATATTGCAAAAATACCAAAACTAGAAATTCTCATTATATATGGATAGATCAAACGACAAAATTTTGGATTGTTTCAAATTCTAAGTAGTTGCAGACAACAAATAAAACACATGGTATTTGGTCATCATAGCATGGAAAGAATTGAGGGAAAAGGAGAAATGGCACATTATAAGCAATTACTACTTTTTCTTCAATACGTTTAAAAGATCTCTCTGTTAGAGACATGAAAATGGGAAAGGGTTAAAGGTATGAAAATAAAGTAGTCCTTACATTTTCTGTGTCTACATCAGACTGTGTGTTTTGAGCTTCTGCTGAATATTTCATACCAACAGGTACTTGTTCCTGAAAATCAGAATAAATATCAGGTAAACCTAGCAAGTGTAATCCTTTCCCAAACGGCAAAATTTCAAAGATGATGCAGACAACAATTTCAAATGAATGAAATTTTGCATTATTTGGTCTTTTTACGAAGAAAACATTGTGGGAAATGAAGAAATTGCTTGTGGCAAGCAATTTCTTCATTTTTCACATTTTTTTTCCAAAGTCATCATCTTGTGGGGAGTCAAAACGTGTCAATGTGTGGTAATGGGCTAAACTTCTAGCAAATTGCACTTCTTAGTGATCAATTATACAAGTATATGTATATGAAAATTGAAGTTTGTACCATATATATTATAGTTTAGGAAATATTGCCGGAACAAAATAAGAACTGCCACATAGCAGACTAATACCCTGCTGGCACAGGTCTCAAAGTCAAAATCATATTATCTCCCTTTGTTGACCTCAGACAGCAAAGATGTTACTTCATGCAAATGTTCATGTCATGTTGTTTAACCCTTTCCCTAACGACAAATTTTTAGGGTGATTCACTTCAAAAACTGTAAAAATGGACAAAATGGATGTAATTAAAGATAGGATTTGTGTATAAGATTGCACAGATATTGAGACAAAAGGAGAAACTGCTGGTTATCAGCAGTTTCTTCTTTTGTTTCAATGTTTTCCCAAGCCATTTCTTCTAGGGACGTCAAAACCAGGTCTTGTTTGGGAAAGGGTTAACAGTTTGTTCAAGTAAAATTTCATTAAAATCTGTTGCGTTCACAAGACATGTGGATGGACAGATGGATGGACAATTAGACAGACAGCCGGACAGGGTGATTCCCATATACCCCCAAACTATGTTTGCATGGGGTATGATAATAATGAAGATTACAAATACCATTTATTGCCTTACCTCAGTACACACATCAACAGCACAATTCTTCATGGCACATCGACTATCATCCGCCCAGAACGGACATGATGATGATGATGATGATGATGATGGTGGTGGTGGTGGTGGTGGTGGTGGTGGTGGTGATGGTGGTGGTGGTGGTGGTGGTGATGATGATGATGATGATGATGATGATGATGATGATGATGATGATGTTGATGATATTTCATTGCCTTACCTCAGTGCACACATCTACAGCACAATTCTTCATGGCACATCGACTATCATCCGCCCAGAATGGACATGATGATGATGATGATGATGATGATGATGATGATGATGATGATGATGATGTTGATGATATTTCATTGCCTTACCTCAGTACACACATCTACAGCACAATTCTTCATGGCACATCGACTATCATCCGCCCAGAATGGACATGATGATGATGATGATGATGATGATGATGATGATGATGATGATGATGATGATGATGATGATGATGATGATGATGATGATGATATTTCATTGCCTTACCTCAGTACACACATCTACAGCACAATTCTTCATGGCACATCGACTATCATCCGCCCAGAATGGACATTCTTTATTTAGATTTACCTGTTATAAAGGTAGAATATATAATTATTATCAACACAGATCTGGAAAAAGAGCCAGCCTTAAAAGGTATTTCAATCCTCTCACAAACAAGAGTAGGTTTTGATGTTCCTGATAGAAAAAGCTCAGAGAAACCTAGAGGCAGAAGAAGAAAATGCTGATAATCAGAATTTTCTTATTTTGCCTCAATGTTTTCTTTTAAACTAAATACATGTAGTACTAAAAAGTATGCAAATTTTGTTTCCATAACATCCAATTTGTTGTCTGCAGCAACTTTCAAATTGGACCACCCTGAATTTTTGCTGTTTGGGAAAGGATTAACCAGACTTGTCTGTACATGAGTGCAGTCAATATTTATTGTCTTTAAATAATGTTTTCAAAAGCCTTTTCCATTAGGGACTTCGAAATCCTGGCTTATTTGAGAAAAGGGTTAAATACCATTGACAATTCAAAACCAGTCTTGGCAGACAAAGGGCTAGCTTGAGAACAGACTCAGGTGCAGAGTTTAAAGTTTTATTATCTCATTAGTCGTTCCTGTCATTCAAGTGAAACTTGAAACTTTTTGTGACATCATGAATGTCATGTCACAGGTGCAGCAGTTCTCAAACTTGAACTTTTCTTTGAGACATTGAACCTTCCTCAAATAGGAATGGATTTTGACGTCCCTAACAGAATATACTTGAGAAAACATTTATCATTTTCTCTTATTGCCTCAATATTTTCTGTGCTAAATTGTGGACAGTTCCAATCTTTACCATTAACAAGTTTGTTGTCTGCTGGGAAAACCTAAACATTTTGCCATTTGAGAAAGGGTTAAATTATTTGACATAATAAAGCTTGGACAATAAATCAGCCAGAATCTGGAAAATCTGGAAAAAGGTGCCTTATAGCTTATAAGATCAAAATGAATCCAGATCAGCCTGTGTAAATGCAGTCTGATCTAAAGGGTTCAAAGTTCATGTCCCATAGAAACTCTTAGAGAGCAGCATGTTTTAACCCTTTCTCAAACAGCAAAATTTTAAGGTGATCCACTTCAAAAACTGCCAAAAATGACAAAATAGAAGTTATTAAAGATAGAAATTATGTAAAATATGGCATAGAAAATATTGAGACAAAAGGAGAACAGTTACAGCTGGTTATCAGCAGTTTCTTCTTTTGTTTCAAAGTTTTCTCAAGTCTTTTCTATTAGGGACGTCAAAACCAGGTCTCGTTTCGGAAAGGGTTAACAGCTTCATTAGGCAGAATTTAAGATTTTCTGACACCATGTAGATCTAAAATGGACTTAACCCATTCCTACACATTGACTCTATTTGGATCATAGAGAAAAAAGTTGGAGAAAATACATGTATTGTGGAAAATGTAGAAATAATTGCATGTCAAAAGGAATTTCTTCATTTTACATGATGTTTTCTACCAATAAAATTGTAATACCTCAAAATTTTGTAAACTTGAAAGTATAATCTTTAACTTTTTTCAATTTGGAACAATCTAAATTTTGGAAAGGCTTGTCATTTTGGAAAGGAATATGTGCCCCTTCTAAAGATCCCAGTTATCCTAATTTGGAAACATAAACATCAAAGGAAAGTCTATTTTCTTTTTATAATTACCACCATTCAGGTCTGCTATCCGTTTAACCCTCTCCCAAACGACAAAATTCTAGGATGATCCCAACAAAAGCTGCTGCAGATGACAATATTGGTGTTGTTAAAGATAGAATTTGTGTGGAAAATATGTAAGAAAATATTGAGACAAAAGGAGAAACTGCTGATTATCAGCAGTTTCTTCTTTTGTCTCAATGTTTTCCAAAGCCTTTTCTATTAAGGACGTCAAAACCAGGTCTTGTTTGGGAAAGGGTTAATCATTATATTATTGTCAGAAAATAATTCCCCTTAGAGATTTCAATGCCAATTTATTTCTATAACTAGATTCTTCACAGATGGGTTTCAGACAGATTGGTTAGAGTATTATATTAAACTATAACAATTCAAAAATAGACTTCAAAGCTTTCGAATTGAAATGGTTCAAAATTGTTGTTTCTTGGGAAATACATAGGGTGCGTTCCATTCGGCTGTTCGGAACTGTCCCAAATGTTCTATGCAAGTCATGCCGAATGGAATGCTTTCAGAACAGAAAATGTTTAGAGAAGTCTAAAACGCATATGGCCAGCCTATAAATAGATTTTGGTCATCCGCTGGGTGTAGTGTATTGGTCATGTTTTGTATTAAAATGTTTAATTCGCCTAACTTTGCTGAAATAATTTCTTTTCAGTTATACAGTTTATTAGAAGTATTTATTAATTTCAATCCGCTACAGTTTTAATCGAAGGTTGCCATGCTTGTGACGTAACTGTTCTGCTTGCACCACCTATTCTCCGGGAACAAGCAGAACATGTTCCGAACACTGTTCTGTGTCATTCCATTGAGTACCGGACTGTTTGGCACACTCGGAACAGCCAATGGAACGCACCCATAGTTAGATAATCTCTCCAAGACTTTACAAATATGTACCCACAACATAGACTTGGTTGATTGATAAGGATAAACCATTCTTTCAGTGACAAAGCTAAATGGACACTGAAAACACAAAATTTGGTTGATAATGATATATTGGTGAAGTTTGTTTTTTTGTTTGAGAAAGGGTAAACGGTAAAAGCAATGATGCGGAATAATGATGATAGTAATGAGCACACCAAAACATGCAGCTTTGCATGTAACTAAAGATGCAGATAAAATAGTTGTTAACCTTTTCTTCAGTCCTAACAATGAAAAACCCTTTTGATATAAGTAAATCTTAACGATCTGGAACCATAATAGACACTTTTGAAAATACAAAAAGTATTGTTATATATTATTTCTATGATATAAGACGGAGGTAAAATGAAACTTAAAACAATTTTTACCGATATGTTGGAATTTTATATATATTTTTTTAGTTATTGACCCCCTTTTACAAAAAAAGGCGGGAAAAGGGGGAGCACCAACTCCGTAAATCTCATATTTTTTTCCCCAGAAGATGATAATATCTGACATTTTTCAACTTGTATGCTACAACAAATATGTATGTAACATAAACAAGAGGACCATGATGGTCCTATATCGCTCACCTGAACCAAAATGATATGAGCAACACTTTTGTTCAATTCAATAAACATTTATGACTATAAGACTGAAAACTAACTTATAGTCAATAACTTTGTGAAAATCAAACTCATCTGAGATCTTATGGTGCCAAACATTGTGTCCAGGTTTTTCTTGATTGATAAATAATCACAGATTCTAGAGTATAAACAAGGTCGAAAACAGCAAAAGACAGATTTTTTTTCAAATTCAAGGGCACACAATTCTCGACTTTCTGATCACATCAGACTGAAAATCTACCTCATCCAAGATATTATGGTCTCCAACATAGTGTCCAAGATTTGTCTTGATTGGTCAATAATTGAAGATTCTAGAGTGTAAACAAGATCGAAAAACAGCCAGAAACGGCTATTTTGTTAAATTCAAGGGCACATAACTCTCAACTTTCTGATCGGATCAGACTAAAAATCAAACTCATCCGACATATTATGGTCCCAAACATTGTGTTCAAGTTTTGTCTTGATTGATTGATAATTGTAGATTCTAGAGTGTAAACAAGGTCGAAAACAGCCGAAAATGACAATTTTATCAAATTCAAGGGCACATAACTCTCGTCTTTCTGGTCAGATCATACTAAAAAACAAACTCATCCGAAATCTTATCCTCTCAAACATTGTGTCCAAGATTTGTCTTGATTGGACAATAATTGAAAATTCTAGAGTGTAAACAAGGTCGAAAACAGTCAAAAACGACAATTTTGTCAAATTCAAGGGCACATAAGTCTCGACTTTCTTGTCTTATCAGATTGAAAATTCTAGTCATCTGAGATCTTATGATCTCTATCATTGTGTCCAAGTTTTGTCTTGATTGATTGATAAATGTAGATTCTAGAGTGTAAACAATGTCGAAAACAGCCGAAAATGACAATTTTATCAAATTCAAGGGCACGTAACTCTTGTCTTTTTTGTCAGATCACACTGAAAATCGAACTCATCCGAAATCTTATGGTCTCAAACATTGTGTCCAAGATTTGTCTTGATTGGTCAATAATTGTAGATTCTAGAGTGTAAAAAAGGTCGAAAACAGTCAAAAACGACAATTTTGTCAAATTCAAGGGCATGTAACTCTCTTCTTTCTGGTCAGATCACACTGAAAACCAAACTCATCCAAGATCTTATGGTCTCAAACATTATGTCCAAGATTTGTCTTGATTGGTCAATAATTCAAAATTCTAGAGTGTAAACAAGGTCGAAAACAGTCAAAAACGACAATTTTGTCAAATTCAAGGGCACATAAGTCTCGACTTTCTTGTCTTATCAGATTGAAAATTCAACTCATCCGAGATCTTATGATCTCCAACATTGTGTCCAAGTTTTGTCTTGATTGATTAATAAATGTAGATTCTAGAGTATAAACAATGTCGAAAACAGCCGAAAATGACAATTTTATCAAATTCAAGGGCACGTAACTCTAGTCTTTTTTGTCAGATCACACTGAAAATCAAACTCATCCAAGATCTTATAGTCTCAAACATTGTGTCCAAGATTTGTCTTGATTGGTCAATAATTGTAGATTCTAGAGTGTAAACAAGGTCGAAAACAGTCAAAAACGACAATTTTGTCAAATTCAAGGGCACGTAACTCTCGACTTTCTCGTCTAATCAGACTGAAAATTAAACTCATCCGAGATCTTATGGTCTACAACATTATGTCCAAGATTTGTCTTGATTGGTCAATAATTGTAGATTCTAGAGTGTAAACAAGGTCGAAAACGGTCGAAAACTGCAATTTTGACAAATTCAAGGGCACATAACTTTTGACTTTTTCGTCTGATCTGACTGAAAATCGAACTCATCCAAGAACCTATAGTCTCCAATATTATATCCAAGTTTTGTTTTGATTGGGCAATAATTGTAGATGCTAGAGTGTAAACAAAGTTAAAAACAGCATTTTTCGTCATTCAGGGGCAGATAACTCCACACTTTCTGGTCTGATCTGGCCCATAATCGAACTCATCCGAGAACTTATGACCATACTTGTTTTGACAAAGTTTGGTCAAGATTGACTAATATTTGTGGATGCTAGAGTGTAAACACCAAATTGTGGACAGACGGACAGACGGACAGACGGACAGACGGACAGACGGACAGACGGACAGACGGACGGACGACGGACAAAAAGCGATCACAATAGCTCACCTCGAGCACTTCGTGCTCAGGTGAGCTAATAAGCTAAATACAAAACTATGAAAAACAAAATTGAGAAAAAAAAACACTTGATTATACATAAGGTTTATGATTTTGCGACTGAATTTTTTCCATGATTAAGAAAAATGAACATTTTTCTTTGATCTGTAATTTTTGTAATATTGACTGGCAGGGTATGAGACCTACACCAAAATTATCTCTAATTTATACTTGTGCAAATAAAACAAGAATGGGAAAAAGTTACCGTTAAATTTTGGTTTTTTATGAATTCAAACTTAGTAGGGGCGCATAAAGCAAGGACAAAATTATCCAAAATAGGTCATTCAATTCCATCAAATATTCATTGTAAGGTCAAATGTAACAACACATTATTTTTTATAGTAACTTAAATATAAAGAACTTATTTTTATCAAATATTCATTGCCAGATTTCCCTGTAGTTACTACATAAACTATTGTTAACAAAACAAGGGCATTATATACATCGGTGGGGAATCATGTGGCACTAAATTTCAGAAAATCGTCAATAATTTTGTAAATACTTGACCAATTTGAAATCGGTTTGAAACAGAAAAAAGTGTAAAACGCCCGATATCAGATGGGTGGTAACTCTTTTACAAATCAAGTGATAAAAACGTTATTGACGACCAGATTAAGTTTTGGTTGGTCGTCAATAACTTTTATATCAGCTGTTTTTTCAAAGATTATCCTTGGTATTCAGCAAAGTCATGGAGTGTTCCCGCTGTCTCTGCTTAAATTCTTCTATTCAAATCGGTCATCTTTTGACAGAATTTTTGGAAAATATCGAAAATATTATGTCAGGTGATTCCCCGCCATGATATAAGACTCGTGGGATGGAAGAGGGTTGAAATTGGTGTCATGTACTACTGTATAAGAACGCCTTTTTTAATCAAATTGAGCTAATCTTACACGAACATGTATCTTTGATTACCGGGTCTTTACATACCTATAGTCCTTTAATTAACGATATTATGGCACATGATTACAAAATTTACCCTTGCAAAAAACGCAATAGCAAAGTCATAACCACTGTAAATTTGCATGTGATGGTTCGAATCTTGAAGGTCCCTTACACCTTCAAGATTTGAACTAAGACATGCAATGTTGAACTGAAAATTAACAAGGATTACCTTTTGATTATTACTGTAAATTTGTAAACATGTGTCATTATATTGTGACAGGACTATAATAAAAAAAATCAAGGCAGAAGACGCAATATTGATACTACATCAAATCCTGGTCTTAAGCATTTATTCCTATAGATCTTGAATCAATCAAGTGTATTGGTGCATATAACTAATCGGGTTTAAATGTACACTTGTATACAAACACTTTACATCTTGTTGTTGATAAATGGCCCAACACAAACACTTCTTCTTTTGGGAATAAAATAATTAGGACGTTAATTCGCTCGTAAAGCTTGCGATAAGTGGTTTGGTAAATGTTAAAACTATGTATTTGGTTTTTAGTGTTTGTATACAACTCTACTTTTATAACCGATGAGTTATACATAACCCATCCCCCCCAAAAAAACCAAACAAACAAACAAAAACAAAACTGTACCAGTCCAAAAGAACAGAAAACACTGAGGAAAAGGGATGATAACGCATTGATGATAATCAACAAACTCTTCTTTTCTCTCAATGTTTTCTCAAATTATTTCTACAATGGACGTCAAAACTAGACTTGTTAAGAGAAGGATATATCAGTGCTTTGCTCTTTATAACCAAATTAGTAAATTCATAACAATTGTAGGCCTATTGAAACAGTTATTAGAACTTCATTTCTCTTAGTGTTTTTCTGTTATTTCTACCAGTGATCTGGGCCCCGTTTTATCAACGAAATTATGCACATTATTTTCGTAGATTTGAACGGAAGTTCAATTTTTTGCGTAAGTGTGTTTTACAAAACATGTTCGCAGCTAGAATTTCCTAAGTTTTTTCCGTAACTTTACGATCAAAAATAGTTGACGTAGTTCTGTTCACTGTCGATGCCTAAATTTACCGTTTAAAGCCTTGATAACCCCAAAATTACTGGAAATATCAAAATATCTATGAAATGTTGAAATTGAACAAACCACGGAAAATTCATGTGAATAGCAATGGATTTTGTGCTAACAATAGACTGGGTTTCATGTTATGTTTTGATAAACCGTCAGTGTTGTCATAAAATATAGTAACTACGGCCTGATTTAAGCCGTAGCTACGAGGTTTCATAACAGCTCCAACGAATTACTATTGTATGTCCGAAATAACGTCACGATTAAATGGATAAAATCATTCCCTATTTCGCTGTACTTTCACTTTCTTTTTTGTTGCTATTTATAGAATACAACATGAAAAAGTATTTTTCATGTATTTCCTATTCTAATGGAATGAATGTACGTTTGATATACGACAATACGTTTAATCGCCAGAGTGTTCAGAACGATAACATTTAAGCATTTTTCATGCTACTTACAACGAGAAATACGAGAATTATCTCTATCTATGCAGAAAAATACACTTTAAATAGCTTACTCGGCCGATATATATTGATATTTACGAGAAAGTAAACCAAGGTGAGAACAAAATACGAATCTTTCCGAAGTGCGTTTCACGGAAATAACCGAGTGCCGTAAATACCCGATCATCGGCGATAATAACCGAAATCCATTATGGTTCCAGATCGTTAAAGCTCGAGAAATATTGAAAATCAGCATTTTTCCTCATTAGGCCCCATAATTTCATCCAGCCAGAGAATTTTCTCATTGTGGCTTTCTGATGATTTTGTTGTCTGAAACACTTTTTGAAGACTTATCCAAATCTTATCATTTGACCCATTACCAAATGGCAAAAAAAAAGACAGGTCCAAATTCAAAGATGCTGCACACTACAATTTCAAGTGTATGAAATTTCATGCTTTTTGTGTGTTTCTGAATAGAAAACATCAATTGTGGGAAATGAAAAAGATGCTTGTCACAAGCATTTTTTTTTCATTTTTCACAATGTTTTCACTGTGTGGTAATGGGTTAAAACATTTAAAATGCTAACACATATCCACATCTGCTGCAATAGAAGAACCTTTAGAAACATTGAAAGAGAAGCAGAGACTGTTGGTTTTCATCACTTTCTTAATTTCCTTTAATGTTTCCGTCCCTATGAACAGCAATTCCTTCATTTGGACTAGTCTGATAGCTAACCAGTTTCTGTTTCCCAAACATGACCTGGTTTTGGCATTCCTAATGGAAAAAGGCTTGGGAAAAGAATTAGACAAAAGAAGAAAATGCTGATACTACAAAATAGGTATTTTCTCATTTTGCCTCAATATCATCTGTGCTATAGCAACATATATATTTATTTATATCAACATTCATTTTGTTGTCAGCAGCTACCTTTTTGGAACACCCTGAATGTTTGCCCCTCTACGAAAAAAAGTTGAAGGAAGCTGAAGACAAAAGTTATTTTCAAAACCATAAAAAATATACATTAGAAGATAAAATAGTAGGCACATAGGCACAAAGCCAGGGTGGGGGAGCATGAATTAAAGCAACTCTTACCTTGAAGTATCTGAAGTAGTTTTTACTGAGTAGACTGTTAAGCCTGGGGTATATTTCTCTGTTATTCAGGGAGTCGATGCTCTCCACTTTACACGAACAATCATCAACTTCTCCATGAAGCTGAAATACATGCAGTCAAACCTTTTCAATGTTTAAACCATTACCAAACAACAAATATTTATGGTATCATAATCAACTTCAAAAAGCTGCTACAGAGGACAAAATGGAAGTTATTACAAATATTATATTTACATAATATAGCTCAGAAAATATTGAGGCAAAAGGAGAAAATGCTGGTTATCAGCATTTTCTTCTTTTGTCTCAATGTTTTCCCAAGCCAATTCTATTTGAGACATTAAAACCAGGTCTTGTATGGGAAAGGGTTGACTAGAAATATCACTAAAAGTGATAAAATACCCCATTCACTACATTTGTCTGGACATGCATTTTTACTGACAAAGGACAATAACTTAAAAATATGATTGGCAGACAGGCAGAGTAAGGGTTCTTCTGCGCTCACCTCTCGACAGTGAGATCTATCCACCTATAAAGTTTCATTTTTCTATCTTTATAAACTTTTCGAGTTATGCTCCGGAAAAATTTGTACTCAGGCAGACTTAGAGATGGACAGACAGGCTGTTTCCAGTACGCACCCCCCCCAAAAAATTGTTTTGCGGGGGTATAATTGATTGACCCATCCCAACATAATGACAACTTTTCATGACCAACAAGAACTAGACAGCCCTGGCGGTCTGGACGCGCTCCACAGGCCTGATTGTTTGTCTTATTGAATGCAATTTCAAAGTTTCAGGCTGTGCAAACAAGCAAATGCATGACCAAGCTGAAAATTCCAAGCAAGTATGATAGTATGGTCAGTAAGATTCTGTGAAAGTTCTGTATTGATTATTTAATACTAATGGTTGTAAAAGTGAAAATAAAGCCGAAAATAGCAATTAACTTGTGACGTAAAATTCAGATCAAGCTGAAAATTATACCAAGGCAAGACCTCATAATCACCAACATTCTGTCTTAGTTTTGTCTTGATTGGTCAATATTTATAGTTGCTAGAGTGAAAACAATGTCAAAATAGAGCCAAAAATGGCAATTTTGTCAATTTCAAGGGCACATAACTCATCTGTAAAATTCCGATCTAGCTGAAAATTATACCAAAGCAAGATCTTATGGTCACCAACATTCTGTACAAGTTTTATCTTGATTGTTGAATATTTGTAGTTGCTAGAGTGAAATCAATGTGAAAATAGAGCCGAAAATGTCAATTTTGTCATTTTCAAGGACACATAACTCAATACATATAATTCAGATCAAGCTGAAAATTATACCAATGCAAGATCTTATGGTCATCGACATTCTGTACAAGTTTTCTCTTGCATAGTCAATATCTGTAGTTGCTAGAGTGAAAACAATGTCAAAATAGAGCCGAAAATGTCAATTTTGTCATTTTCAAGGGCACATAACTCATGATGTAAAATTCAGATCAAGCTGAAAATTTAACCAAGGCAAGATCTTATAAGCACAATCATTCTGTCTAAGTTTTGTCTTGATTGGTCAATATTTGTAGATTTTAGAGTAAAAATAAAGTCAAAACCAGCTAATTTTGATATTCAAGGGCAGATAACTCCAGTTATTCTAATTCAATCCATATTATTTGAAGGAATCTGAGAGAGGGTGACCCAAGGATCATTCCTGTGAAGTTTGATTGAAATCCATCCAATGGTTTCTGAGAAGAAGATTTTTAAAGAAAAAGTTTACGGACGGACGCACGGACAGACGCACGGACAGACGCACGACAGACACAATACCATGACAATAGCCCGCTGGCCTGAAGGCCAGTGGAGCTAAAAAGGCTTTGGAAGACATTATGGAAAACAAGAGGGCCAAGATGGCCCTATATCGCTCCACTGGCTTTTAGACATTTAGACTACAAACTTCTTAAAGGAATACAATAGAGGTCTATCTAAAGAAGATTCATGCTACACCAGAATGAAATCCAATAAGTGATTAAGGAGCAGAAATGTTTTTAAAATTTTCATAAAATTACATTATGCTTCATATAGCGAAAAATATGCCTAGCCCAAAGCGGCCAAGCTTTTCATCCTGTTGTGAAGGAATTTGGAAGAGGTTCATGCAAGGAAAATTCACATGAAGTTTGGTTGAAACTGGTCCTGTAGTTTTGGAGAAGAAGATTGTTTAACAATTTTCGAAAATTCAATTCTACACGAAAATTATTATTTTTAAGGACTTAAGAGGAGATTCATGCAAGGAGGATTTGTGTGAAGTTTGGTTAAAATTGGTCCAGTAGTTTTAGAAGAGAAGATTTTTCGAAAATTCAATTTAATTTAATTAATTAAAATTCAAGTTCTACACAGAATTTATTTTTTTGAAGGAATTAAGAAGATATTCATGCAAGGAACATTTCTGTAAAGTTTGGTTGAAATTGGTCCAGTAGTTTTGGAGAAGAAGAATTTTTTAAAGATTTTTCGAAAATCTAATTTAATTAAATTAATTATAATTTAAGTTATACACAGAATTGATCTTTTTGAAGGAATTAAGAAGAGATTCGTACAAGGAAGATTTCTGTGAAGTTTGGTTGAAATTGGTCCAGTAGTTTTGGAGGAAAAGAATTTTTAAAGATCTTTCGAAAATTTAAATCAATAAAATTAATTAAAATTCAAGTTCAAAACGGATTTTATTTTTTTGAAAGAATTTGGTAGAGAATAACACAAGAAAGATTTCTGTGAAGTTTGGTTGAAATTGGTCGAGTAGTTTTGGAAAAGAAGAATTTTTAAAGATTTTTCAAAAATTTAATTAATTTAATTCAATTAAAATTCAAGATCTTCATGGAATTTAATTTTTTGAAGGAATTTGGAAGAGGTTCACGCAAGAAAGATTCCTGTGAAGTTTGGTTGAAATTGGTCCAGTAGTTTTGGAGAAGAAGATGTTTAAAGAAAAAGTTGACGCACGGACGGACGGACGCACGCACGCACTCATGACGGACACAGGGCCATGACATAAGCCCCGCTGGCCTTCGGCCAGTGGAGCTAATGAAGAAATTGCTTATCACAAGCAATTTCTTCATTTCCCACAATGTTTTCTGTCCAGAAAGACCAACAAATTAAAATTCTATTCACTTGAAATTGTCGACTGCAAACATCTTTTACTATGAACTTCACAAGTCAATCATTCTTCATAATAAGTTTGTTACAGTATTGTACCTATAATTCTTCAAAATAATTCATTTTATGTCCTTTATTTCAGACAGTTGGTTTTGGCGTGCATGAGATCATATGTAAATAGATCTTTGTCGATTTGTTAAATAACATAAACCCATGACTTGGAACCAAAGATGTCTTGACTGGATATTCTATGGTATTTGTATTCAAGAATGAAACTCTGATTTATAAGAGGTACCTTCTACTTTGGTTCTGCCTAGGGCCGAAGCATCACAGGCAAGTGGCGTCAGCAAAACGGTTAAAACAAACTAAAAAGTATGTACAGTTAAAACAAGAGCTGTCCGAAGACAGCGCGCTCGACTTTCTAAGTGCTTAGTATAAAGGGGGCATAACTCCAAATAGAGTGGTCCCAGGGTCATGGGCCCTGATAGTAAGGTAGAGGGTGTGATGGTGAATAAGTATTCCAAGTTTGGGTTGAATCCCTTTGATAGTATGGAAGTTATTGATGTTTGAAAAAACTTTAACCTTTGTTGCAACGCCAACACCGACGCCAACGCCAACGCCGACGCCAACGCCCGGGTGACAGTATAAGCTCTCATTTTCTTCGAAAAGTCGAGCTAAAAATGTGTGCTGCTTAGGCTATGAGGGACTGCAGACGACTCTGGAACTCATCTACAGTTGAAGCATGTACCAGGTAGGGAGGTAGTGACCATTCCTTGATGGTCCTAGGACCTAGGTAGGAAGCTGTGTCTGTACTGCTCGTGGTTCGTTCGTATCTATAGTGTATGAAAGCCATGTCATTGGTTCTTGTGTGCCCAGAAGAAGGAGTCACATAATCTAGAATTTTAACTGGAGAATGGTTGTTGACAGCTTTGTAGAAATGAATAAGTCTTCTTGTTCTTCTTCTTTCTTGCAAGGGGGTCCATCCATCGTAGTTTGTTTAACATGGGTGTACACTGTCTCTGTATGAGTGGTTTCCAGTTACAAAGCGGGAACCCTTCCGCTGGACTTTTTTCAATGGCTGCAATATCTTGCTTACGGTAAGGGTCCCAGACAGATGATGAATACCGTATAGCACTTTATTTCTGCGGGGTCCAAATTCTGCGTTTTTTTTCTAAAATCAGCCGAATAAAATTTCTGCGTAACATATTTCTGCGGTCTTTCACTTTTCCAAGTTAAAGATTCTATTTCTGCGCTATGAAATCAGTTTTAATCAGTATCAAATATATCTTAAAAGACGGTGCTTACAAAATATTCCAATTACTCTGTGATGGTTTAAAAGGAATAATCCCATTTTCTTATCTATAAAGTCCTTATGGGAAACAATGCCGTATACAGATAGGCGTGAAAAGAAAGACATGTCAAACTGTTATCAATCAGTCCAACTTGTTGAATCGTTATTCATGGATGAACAAAAATGTCTTATCTACACCAAGTTAAAGATGTAGTTACATTTTTTTTTAAAAGGAAAGTACTCCATTGTTATGAAATTATGCTTTGCGTCAAGGTGTAACTGTTTAACGTTTCCATGTACTGATTAAAATTGCAGAACAACAACAATCTTTACCTTCGGAGTTAATATTCTGCAGATTTTATTTCTGCGGTGTGGTCCAGGACCGCAGAAATAGCAGAAATAAAGTCCCCGCAGAAATAAAGTGCTATACCGTATTCTAGATTTAGGCGAGCAAGTGATGAGAAGGCTCATGATTTTATGTCCTGATTGCAGCCGTAGAGGTGTCAACGGAGTAGGTTGAGAGCTCTGTTGGTCTTGTTATTGGTGTGAGTTTTCCAGGTCAAGTCTGAGGTGAGTTCAACACCCAGGTAGGGATGGTGATCAACTGCCTGGAGCTGGACTCTCTTGACATTGTATTTTGTCTGTATACATCTTTGTTGGTTTGTGATCTTGAGGAGGTGACATTTAGTGTCATTAAACCTCATTAGCCATGTGTTTGACCATTCCAACATGCTGTTTAGGTCCTGTTGTAGCTGGTTTGCATCAGTGCTAGAGTCTACAGTTCTGTATAGGAGGCAGTTATCTTTGAAGAGCTTGACAGTTCTGTTGTTTGTGGTGATACCTTAGCCCAAATATCATTTACATAAAGGAGGAACACCAGTGGTCCTAGGGACGATGCTAATCCGTCAAGGATGACACACTGTTGGCAGTGGCAAAGTCATGGCAGTGGCAAAGTCAAATAACAGGTACCCTCTGACCCATCATAAGAGCAAATATAAATGCTCGTACATGTCGGCCCTGTTCCTGAGTGTGCTCGTCCTGGCACTCTCGTTTGATGTGGAGTCCAACCCAGGCCCAGGCCCTACATTGATACCAGAGGTTGTAGGAAACTCCTCTACAGTTTTCCCATGTGGAAGTTGTGAGCTGCCTGTCACATGGACATGCCAAGGAGTTGAGTGCGATTTTTGCTATATATGGTACCACGCAAACTGCCAAAACATCTCTGAGAGCATGTATGAGAGACTGGGCTCTGACTCATGTGTAGGGGTATGGAAATGTCTTGCTTGTGACAACATGAATGTTACCACACAAAGCACTATCAGCCTGGAGTCCTTCCATACTCCAAATAAATACCATCCCCTAGACATGTCGGACAAATCTCTCCAGCCTGATGACCCAGATCAAAAACTTGACACCAACATACAACCAACTACATCTACACCCAAAACACATAAATTTAGAAATAATAAACCAAAGGGCAAAAGTAACATCAAAAAGTCCCTCAGAGTAGTGGCTGTAAACTGTAGGTCAATTGTCGACAAAAAAGAGGAATATGAAAACATGATTATGTCAACAAAACCAGATATCGTGATTGGAACAGAGTCGTGGTTGAAACCAAAACACTATGACAATGAAGTGTTTGATCCTGATCTGGGATACACCCCTTTCAGAAGAGATCGAAAGGGAAAGACAGGAGGTGGTGTTTTTAAAGCTGTCAAGAACACCATTATAGCACAAGAAGCACCATCTCTCCAAACAAATTGTGAGATTATCTGGGTAAAAATAGAGATACAAGGCTCTAAGCCCCTACTCGTTGGTTCCTATTACAAACCAAAAGAACATGACCCACAGAGTCTAAGCGAGTTTGAAAAGTCTGTCTCTATGGCTACCAAGTCAAATGCAACTGTATGGATTGGGGGTGACTTCAACATGCCCAAAATGAATTGGACTAATATCTCCCCTACCCAAGATTGCAAGTACCAATCCTTTTACAGGGATTTCTCAAACATGCTATTTGACTCAAATCTCACACAGGTTGTCCAAGATCCTACTAGAGAAAAGAATGTGCTGGATCTCTTTCTCACCAACAGCCCCTCAATTGTTCGCAGAACCAGCATAATCCCTGGTATAAGCGACCATGATGCTGTCCTAGTAGACTCCAACACATCTGTCAGAATGAAACCACAAAAGCCCCGGAAAATTCCCCTCTACAAAAAAGCTGACTGGGATGGACTGAAAGCATACATAAACACCCTCCACACCTCACTCCTCAACACCTTCAAAAATACCAACATTGAAGAACTCTGGCAAACAATTACAAGCAAACTAGAAGTCGGCATAGAAAAATTTATTCCCACCAAAATGTCAACTCCAAAAAATAAGCTGCCATGGATTGGACTGGAATTAAAACGCCTATATAGAAGGCGAGACAAAGCCTATCGCAAACACAAGGCCCAAAATGAGAGCAGTCTGAGAAAGAAATATCTCGACCTCAAACATGAGTGCAGAAAGAAAACAAAACTTGCATACAGAAAGTATCTGGAAGAAATCCTAAATGTAAATCCCGAACAAGACCCTAACAAAATTCAAGAACAAGCACGTCCAAATAACAAAAAATTATATACCTTGCTCAAACATGCCAAACAAGATTCCAACGGTATTGACACCCTAAAGAGACACAACAAACTATATACTGACGATGAGGAAAAAGCCCAAATTCTTAATGAACAGTTTCAATCTGTGTTTACTCACAAATCACCCCTGTCACTTAAACGGCCTGCAGAGATAAACTTGCAAAACACAACTGACACCGGCAAAAAGATACCCCACCCCTCACCCAGCCCTCATATACCCATGCCAAAAATTGAGATTTCCAAAAATGAAGTCGAAAAGTTGCTCAAAAATCTAAATCTGCACAAAGCTGCAGGGCCCGATAATATCAGACCAATCATTCTGAAAAACTGTGCACAAGAACTTGCACCTATCATCACAGAACTTTTCAAGAAATCCACTGAGACCTGTTCCATTCCCAGCATATGGAATAAAGCTAATGTTGCCCCTGTATTTAAGAAAGGATCTAGGTCAGACCCAGCCAACTATCGCCCCATCTCCCTAACATGTATACTATGTAAACAATTAGAGCACATTATAGCTTCTAGTATCACCAAACATTTCACCCAGCATAACTTATTCTACGATCTCCAGCACGGCTTTAGAGAGAAAAGATCTTGTCTAACCCAGCTTCTTAGCTTAGTAGATGACATCCTACAATTTATTAATCTAAAGAGCCAAGTTGACCTAATACTTTTAGATTTTTCCAAGGCGTTTGACATGGTGAATCATGAGAAATTACTTTCGAAATTACACTACTATGGCATAAGAGGTCAAACCCTGGCATGGATCAAAGCCTTTCTAGACAACAGGACACAATCAGTCATGGTCAATGGATCCATGTCCAGCACCATTCCAGTTCCCTCAGGTGTCCCCCAGGGCTCGGTCTTAGGTCCCCTACTTTTCCTAATTTATATAAATGACCTCCCTGATTATGTGAAATCTTCTAAAGTCCGCCTTTTTGCAGATGACACTGCTATATATCTATCTTTATCAATAGCATCACACTCTAAACCATATTGATAACATAACTAGGAAAGCCAACCAAACACTATCATTCCTAAGGAGAAACATTAAGGTACATTCCCAGGCACTAAAATCCACCGCATATAAGACGCTTGTCAGGCCTCAGCTGGAGTACTGTGCTCCAGTATGGCCCCACACTCAGGAACTCAGATTGAACAAATTGAGTCTGTGCAGCGGAGAGCAGCTCGCTGGGCCATGCGAGACTATGGTCGTACATCAAGTGTCTCGGCTATGCTAGACACCCTCGGTTGGAGAAGGTTAGACTTGCGCCGTATTGACCAACGGCTGGTTACATTCTATAACATTGTAAATGAAAAAGTAGCTGTCCCTCTCCCTCAAAATATTGTTAGACCTGTTAGACCACTGAGAAATTCCCATTCTCTAGCATTCCAGCAACTACATACCAAAACTGATTACTATAAATTTTCCTTTTACCCAAGAACAATTGTCCACTGGAATGCCCTACCACCTGACATTGTGACACTGCCTCCAGATGAGTTCAGTCTGGCTGTAAGCCGGATTGAACACATCTCACCATAAACAACCCGTAGCTGTTTTTAACCTTTATCCTTCTTTTAAACTGTTTTTCTCTCTTTTATGCTTTTATTTTCGTCTATGACAGTGACGCGCAAGTCTAAGTCCCCAACCGGGGTTCGACTCAAAGGAAGATAAAGTCGGTTGGTCCTTCCGGGAACTCCATAGTGTTGGATCTTATGGAGGAGTCTTCTTCTTGCCTTGGCCCTTCTTCGCAAATGAAAGAATAAAATCTGTATAGCACATGCAAAGTGATTTTAAACTTGAGATGGCATCTTTTTGATTAATATTTCATTGCGCACACCAAAACGCGGCAGAATTGTCAGCATGTTGACAGCGGCCGTAATGCAGTAGAATTGAAAGCAAGGAATCAGATTAAATTTCAACTAAATGACAACTGGATGTATGAAAAACACAAGAAAAGAATGATGAAATGTCAGGAGAGGGGATCATTATTTAGATAAAAAGAAATGGAGATGATTCAGTAAACAAAATAAACAAATTGATTTCCTACCTTACAAAAACATTCCTGTGAATTCTTTATCTTTAATCGTCCTTTCTTGCTTTTGTTAAAGACAGAGTCTATATTACTGAATAGTGTTAGTAACACAAATATTCCTATAAAATACATGTACTTCATCGTGGAATTGTAGAGATTCTGAACATAGTTTGACGGCTTCTGCACTCAATATATTGTATTTATTTTGGTGCCTTGCAACACCTCGCCGGATATTACTACGTATAAAAAGTAGGTCTTTATATTTCCTTTGAATACGTATTATATATAAATTTTTGTTATACAATTCGTTAATAAATGATTATTTGATAAAATTCTATAATAAAAAACTTTTAAAAAAGTATAATTTTACGACAACTTTCATAGAGCGCAATGATAAAAATTAGAGTGTACGTGGCGAAAACTACCAATCAAAACGAGGCAGGGATTTCCCACTTGGGGTTTTTCCCAAAGTTGACAGGCAGCATGAATGTCAGTCGGGTGTTGAGCAGAAGAATTACCCTCCAGCAGTTGAAAAAATGTGTGTCATCACCTGTCATTTTGATTTTTAGAGTGCCCTTACAATTCTTGTTTGACTCATTGTTGATATGTCCCTAAAATTTTAAAACCAACATTTGAAATCACAGACTGAAAGTTGAGGTTGATGTTGAAATTTCTGTAGAAGAAAGGATAAATTCCTTAAAATTGATGTTTATTGCAAAAAATCTAATATTTCATCAGATGGACTAGCCATAGCCATGGGGATTACAGTTGGCTACTATTTTATACCCGGTATTCACCTTTGGCAAAGAAATATGAGCATGATTGTGGAACTAAACCTGTTCAAACAGAAGTTTCATCCCTTTCCCAAATGACAAAAGTTTAGACTGTTCAAAATTTAAAAGGAGTAACATTTGCAGAAGACAGAATACATTACATCGAAAGAATCCCATGTGAAGGTTATAGCTCAATGATAATGAGAGCAAGTGATTTATTGGTGATCATCAGCACTTTCTTCCTTTCTCTCCATGTTTTCCCAAACTCTTTTTCCACTAGGGAAGTAAAGAGCATTAGGCTCCTTTTGGGAAACAACCTGTATTTTGATCAGGTCGCATATTTGGGATGTCTGGATCCACATTGGTCTGATAACATGAACAAGTTCTTACAAGTTCAAGTAGATCAACAAAAACTCACTCGAGAGGTCCCAGGTCTGATCCCCGGCCCAAGAAAATATCCTTTCTGACAAAAATGTCATCCACCAATGGTTTGATATTGTTAACCTATGTGGGTAAGCAGCTGGAGGCTCGATTAGGGTGTCACTGTTGTGGTAGTACTGGTATAAGAAACAGCAGGAATCAATGGTTAGGTGCTCCAGCTGCTGCAATATGACCATAGCTTTTGAAAACGGCATAAAACCCTAATAAACCAGACTAAAGATGAAATAAAGAGATTTAAGGGAAGTTCAGTTTTGAACCCTCTCTGGATCCATTGGTGGTTATGTCTTCATGAAATTACATTTGTGTCTTTAGAATTAAAGCTATGTGCTTTTGCATATACATACATGTCTATCTGTGTAGACTGACAATATTCTGCACCAAATCACAAAGGTTAAGACTGGCCCTAATTGAAAGCCCTAATTAAAAGTTGTTGCAGGAGACGAATCAAATTTATTGAAAATAGAAATACTTGAAGGAAAGGAGAAAATGCTGACTATTAGGGTTTTCTTCTTTTCCCTTAAGGGTTTCTAGCCTAACATCCCATATATATATATGGTGTACTCTTGCTTATTTGCGAAAGGATTAACCCTTTCCCAAACTAGAATGTGTTTTGTCGTCCCTGTTCGAAAAGGCCTGTGACAAAATTGAGGCAAAAGAAGACAATGCAGATACTCAGCATTTTCTCCTTTTGCTTCAGTATTATCTGCACTGTATTGTACACAAGTTCTCTCCTCATCATTGCATGTTTTGTTGTAAGAACAGTCCAAATTTCTCAGCATGGAAATAGTTGATCATTTTTACACTGAGATTACCCCACTACCTAGTTGCAATAATGTAACCGAAACCTTTTTGAATTTTGATCAGGGTTTCACAAACCAATACCTATCATCAAGTTTGTGGCTACAATACCACAGCTACCCATTACCGTACAGTGACGCCTTTTGATGCCCTACATGGAAAGGGTTTTGGAAAACATCTTGGAAAATGAAAAAAATTGCTTGTGACAAGCAATTTCTCCATTTCCCACAATGTTTCCTACCCTTAAAGACCAAATATTCTAAAATTATATTTACTTTAAATGTCGTCTGAAACATCTGTCAATTTGGATCACCCCAAAATTTTACAGTTTGGTAATATTTCAGATGGGTTTACATACAGTCAGAGCAAGGCATGTGCAACAGCAGGACCCAATAAACTGATGTCCCAGCTTCAAGCTAAGATCAGATTCAATGGGCCAATCACAGTTGCTGAGTATATGAGAGCTTCCCTGACACATGCATCAGAGGTAAAAGTCCTTGTGAGGCCACAGCCATGGTTCAATTGGTAGCACATCTGCCTCTCATTCGAGAGGTCCTGGGTTCAATACCCAGCTGCGTAAATACCCTTTCTGACAAAAAATATCACCCATCAATGGGTTGATGTCGTGAACTTATGTGGGGAGCAGCTGGAGGCTCGGTTGGGGTGTTGTGGTTGTACTGGTGAGAGAAATACCAGGAATCCATGGTTAGGTGCTCCAGCCGCCATGATAGGACCATAGCAGTTGAAAACGGCGTAAAACCCCAATAAACCTAAACCTAAAAGTCCTTGTATAGATCTATTAGAAGTCATAATATAATAATTACTGAAAACTGTAGCTTTAAAAAGTTTAAGAATAGAAGCAACACTTAATCATTTCACGAACAACACCTGGTTTTTGATATCTCCAATAAAGGAAATTTTTTCTCCTTTTGTCTAAATGCTTTCCATGATGGACAATTATTCTGCCTATCTTAATATTGATTTTGTCATCCGCAGCACCTTTCAATATGGATGGACAGGTACAAAATTTTGTCGTACCCTTTTTATACGCCTGAAGGGCAGTATTATTGAGGTCTTAATTCCACCCTGAATTGGAGCTGCCTCTGGTTGAGCTCTCAATTTGAACAAGTCTTGTTTTATCAGTGACATTCCAACCCAGTATGATTTTGGAAACAATACTTTTTTGTCAATTTTGATATGAGCGAAGAAATTAGACATATCACAAAAAAGGAGATAACATTGTGAGCACAGGAATTATTCTTGTACCTATAAGACCATATACCAGTAATCATAACATATGAATTTGACATGTAACTTTTGTATGATTTTCAGAAAATTCTCATTTTTTGCAAATGATATTTTATATCATATATTTCTCCAGGGTTATTACATTAAGAAGGATGTATTTGGTGAGAAAGGAGATTTTACAACATCGCCAGAAATTAGCCAGATGTTTGGAGAAGTAAGTAAACCGTTTCCCAAAGAAGACCTGGTTTTGATGTCTATGACAAAACTGGCCACGGAAAACATTGACCCAAAAGAAGAAAATGCTGATAATCAGCATTTTCTCCTTTTGCTTCAATATTTTGTGTGCTATATTGTACACAAATCTTATCTTTTTCAACATAACTTTTGTCGTCTGCAACTGCTTTCAATTTGGACCAGCCCGGATTGTTGCCATTTGGGAAAGGGTTAAACAATGATTAGATTTAATACAAATGACTGTGAATATGGAGCTGAAAAATGGCCTGTATGGCATATTGCTGCTTTTCTATGTTAATCATGTAACTGCAGCTTAAAACAAGCAGCTGTTACGAGGTTTTTGTTGAAAAGCTACGATATGAGAAAATTATGGATCCAGACCAGATCAAAATCCATATTGCTATCTGCTGTGTATCCAGGCTTTCTCTGACTTCAGAGGGGGTTTCCTTTGAACCCTAGAACATGCTCTGGATCTGCCACTGTCTCTTTTATAGCTTCTTTATGACTGTGTTAGCTATAAATCTGAAAATTGTTGAAGGCCAAATTAAATCTCATTTTATCAATCAATTGAAAAGCACAATTACTTGAAGACTTAACCCTTTCCCAAACAAGACTGAGTTTTGGCATTTCCAATAGATAAGGCTTGGGAAAAATTGAGGCAAAAGGAGAAAATGCTGATAATCGGCATTTTTTCCTTTTGCCTCAATATTTTCTGAGCTAAATTATACACAAATCCAGTATTTGTCAACATCCATTTTGTCATCTTCAGAAGCTTTTGAGTTAGAGCACCTCCAAATTTTGTCATTCATTTAACCCTTTCCCAAACAAGACCTGGTTTTGACGTCCCTAATAGAAAAGGCTTGGGAAAACATTGAAACAAAAGAAGAAACTGCTGATAACCAGCAGTTTCTCCTTTTGTCTCAATATTTTCTATGCCATATTTTACACATATTCTATCTATAATACCTTCCATTTTGTCATTTTTGGCAGCTTTTGAAGCGGATCACCCCAAAGTTTTGCTGTTTGGGAAAGGGTTAATCAAGATTTTTCTTTTATTTTTCCAGCTAGTAGGAATCTGGTTTGTGAATGAATGGCACATGGCCGGTTCCCCAGACAGATTACAGATAGTAGAGCTGGGTCCAGGACGGGGTACCATGGCTGATGATATGCTCAGGGTGAGATTTTACATTCTTGGTCATGAAATATGTCATTTTATGTGATTATTACTTATTGTTAACACTTGTCCTGAGACTGTTCTGTTAGCTGTCAGCTTCTATTGGTCCATCTATTTGTTGGTTTCTTTACATGTTTGCATCAAAAGAAAAGAAATATGTCATTTCACTGAGTATATCTAGCGTTTAGTGAATTTGAAATGTGAATACTGGAGAGACTATGCCAGCCAGTGTTAAAAAACTTCAACCTTTTCCCGAACAGAAGCATTCTATATTGCTCCCATTTGAGCTTTTACAGATAATAATAATAATAATAATAATAATAATAATAATAATAAAGACTTTATTTAACGAGGCAGCACAGTTGGGATAAACCCAGTCTTCCCTGTGGGCCTCTAGATACTGTAAATGTTAATAAAAATATTATTTGTGTATAATTCAGCACAGAAAATAGTGAGACAAAAGGAGAAAATGCTGGATATAAGCATTTTCTTCTTGTTCCTCATTGTTTTCCCTAATTAGGGATATGAATAAACATGCCTAGATCTAGTTTTGGAAAAGGTTAATAGTCACTGAAAAGAAAAAGATATCCATTTCACCATAATGTTTAACCCTTTCCCAAACAAGACCGGGTTTGATGCCCCAAGAGAAAGGGTTTGGGAAAACATTTAGACAAAAGAAGAAAGTGCTGATAATCAGCACTTTCTCCTTTTGCCTCAATATTTTCTGGGCTATAACATACATATTTTCTCCATTTGATATGATGTATTTTGTCGTCTGCAACTCCTTTTGAATTGGATCCGCCTAAAATTTTGCCGTTTCGGGAAAGGGTTAACACTATACCTAATTTATCATCTTCCACAGGCATTTTCTAATTTCCCAGATCTCAACAAAGCTGTATCTTTACACTTAGTAGAAGTTAGTGAGAAGTTGAGTGAAATTCAACAAAACAATCTGTGTGGATCTACCAGCCAAGCCACTGTATCTACAGATGATTCTGCCCCATATTATAAACACTGTACTTCCAAATATGGTAATGACGTATTCTGGTATAGAGATATAAGACAGGTACCTGAAGGACTGACCATGTTTGTGGCTCATGAATTCTTCGATGCTTTACCTATTCATAAATTTCAGGTAAGAAACTTGTTACTTCATTCTAAGTTAATTGCCCAAACGATGGAATTTTAAACTGCTGCGGACAACAAAATTGATGCAAATGAAGAAGAATTTGTGTACATTATGCAAATAGAGAAAATGCTGTTTATCAACATTTTCTACTTTTGCCTTAATGTTTTCCCAAGTCTCCATTTTAAGAGATGTCATAACAAGGTTGTGAAAGGATTAATATTTGTCAACTAAATACAAAGTACTCTTTTTTTAGCTCGACTTTTCGAAGAAAATGAGAGCTTATACTGTCAGTCGGCGTTGGCGTCGGCGTTGGTGTCGGCGTTGCAACAAAGGTTAAAGTTTTTTCAATACTATCAAAGCGATCAAAAGTCGAGCTCGCTGTCTGCGGACAGCTCTTTTTCACTCATGGGATCCTGGGTTTGATTCCCAGCTATGGCAGACATCCTTTTTGACAATTTTCTCCAATACATGTAGTTGAATTATTGTAAACCAATTTAGGCTAGCAGCTGGAGGCTCAGAAAGGATGTTGTGCTAGTGAGAGAAATGGCAGGAATTCTAGGTTAGATTATCCAGCCAAGTCGATGACCATAGCAGTCAATAAAGGTCTTAACCCATTACCAAACGACAAAAAATTAGGGTGTTCCAAATTCAAAGACATTGCAGACGACAAATTCAAATGAATGAAATTTTGAATTTTTTGGTCCATTTACGTAGAAAACTTTGTGGTAAATGAAGAAATTGCTTGTCACAAGCAATTTCTTCATTTTCCATAATGTTTTCCAAAGCCATTATCCTGTGAGGAGTCAAAAAGAGTCATTGTGTGGTAATGGGTTAAACCCCATTCAATCAATCAATCAATCAATCAATCAATCACATTGTAAATGCCATATTTGGACAAGATCTTAAGGTAATTCACCCTTAATGAGATTCAGGCAAGGTCAGAATCTTTCTTGTTACCACATTTTAATTCATAACATACTCAATTTATACAGACACATTACAAGTAAGGGAAAATTGACAATTTCCATCACTTAATGTTAACGACATTGTCTGAAAAAGTCTGACGTTACATAAATCTCATTAGGGGTGGACCACCTTAACCCTTTCACAAACAAGACCTGGTTTTGACATCCCTAATAGAAAAGACTTCGGAAAACATTGAGACAAAAGAAGAAACTGCTGATAATCAGCAGTTTCTCCTTTTGCCTTAATATTTTTCAACATCCATTTTGTCATCTCCAGCAGATTTTGAATTGTACCATCCTAAAATTTTGCTGTTTAGGAAAGGGTTTTGTTACAAGGTTCTCAGTTTTCTATGTTTCAGAAGACGGACAATAAATGGTCAGAAATCCTGGTAGATATAGACCCAGCTGATGATGCCAAACTGAGATTTGTACTCGCGCCCGCTGATACTCCAGCCACGGTAGCTTATCTAAAGGTAATTACACTCTGCTAGCTCAGTTATTAATCATTCTACAACCCTATATCCCAAACAGCAAAAATTAAGATCAATGAAGAAATTGCTGGTAACATGCAATTTCTTCATTTCCCATAATGTTTTCTGCCCTGAAAGACCGATAAATGTAGAATTTCATTTTCTTGAAATTGTCGCTTGCAACATCTTTGAATTTGTATCAGGCTAAAAAATTTCCTGAAAATTAAGATTTTTTGAAAGTTGCTGCATTGACCTTTTTCATACAACAAAATTCTTGACCTGTTCAAGGGGGAAAGTGTTGCAGACGATAAAATTGATGTAAGCAAAATCTTCAAAACATTAATCATACAGAATAGGAAACAGAGAGAAATGGAGGAAATGTTAGTAGTTAGAATGTTCTTCTTTTCTGTAATTGTTTATCAAGGCTCTCTCAGAAAGATTATTAGAACCAGGCATTGATTAGAAAAGTTTAACATATATGACATATATTTACTTAATCCTTTCTATTACAATATCTTTTTATGTCCCTCACAGAAAATAATTTGGAAAACATAATTTTCTCTGTGTGCCTCATTATTATGTGTACACATACCGGTAAATTCTAGTTTTATCAATATCCGGGGCTGTGACCATGATGCAGTTGGTAGCTCAACAGACTCTCTCTTGAGGTTCTGGGTTTGATCCTGGGCGGCAGAAAATATCCTTTCTGACAAAATTGTCACCCTCAAATGATTTGATAATTGTTAGCCTATGCAGGCGAGCAGCTAGAGGCTCAGTAAGGATGTTGAAGTAGTACTGTTATGAGAAAGGACAGGAATCCATGGTTAGGTGCCTTAGCTGCTGCGATATGACCATAGCAGTTGAAAGAGGTCTTAAACCCCAATCAATTATCAATATTCACTTTCAATTATCAATATCAATTTTGTCATCTGCAACAGCTTTCGAATGGGAACTGTCCAAAAGTTTGCAATTTGGGATAGGATTGTTTCACAATCCCTCTTTATTCCTAATCAATTTCAGCCAGCCCTAGATGAACACGAGTCTCGTAACCACATAGAAATCTGTCCGGAGATCGCCGTTACTGTAAAATACATTGCCAATAGAATCAGGGAGAGTGGGGGCAGTGCCCTGTTTGTGGATTATGGACATTGTGGAGAAAAAGAGGACACATTCAGGGTAAGTTTGTTATGATTTTTTGCTGGAATGATCCAAAGTATTGGAGACCTTTTTGCCGACCCTGATTTCCGTTTCAGATGTTAAGTACAGCTCCGGCTAAGGACCATGCAATAGGCGGTACATCCATAGTAACAGAATTGGTTTATTTGCACCTCAGTGCAACCCTTTTGTGACCAAAAGTCGAAAGCTGAAATATTTCCTGAATCCGTTGATTGTTACCATGGTAACCAAGGATTTTCATTTTCAGCTCCATTCTATGATTTCCAAAGGCGAATATACTGTTTTTTCAGTACTTTGATATACCAAGAAATGCGAGTAGTGCTTATAAATTATTTATTTAATAGTTTAGTTATGTAGATTCATCCTAGATAGAGAAAATGCAACAATAAACAACAAAATTTTCAAACTATTACACACATACCATGCTAGTGAAGGTGGGTGGGGTAACTGGTATACAGTTTTTTGGCAAAATTCTGAAAAATGGCTATTTTCGAAGTAAATTATCTCTCAAGACCAGAAAGATCTCATGAAATGATGTATTAGGATATGTAAACTGACCTCTATGCTTAAACATGCAAGAAAGAAACCCGTGTGTTTTTTTCTTATTCTCAATATAAATGCATTAAGGTAGTGCATCCGTTCTCAAAATCTAAAAAAATGTGAAATTATGCACTTTTCAACCAAGTTTTTCTCCAAAGACCAACATAAACTAAGAAAGTGAAGTCTTTGATCAAATAAACTGATGTCTAAACTTAAACATAAAAGAAAGAAACCTGCGTGTTTTTTTCTTATTATCAATATAAATGGATTAAGGTAGTACAACCGTTCTCAAAATCTAATAAAATGCGAAATTATGCACTTTTCAACCAAGTTTTTCTCCCAAGACCAACATAAACTAAGAAAGTGATGTCTTTGATTAAATAAACTGGTATCTAAACTTAAATATAAAAGAAAGAAACCCGTATGTTTTTTTCTTATTTTTAATATATATGCATTAAGGTAGTACAACCGTTCTCAAAATCTAAAAAATGTGAAATTATGCACTTTTCAACCAAGTTTTTTCTCTCAAGACCAACATAAACTAAGAAAGTGATGTCTTTGATTAAATAAACTGGTGTCTAAACTTAAATATGAAAGAAGAAAATCTGTGTGTTTTTTTCTTATTTTCAATAAATATGCATTAAGGTAGTACAACCGTTCTCAAAATTTAAAAAAATGTGAAATTATGCACTTTTCAACCAAGTTTTTCTCCCAAGTCCAACATAAACTAAGAAAGTGATGTCTTTGATCAAATTAACTGATGTTTAAACTTAAACATGAAAGAAAGAAACCTGTGTGTTTTTTTCTTATTTTCAATATATATGCATTAAGGTAGTGCATCCGTTCTCAAAATTTTAAAAAAATGCGAAATTATGCTCTTTTCAACCAAGTTTTTCTTCCAAGACCAACATAAACTAAGAAAGTGATGTCTTTGATCAAATAAACTGATGTCTAAACTTAAACATAAAAGAAAGAAACCTGTGTGTTTTTTCTTATTTTCAATATATATGCATTAAGGTAGTACAACAGTTCTCAAAATCTAATAAAATGTGAAATTATGCACTTTTCAACCAAGTTATTCTCCAAAGACCAACATAAACTAAGAAAGTGATGTCTTTCCATAAATAAACTGATGTCATTTATTTAGCATGAAAGAAAGAAAAATCCATTTTTATATATATACATAAAGGTAGTACAGCCGGTCTCAAAATAAAAAAAAATTGTAATATTATGCACTTTTCAACCAATTTTTTCTCCCAAGACCAACATTTACTAAGAAAAGTGATGTCTTTTCACAAATAAATTGATGTCTTTACTTAAACATGAAAGAAAGAAACCTGTGTGTGTGTTTTATTTTTATTTTTTACTTTTTAATCTATAAATGCAAAATGAAGGTAGTTCAACCATTCTCAGAATCGATTAAAATATAGAAATTATACACTTTTCAACTTAAAATTTTTGTCCCAGGACCAGTATAACCCTTTTCCAAACAAGACTGGGTTTTGACGTCTCTGATAGAAAAGCATTGATACAAAAGAAGAAAATGCTGATGATCAGCATTCTCTCTCTTTGCCTCAATATTTTCTAAGCTCTAAAATACACATTTTCTACCTTTTATATAAACTATTTTGTGGACTGCAACTCATTTCAAATTGGGCTGGTCCAAAATTTTGTTGTTCAGGAAAGGGATGACAACTAAAATGATGTCTTTGAACAAATATACCTATATCTATTCTTAAACATGAAAGAAACATGTGGGTTTTTTTTCTTCATCTTTTCTTTATAAATGAATTAAGGTAGTGCAACTTTACTCAGAATTTAAGTAATTGTACAATTTTGCTCCTTTCAACCAAATTGTATTCCTAAGACCAACATAAAATTAGGAAGTGAAGTCTTTTAGCAAGTTAACTGGTGTCTTTGCTTAAAAATGAAAGACAGAAACCAGTTCTGTTATTGTTTTCTTATTTTGATTAAAAATACATTAAGGTAGTGCAGCCATTTTAACATCTAAATATTTTAGCTACATTTCAACCATTTTTTTCTCAATACCAAATTAATGTAAGGAATTTGATGTATAGAGAGATGAAAATGATGCCTATGCTTAAAGTTAAAGCAAAAATCAATGTCATATTTCTTCTTTTGAGTACATGTATATTAAGGTAGTCCACCCCTTATGAGATTCATGCAACAACGGAATATTTCGTGCTAAGTCTTAAACATTCGTAATGCACTCTATCTGGACGGAAACATTACGAATTAGAAACAAGAGGACCATGATGGTCCTATATCGCTCACCTGAACCAAGATGATATGAGCCACAGTTATGTTTGAATCAATTAATATTTGTGACATTAAGACTGAAAACAAACTTATGGTCATCAACACTATGACCCTGTTTTGCCTTTATAGGTCAATATATCTGGTTGTAAAGTGTGAAAACAAAGTCAAAAATGAGAATTTTGTCCGTTTCAAGGACAGATAACTCAGCAACTGCTTGTCTAATTGTGCTGAAATTCAAACCCATCCATGATCTTATGGTGATTAACCATTATATCCCAGATCAAAGTTTTGTCTTGATTGGTCACCATTAATTATGTGGTTGTTAGAGAAAAAACAAAGTCGAAAACAGCAGTTTTGTCAAATTCAAGGGCAGATAACTCAGGACATTTTGGTCCGATCAAACCAAAACAAAAACTCATCCGAAATCTTATAAAAGGTCAGCAACATTGTGTCCAATTTTTGTATAGATTGGTCAACATTTGTTGATCTATACTAGAGTGTAAACAATGTCAAAAGTAGCTTTTTTTCATTCAAGGGCAGATAACTTCTGACTTTCTGGTCTGATCTGACCCAAAATCCAACTCATCCAAGATCTTATGGTCACTAATATTGTGTTAAAGTTTTGTCTTGATTGGTCAATAACTGTAGATGCTATAGTGTAAATAAAGTCGAAAACGGTCAAAAACGACAATTTTGTCAAATTCAACGGCAGATAACTCAGGACTTTCTGGTCTGATCAAACCAAAAATCAAACTCATTTGAGATCTTATGTTCGCCAACATTGTGTCCAACTTTTGTATTGATTGGTCAATATGTGTAGATGCTAGAGTGTAAACAATGTCAAAATTAGCTAATTTTTACATTCAAGGGCAGATAACTCCTGACTTTCTGGTCCAATCTGACCCAAAATCAAACTCATCCAAGATCTCATAGTCACTAAGATTGTGTTAAAGTTTTGTCTTGATTGGTCAATAATTGTAGATGCTATAGTGTAAACAAAGTCGAAAACGGTCAAAAACAACAATTTTGTCAAATTCAAGGGCAGATAACTCCTGACTTTCTAGTCCGATCTGACCCAAAATCTAACTCATCTGAGATCTTATGGTCACCAACATTGTGTCCAACTTTTGTATTGATTGATCAATATTTGTAAATGCTAGAGTGTAAACAATGTCAAAAGTAGCTATTTTTACATTCAAGGGCAGATAACTCTAGACTTTCTAGTCTGATCTCACCCAAATTCGAACTCATCCGAAAGCTCATGGTTATACATGTTTTGACCAAGTTTGGTTAAGATTGGCTTATATTTGTAGATGCTAGAGTGTAAACAACAAATTGTTGACAGACGGACGGACGGACGGACATACGGATGGACGACGGACAAAAAGCGATCACAATAGCTCACCTTGAGCACTTCGTGCTCAGGTGAGCTAAAATTGATAGATACCTTCTACAGCTTAATTTTCACAGTGTTGCCCGCAAAAATTCTAAGTCTGATGAATCTAATTTGAGGTGGACTACCTTAACCCATTTCCACATGATGACAAATTTTAATACCCTATGAGATAAAGGATAAAAGTTTCATCTTGAAAATGAAGAAACAATCCATTTCTTCATTTTTCAGAATGTTTTTACCCACAATTAAAATTGCAAAATTTCATTCACTTGAAATTGTTGTTTGCAACATATTTGACTCTGGACAACTTTAAAATTTTGTCATCTGGTAATGGGTTAATATAGTGAATATAATGCATATATAAGAGGACACCAATCCATGATACTTCTTCACATTTTTAGGTCTTGTATCCACAATGACAAATACTAAATTCATTAATTAACATTCATGAATATAAAAGTCTTGCATTAACCCTTTTCCAAACAAACCACCATTTTGATGTATCTTGTATCTTGGAAAAAACTTGTGACAAAAGAATATAATGCAGATAGCCAGATAACAAGCGATTTTCTTTTTTATCTCAACAGTTTCATTTCTTATTATAGCCTAACCAAAAATCATATTGAACACACATGTATTGTAATCTTTAGCAACATCTATGAAAACTGAGAACATGTTAAAAATGCTTTCCTACAATCCATTCGATCATTTATACCATATGAGATAGCATTGTTATTATTCCCCCCACAACTGAAGCTTAGGGGGTATACTGGAATAAGCCTTTTGGTCGGTTGGTTGGTCGGTCTGTTGGTAAGTTCCACAAAAATCTTATTCATAAAAATCTTACAACAGTTTCTGTCAGGTTTGCTTCATACTAAGCAAAAGCATTTGTTCATAGGGACCAGTAGATGTGAAACACACATTTTCATGAAAATTCCATCACAAATTATTGAGTTAAGAACCCTAATTTGGCTAAAAGACTCTTGTCCACACAACTCTTATAGTGTATGTCTAATTTGTTTTATACTTGGCAGAAGTGTTTGATGGGGTGTAGATGAGAAAGACAATCTCTCTCTTTTCACCATTTAGTCGTTGAAATAAGCTTTGACCTTGAAAACCTAACCATTCAGATCTTCAGCGCCCACGCTTGCTGACAGCACAATGTTATAACTTTTCCCCCCAAATTCACTGTAAGGTGTGAAACTTTTATGGGACAACTGAATTATTATTGTGTTCCAAATCTAGAGACTTCATGGTATGTACTTCTTTACACGGCCATTTCCTCGAACAGTTCAGTCTGTTGTGTACAACTACAATCTCCAGAATCTGTTACGTACAATCATGCTTCATTTTGTGGTATTTCATGATCTTGTCAACAAGTGGATAAAAGATGGAAATTGTGTCAAATATTTAGATGATCTTGGCAGGCAGGCTGTTTGACTTTAATAATGTCTGTCTTCTTCTGCTGTGCAGATTAATTCTTTACCTGAAGAAAAACACAAAGATAAATCATTTTTAATAATCTCTTTCATGCAAATATTTTTTAAAGAATAGAAGGTCGAGGACTTGATACAATTAAATCTTAACAGATAGACATCAGGTCAAAAAAGAACAATATATGAAACAAATTCAAACAGCAAGTATGAAGAGCAATATGGCTAGATCATTCTCAATGAGGTAGCCATCCAGGCTAGCAATAACTAGAGGTAGCAGTCTGGTGTTACAATCAACTTAAAATATAAATGATCAGTAAAATAGACAGCAATATTATGAAATCAAAGCATATAAAGCAAATTTTGTTGCACACATACCTGGCTGGTATTCAATTTCAGGATAGTTACATAATTTCAAGAAGAGATTCTACATCATAACGGGCCACCGGTACAGAGCCATCTGAAAGTAAATAAAGAACAGACTCATTATCTCAAAGCAAGAGGAATGTCACCCAAATGATATTGAGATACATGACAGTTTGAAATTATGGAACTTTGTTAAATTGCATCAAGAATTAATCTTAATTTTAAAAAAGTTTTGCTCATTTTATACTTCACAATATTTCTGAAATATTCTATTACATACATGTATTATTTTTATTTTCTCTTGACAAGAGGGGATCTAGATTTTCAATTTTAAAAAAGCAGTAATACATGATAACCAGTGCCGAGACAAAATGATTATACGCATAAATCAACTTCAATGGGGGTGAAGAGCGTTTTGCTTAAAACTATAAAAGAGCCAGAATATGGAATAAACGGGCACATAAGGCTTTTGATACTAACAATAATATGTATGCAGATGTCAATGCATGTGACGTCAAAATTGGAGAAATGACCTCCAGCTTTGAAGACTAGGGGTCACAATGACCAGACCCCAAAATTCTTAAGCACAGGGAACACCCTGACTTTCATTAATTAGTAGTTTGGGGCACTTTTGGCTGAAAGCTTAAAGACATAGGTATGCATGACTGTCATATTGTTGGCTACCAGTATTTTCTTCTTTCCCCTAAAAGTTTTCCTTAGCCTTTTCTATCAGGGACGTCAAAACCTGGTCTTGTTTGGGAAAGGGTTAAAATTAAACCAGCCCATACACTCAGAAAAACGGTAAAACCGGCCCCATAATTGTCAAACCGGCCCCATTAATATAATCATTACTGATAATCATGATAATTGTCATAGAAAATTTGGGGCCAGTTTCACTGATAGAAAATCAAGTATGAGGCCAGTTTTATCGTTTTGGGCTGGTTTAACCAGGGACCTCTTTTACCATTTTGGGCAGGTTTAACCATGGGCTGGTTTAACAAGGGGCAGGTTTGACAGTTTTTATTATGAAAAAAAAAAAAAAAATACGTGTAATTATCAGTTTTCTCCAAATTTCAAAGACTTTTGGCTAAATTGTTTAGATACATATGTGGAATGATATTCAGATTGTAAACACTTTCGAAAATAACAAAGCTATCAAAACCATAGGGCCTATCGAATGCATGGGAGGAAAGGATATTTCTGTTTTTCTACTTTCACTTTGAAAAACCCTTTTCCATCATACGCATTTGACTGAATTACACAATCATGAGTTACCAAACAAACTATGATGTATTTCAAGTGGTGTGAGACTAAAATAATTCGAGCTAGAAAGACGTCCACACTGCACACTTTCCTCCTTTAGCCTGCTGCAAAGGCTTTTTAAAAAAAATCAATTGTAAACAGCGAACAATGTTGGTTTTCTCATAAAAACTGTCAACCTCATTGATACAGCACACAATGCCAGACTTGCTCTGATCATATTACTAACCTCTTGTGTCTTTCCTTGTGTATAAATACATAATCATCTAGTGAAAACCAAAATAATCAGATTCTTCCTGGTAAGACCATACAAAGCCGCCACTTTGGTCAGGGGTTAATCAAAGTATTCATGGTAATTAATCAAAGTACCTAAAGTACTATACAAATATCACACATATTTTTGCCCTTTACCATATTTTACCTAAAAAACACACGGGTTTGACTTTTGATATATGAACATAAGGTCATTTCTCACATAATAAGCATAACGCTTTTGTAATAACGTTCTGGTCTTGAGAGAAAAAAACCTTCAAATTTTACTATGTAAAGCAATGGGATTTGAGTAAAACATGTAAAATTTAAAATCGCTCTGGCAATCATAAACCAATGTGCAGACCAAAAAAAATGGTCATTTGCTTTGTTTTATGACTAAATCAGTTGGGAAAAATAGAAAACATGCATTTTCTTGACATGCGATGTACCGCCTTCTGCAGGTTTTGCATGGTTCTTAGCCGGAGCTGTACTTAAAAGGTTTTTTTTTTTGAGAAAGGGAAAAGGAGCACTGTCTGTTGATACTTTTGTGTAATCTTTGATATACCAAAATGAAACCTTTGACAAAGGATTAACCCTTTCCTAAACGGCCAAATTTGGTTTGGAACTGCTTCCTTTTGAAAGGAGTTGCAGTGTATGAAAGTTGTATATTACAACAAAGAAAATGTTGAGGCAAAAGGAGAAAATGCTGATTATCAGCATTTTCTTCCTTTGCCTCAATGTTTTCCTAAACTATTTCTATCAGGGACGTCAAAAGCAGTTCTTGTTTGGGAAAGGTTTAACCTATTACTGCACAGTGACGCCTTTTGACTTTCTCACAAGAAAAGGTTAGGGAAAACATTGTGGAAAATGAAGAAATTGCTTGTGATAAGCAATTTCTTCATTTCCCAAAATATTTTCTATACAAAAAGACCAAAAAGTGAAAACGTTCATTCAATTTTAATTGTCGTCTGCAACATCTTTGCATTTGGACAAGTCTAAAATTTTGTTGTTTGGTAATGGGTTAAGGGTTATGGGGAGTAGTGCTGGATACAAAAGTCATGTGTCCAGGTCAGATAAAGTTAAATGTTTAACCCTTTCCCAAATGACAAAATTATAGAGTGACCCACTTCAAAAACTTCCACAAATGACAAAATGGATGTTATTAAAGATAGAATTTGTGTAAAATATGACACAGGAAATATTGAGACAAAAGGAGAAACTGCTAATTTTCAGCAGTTTCTTCTTTTGTTTCAATGTTTTCCCAAGCCTTTTCTATTACGGACGTCAAAACCGAGTCTTGTTTGGGAAAGGGTTAAAGGGAGCTGAGACTTTACATCCGAGAGTCAGATGCAGCCTTTATATTTTACACATGGATACCTACTGTCAACACCTTTGACCTTATGACCTTGGCTTTTGACTTCGTGACCTTGACCTTTGAGTTAGACCTTCTTCTACAAACTTGCACTTGGCCATTATCTTATACACATTGATAACTCCTGCCAAGAATTTTCATTTTGGACCATGACCTTTTACCTTGACCTAAGACTAGCCTTTTCTTTGTGACAGGATGCTATAAGGGCAAGCTTCATTTTCCGCGGACAATTCTTGTTGTACCTACCTTTTAGTTGGGGAAATATTTAGGCAAAAGGTGAAAATGTTGTTATCAGCATTGTGTTCTTTTGCCTAAATGTTTTCCCAAGCTTTTTTTGTAAGAGATGTCAAAACTAGGTCTTGTTTGGGAAAGGGTCATGCGTGGGAAAATGTCGAAAAAAGTGAGAATTATCAACTGATAGTGGGATTATTTTATATATCTATGCAACAGCTTTAAATTTTGACAGATCCAAATTTTGCTTCTTGGAAAAGAGATACAGTAATTACATATGCTAATAAGCACACAGGTGTTTTAGAAGCTGTGTTTGGCGAAGTATACTTATGTACAGGCCTGCTTATATATGATAACTATAATATAAGGATTTTTAGCTTATGTCATGGCCCTGTGTCCGTCGTCCATCCGTGTGTGCGTCCGTCCGTGCGTAAACTTTTTCTTTAAACATCTTCTTCTCCAAAACTACTGGACCAATTTTAACCAAACTTCACAGGAATGTTCCTTGTATGAACCTCTTCCAAATTCCTTCAAAAAAATAAATTCTGTGCAGAACTTGAATTTAATTAATTAAATAAAATTTTCGAAAATTTTTTAAAAATCTTCTTCTCCAAAACTATTGGACCAATTTCAACCAAACTACACAGAAATCTTCCTTACATGCCCTTCTTCTAAATTCCTTCAAAAAAAATAAATTTCCGTGCAGAACTTGAATTTTAATTAAATAAATTAAATTAAATTTTCAAAAAATCTTTAAAAATCCCTTTTCTCCAAAACTACTGAACCAATTTCAACCAAACTACACAGGAATCTTCCTTACATGAACTTCTTCCAAATTTATTTGAAAAATTTAAACTCCGTGTAGAACTTAAATATTAATTAAATAAATTAAATTAAATTTTCGAAAAATCTTTAAAAGTCTTCTTCTCCAAAACTATTGTACCAATTTCAATCAAACTTCACAGGAATCTTCCTTGCATGAACCTCTTCCAAATTCCTTTGAAAAATAAATTTCATGCAGGACTTGAATTGTAATTAGATAAATCAAATTAAATTTTCGAAAAATCTTTTAAAGTCTTCTTCTCCAAAACAATTGGACCAATTTCAACCAAACTTCACAGGAATCTTCCCTGCATTAACCTCTTCCAAATTCTTTCAAAAAAATAAATTCCATGCAGGACTTGAATTGTATTAAAATAAATTAAATCAAATTTTCGAAAATCTTTAAAAGTCTTCTCCTAAACTATTGGACCAATTTCAACCAAACTTTACAGGAATCTTCCTTGCATGCATCTCTTCCAAATTCCTTCAAATAAATGAGTTCCGTATAAAACTGAAATTTGAAATAAATTGATTGAATTAAATTTTCAAAAAAATCTTTAAATATTTTCTCCTCCAAAACTACTGGAACAATTAAAATCATACTTCACAGGAATCTTCCTTGCATAAATCTCTTTCAAATTCCTTCAAAGAAATAATTTCCGTGCGGAACTGAAATTTTAATTTAATTGATTGAATTAAATTTTCGAAAAACCTGCAAAAATGTTCTTCTCCAAAACGCCTGATTCGATTTCATTTTGATTTATCCTAAATATTCAATGTACAGTTCTTCATTAGATTCTGTGATATTTTTTTTTTATATCGGATGAAAAACTAGACCTCTATTGTATTCCTTGAAGAATTTCGTAGTCTTAGAGTGTAAAGTCTAAAAGCCAGTGGAGCGTTACAGGGCCATTATGGTCCTCTTGTTTACCCATTAACACACACTGACTCTTTTTGACTCCTCAAACACACACTGACTCTTTTTGACTCCTCACAAGATAATGGCTTTAGAAAACTTTGTGGAAAAAGAAGAAATTGCTTGTGCAAAGCAATTTCTTCATTTCCCTCAGTGTTTTCTACCCCGAAAGACAAAAAAAAAAATATTCATTTGAAATTTTTGTCTACAAAAGTAAAAGCTGTAGAGATAGTTTCGCAAAGTTAGTACATCAAAAATAAGCAAAATCTGAGATTGACAGAAGGACGAGTACAAAAAATCAACAAACTGATATAAATGATTAATGATTCCAAAAATCTTCTGTCCCTAGTACATTGAAAGTACATGCAAAATTTCAACTCGATCTGATCTATACAGAAAAAGTTATTTAACTTTAAAGTGAAAATTTGCTTCTTATGTCAATTTACCCCACCCACTTTGTTAGCCATTACCTCCAAAAATAAGCTCTCATCAGAATTTTTACACATACAAATTAAAGATATTATGTAACCCTATCAATTCACAGAATTTAAAGAAAATCTATATTTTGAGCCCTTGTTGCAACCAATCCTTTGTGTAAAATATGGCACAGAAAGTATTGAGACAAAAGAAGAAAATGTTGGTTATCAGCAGTTTCTTCTTTTGTTTCAATGTTTTCCCATGCAAAAGGGAAATGTCGGTAACCTTTTGAAGTTTTCCCAAACAACAAAGCCTTAAGTACCTGTAGGTCTATATTAACCCTTTCCCAAACGTCAATTTTTTGGGGTAATCCACTTCATAATCTGCCACAAATGACAAAATGGATCTTATAAAAGATAGGATTTGAGTAAAATATGGCATAGAAAATATTGAGACAAAAGGAGAAACTGCTGGTTATCAGCAGTTTCTTCTTTTGTTTCAATATTTTCCAAGCATTTTCTATTAGGGACGTCAAAACCAGATCTTGTTTGGGAAAGGGTTAAAGGAATTGGAGACTGCAAATAATATTGTTGTCATACAGAAATTGAAAAAGTTGTAATAGATCAGAAAATATTAAGAGAAATGGAGAAATTGCTTGTTATCAGTATTTTCTTCCTTTCCCTCATTGTTTTCCAAAACTTTTTCTCCTAGGGACATAAAAATTCAGTGGTTTTTGGGAAAGAGATAACAGATAAGTCTAGTGCATTATTAGCTTATCACTGCATTTCATCGAAAACTTCGTATCTATAGCTTAACACATTACCACACAATGACTCTTTTTGACTCCCTATAAGATAATGGCTTTGGAAAACATTGTAGAAAATGAAGAAATTGCTTTTGACAGGCAATTTCTTCATTTCCCACAATGTTTTTTTTATCCAAAAAGACCAAAATATGTAAAATTTCATTTCCTTGAAATTGTTGTCTTCAACATCTTTGAATTTGGACAAGTCTAAAATTCTGTTGTGTGGTAATGGGTAAAAACAAGCTGCATATACAAAGTTTTTGTTATAAGTGATGTTTTATTTTATCACTGTCTCATAAAGAGATCGCGACAATAAGTTCCAATACGCAATCCAAAATATTCTCGATGTAGATCCATGATATTTCCCACAACGCCGCGCTTAAAACGTCTCCTCCTTTCACATTCGGACGACGAATCTTCGTTACCTTTACAGATAATGTAGTTTGAATGTAGGGGCATTTCTGAGTCGGTATATAGCACTTTTGTTCCATGATGGAAAGGTCCATTAAATAGTGAACATTTACCATGGAAACATTTTGGTAACATGGTAACGATGTCTCCTTTTCTCACAATTCTCCAACTGTTTCTGACGAGCATGTCAAACGACCTTGCATATCGTTTGTTACCAACCCTTGGCATTCCAAATGTGTAGAGAAATAGTTTATCAGATGTCACAATGTTTTCCTGCACTAGCAGAGCACTCATGAGAGATGCCACAGCGCCCCCTAGTGAGTGACCCGTGACCTTGACCTCGTACAGGGGATGTTTTCTCAACATGTCAATCACGATCGTCTCCACATCTGGGTAGAGTTTTTGTACAACATTGTAGAAGTAGGCTTGTACCTTCCCCCCAGTTTGGAAGTGTACGGTATGTTTAGTTAGGACAGTCAGTACTTGATCCAGTACCTGCTTACCTCCCCTGGTGCCTCGTATAGCTAGAATTATCTCCCTTCTTCTGTCAGATATCCCAACTACAGCCAGACACTGTTTATCATAATCAAAATAATAATCATCACATTCTTTTGTAATGATTGTCATGTTACTATAACCATTGTTGGGGAATATTTTGTCGACGCACATATCTGGCACATCCGAGTACGCTGCAGCTGAGAGACGAGCGAGACAATACGCTTCAGACGGACTGTAATGATGCACTCGTCCGTAAAAACGTGAAACACATTTGTCCTGTTTCCGTATATTCTGATCTTTTAGACACTGATTATTTAACGACAATTTTGAATGACATGTGTTGGTCAATGGACACCATTTACAAGGTGACCAGCCCCAGAATTTGTGTTGTGTACAGGCAAAACAATTCTTTTTACGTCCACACCTTCTGCCTAATGACAAAATGGAAGTTGTCAGCATTAGTATGATTAAATATTTTGTCCACATTTTGCATTCCATTGTTGTGAGATATGATTTGTTAAGTTATTTCTCTTAAAATCAATGCAATGAAATTGATAAACTAAATTTAACCCTTTCCCAAACAAGACCTGGTTTTGACGTCCCTTTTAGAAAAGGCTTGGGAAAACATTGAGACAAAAGAAGAAACTGCTGATAACCAGCAGTTTCTCCTTTTGTCTCAATATTTTCTATGCCATATTTTACACAAATTTTATCTTTAATAACTTCCATTTTGTCATTTGTGGCAGTTTTTGAAGAGGATCGCCTTGAAATTTTGCCATTTGGGAAAGGGTTAAACAGAGTTAAGTATTTTGTCCACATTTTTGCATTCCATCACTGTTGTATTTGATTTGTCAAATAATTCCTCTTTTAAAACTGATGCAATGAAATTGAAAAAGTAAATAGAGTTTTGTAAGTTGTTTTACCACATTTTGCATTCCACTGCACTTATGTATGATTTGTTAAAATAATTTCTGATGCAATGAATTTGAAAAAATAGAGAATAGAATGAAGTATTGTGTCCACATTTCAATTTCTACTGCACAGAAACTGAAGAATGATCTCCATAAATCACACAATTGCTCTTAACCCTTTCCCAAATGGCAAAACTTCAGGCTAGTCTGAATTCAATGGTGTTGCAGACACACACAAAATAATAAGTTACTGTTGTTGGTCTTTATGTGTAGAAAACATTTTGAGAATCGAAGAAATTGCCTGTCACCATTGCTTCATTTTCCTCAATGTAAAGAAATTCTATTTTTATCTGCATCAAATTGACATCGGCACCTTTCAAAATAGAAGCCTATCATTTTGATGTCAGGGAAAGTGTTAAAGACCTGTACAATGAACTCACAAAAGCAATCAATTGACATCAGTTGTCAGCGATCTATAGATCTTTTATTATACTTTTATACTGAACAACCTTTTTAGTGCAATATGTGGCCGCTTGTCAACAAAAACCTTGTAACTGCAGCTTGTTTTAAGCTGCAGTTACAAGCTTTTTATTGAAAAGCTGCAACTTAATTTGGTGTAAATTGGTTTTATCCTTTCTTTCTTAAACAAGAAATGGTTTTGATGTGCCTTACATAAAAGACTTTGGAAAACTTACAGGCAAAAGAAAAGATGCTGATGACAGTTTCTATGCTATTATGTACATGGATGCCATTTTATTTACAAACATTTTCTTGTCTTCTTATCAGAGGTGTTTTGCTGTGGGGACGTCTTTAAATCAGTGTCTGTTTAGGATAGGGTTAAAGATAAAACAATCTCTTACTAGCAAATTACTTGAATCAGGACCTCAATCAGTGACAAAATTGCTGTAATTTAAATTTTGTTAAAAAAAAAAAATATAAAATGTGTTGTAGACAACAACAACTTATATTAACCCTTTCCCAAACGGAAGAATTTTAGGGTGGTCCAATTCAAAAGCTGCTGTATATGACAAAATAGATAATTCTAAATTGTAAAGATAGGTTTCATGTAGAAAATAGTGTATAAAATATTGAGGCAAAAGGAGAAACTGCTGGTTATCAGCAGTTTCTTCATTTTCCACAATGTTTTCCCAATCCTTTCTTCTTGTGAGGGAGTCAAAAGGCCTCACTGTGCTGTAATGGGTTAAGTCTTATATAGTCTGTAAATATTGACCTGAACCTGTGGAATATGCAATGAATAATTGTGATGCAAAAAATCCCTCCCCGACATAAATTGACACGAGAAGCACATGCAGAATACAAAGTCAGAATGCTTATTGAAACTATCAACTCTGCGCGACAGTGAGAAATGCAGGCGAGTATCGATTATCCAGTGTCACAATTACTCATTGCATAGTCGTTGGGTTCAGGTCAATATTTACAGACTATACCTGTTATGTTAATATTCAGGGACATGACCCTCGTGCATTTAAACTGATTTTATACTTGTCCATCTAAACACGAGAGTATGCAGTCCCATTTTTATATGCCAGTCGAAGACGGGACATATTATGGGATCACCTGTGGCGTCCGGGCTTTTGGGCGGTGTCCACTTTTTTGTCCGGAGCATAACTCTGTTACCTCAAGTCTGATTTCCTTTAAACTTGGCAGTTATACTCTTTTCATCATTATGGAGTGCAGTTCACAAGAACCATAACTCTACCTGGCCTATTTTTTGAGTTATTGCCTTTTGTTGTTTTCATAAACAGTGTAATGGGTGTATCTTGTGACAGTTTGATACCTTGTTGTCCATTTGAAATAATGATCATTCTTTAGTAATAGAGTAGAAATGATATTAAAGGGGGACGAGCTAGGCTGTCGAAAATGCAAATGGCACAATAATTACAAACCAGAAATAACGTATGAAATTACCAACCTGAAGGGGTGGATCATTTATGTCCATTGTTACCACTCGTCGAGCTTTATTAAGTATTAAAATCCAAGTCAATTAATAACATGCTGGTCGTCCTTGTTTTTGTTTTGTAACGACTACGTATGCCCAACCTTCAAAAATCAATTACGTCAGAGATACGTCATATGTGCTCAGCGAAATTTAACACACCGTACAACCGGCTGCGTAGAAAGTCAGCGAAGACAGATTCGGCATCTGATGTCATGTGCATGGTAGGTCAAATGAATTTACTTTTATAAATAAACGAAAGGATCTTTGGAATTCTATAGTTGATAAATACGCGTATAAATGTTCAGTGCTTGTACAAAATAAACCTTTTCACATATTCCTCGCAAATAAGGTCACAGTCATCCACACAGCCGGTTGTACGGTGTGTTAATATCGCGGAGGTGTGTCTCGTTGACCTTGACCTTGTCTTGTTTTGAAGTAAGAATAGAATGTGTAAACACTCTTGTAAAGGATTGATCTATAGCAAAGGAAAAATGTTTTTTCGCCGAGATTGAGGTTTTTATCCATTGCTAATTGTTTTTCCATGAACAAATACGAGTTCCCGAACAGTTCGGAAGCATAAAAACATAGAATGAGCCCCTTTAATACTTTACCAAGTGAAAAAGAATTGGAATGCTCCATTTTGAAAGCTGTTATGGATGACAAAACGGATGTTAATAAGAATTGATAATGTGCACAAAGTAGCACAGAAAATATTGAGAGAAAAGGAGAAAATGCTGATAATCAGCATTATCTCCTTTGTCTCAATATTTTCACCAAGTCGTTTCCTTTCCATTAGGGTGCATCTAAAACAGGTTTTGTGTGGGAAGTGGTTAAAAAGGGTCTGAAAGTACTTTTTATTTTAAGGCAGTAAAATTTCGAACAATTTCATTTTAACCTGAATTCAATTTCACTTTCAAAGGACAAAATGAGTCATAACCCGTCTTTACAACATGAAATAAAAATAAACCTTTGTCATCTTTATTATTATCTTTTGTAATTCGATTGAAATTCAAAGGCTTATTTTTAACCCTTTTCCTATGAGGACCTGGTTTTGATGTCCCTAATATGAACAGTTTGGAGAAAACATTGAGAGAAAAGAAGAAATTTCTGATAAAAGTGATAATCATTAATTTCTCCTTTTGCTTCCGTATTATTTTGTCAAATAACATACACATTTTCTGATTTTGATATCAATTATTTGTCTTCTGCAACTTTTTTCAAATTGAATAAATCTGAAATAAAAGCCTTTTGGAAAAGTTTAAACCTTGGTCATGATTTAATTATGTTTTAGCTTTTAAGCGAGCTAGGACTTTATGTCCGGGGAGCTAATGTCACAGCCCTAGTGTGTCGCATCAGCGTCTTGTCTTCAAAAACTTTAACCTGGTCTAATCTATATCTCAGTCTAACTTGTTTTGTCATCTTGAAACAGTTTGAATTTAAAAAGGTTCAAATTTTTGTGCCCCCAAAACATTTTGGGGGAGCATAATTATAACGGTAGTCGCCACGCTGTCTGTCTGTCCACAGCCAGATCTCAGCAAGCCTTTGACCAAATCAATGAAACTTCACATGCGAACTCCTTGGGATAATCTCTAGGGACCCTTGATTTCTCAATTTGAGGCTGCGCCATGGAAAAAGGGGCCTTAATGTAGAAAATAGTTTTTCTCTTAACTTTCTCTTCATCTTAGGGGCAGAATTTAATGAAATTTTGTACTTAAGTGACAATGGCGGATCCAGAGGGGGTTGGGGGGTTCAAACGAACCCCCTCTGTAGCCAGATTATTTCATTTTCATACAGAAATTCAGTCACAATTGTGTAATACTAGGAAAACGAACGCCCCTATTTGTATATTCGAACCCCCCTCACAGAAAACCTGGATCCGCCGCTGAGTGATAATTGAGATGTTCTAAAGAAATGTGTGTACAAGAAAGCTGTCATGGGTAAAGGGGCTTAATGTATGATAGCTTTTTTTGTGACAAACACTTATTTGTGGAGCATAATCCATCTATGACGGCTCTTGTTAATATCTGGGAATGGGTTTATAAACTTGTGTTCTTTACCCATTCCCACACAGTGACACTTTTTGAGGCCCCTTTCGAAAAATGCTTAGGAAAACATTGTGAAAAATGAAGAAATTGCTTGTTACAAGCAATGTCTTCATTTTCCACAATGTTTTCTAACCCAAAATAGAAGATTTTTAAGATTTCTTTAACTTGAATCTGTCGTCTGCAACACCTTTCAAATTGGAACAGTCCAAAATTTTGTCGTTTGACATATTGACTCTTCTTCTTGACACCCAAAAGATAATATAGGATTTGAAAAACTTCTTCATTTCCTACAATGTTTTCTACCCAAAAAATCCAAAAATGAAGTTTCATTCACTAAAATGTGTTGTTTGTGCAATGTTTGATTTGGAACAGTCTAACATTTTGCCGTATGCTTATGGATTAACTCCATTTCAGGGCTTCAAGAACCACGAGTTACACAATGTTTTGGTTGACCCTGGTTCAGCTGATCTGACTGCCGATGTGGATTTTATGTACTTACTTAAACAGGCCGCAGATCTCGGTATGTATGTTAGAAAGTTTGTTTAATCCTTCCCCAAATGGGGACATCCCAGTTGGTCTAATCCCATTTGGTCTAAAATTCAAATTTCCCATTTCGTTTAAAACCCTTATTTCAAGAAATTTGCTTTTCTTCAAAAATATTTTCTCAGTTTGTCTAATATATATTAATTTATGCATATATTAGGCCTATACGAGGGTTGTCCCCATAAATCGTAGACAATGTCGATAAATCAAAAACCTCTGGATAGATATTTCTAATTTTTCCATAGCTTAAGCCCACACCTTTTGACGCCACTTTGACAAAAAATCAAGTTAAATGCTTACATTATACTAAATATATAGATTTTTTTGCAAAGGCATGCACCGACCCGCGGCGCACGTCAAAACGTCATGATGTAACAACGTCACATTTCAACGGGAAACCGAACGGCATTTTCTTGTCTTATGATTGAACTTTGTAGCTTTATCGCAGATACTCTTGATTTTTTAGTAATTGTGAAATCAATAATTGATAAATTAATTCAACCAAATGTATTTTTCATCTCAAAGTCCGTTTTATTCGCCATACTCTTGTGCAGTTTCCGTTAATCGTAATCAGTGACTTCTTGTTACCATTTAACGCCCGCTCTTCTAAACAATCTCGGCCTTCTCCGGGGGCAATATTGAGACGTCGTTTTGAGACTTTCAAAAAAGTGTCCATACATGTGCTATAAACACGTGGCTGTGTATTTTGATTAGTTTCATCTTCATTTAAGATTCAATGTGTTATACTGCTCTCCGCACCGAAGAACGGACAATTTTACGGTGCGCCGCAATTTTCAGCAAAGTCGTCTTTTTACGTCAACGACATTGTTATTCATTTTCTTTCAAAACATATTAGTTGGAAAACGAATAACGTCAACGCTTTGAAATTTTGCAAAATTACAAAACATAATTTACTCGATGCGGCTGTGTAACTTTTTTGACTGAAAATAGAAACCAAAATTTTTTATTACGAAAGTTAATCAGGAACGACAAGCGGGAAATGCATTATTTTTTTACGTGCGCCGCACGACCATTATGCGCTTAAAATAATTGGATAAAACTGGATATAAAGGAAATATATGAAAAGCTAATGAATGAAAATCAAGTCAAAAATGGACAAACAATGGTCATACGGAAAATAAACATTGTGCAACGTTAATAAGACAAGTTATCGAATGTGTCTACGATTTATTGGGACAACCCTCGTAGATCTATATTGTATAATAATAACTTTTTTAGCTCCACTGGCCTTTCAGGCCAGCGGGCTATTGTCATAGCGGTGTGTCCGTCGTGCGTCCGTCCGTGCGTCCGTAAACTTTTTCTTTAAAAATCTTCTCCTCAGAAACCACTGGATGGATTTCAACCAAACTTCACAGGAATGATCCTTGGGTGACCCTCTCTCAGATTCCTACAATGAGTTTGGATTGAACCAGAATAACCTGAGTTATCTGCCCTTGAATGTCAAAAAAAGCTGGTTTTGACTTTATTTTTACTCTAAAATCTACAAATATTTACCAATCAAGACAAAACTTGGACAGAATATATATAAGCATGATATCCTGCCTGGGTTGAATTTTCAGCTTGATCGGAATTTTACATCATGAGTTATGTGCCCTTGAATTTGACAAAATTTCCATTTTCGACTTTGTTTTCACTCTAACAACCATAATTGTTAACCAATCAAGATGATATTTGGACAGAATCTTGTTGACAACAAGATCTTGCTTTTGTGTAATTTTCAGGATGATTTCATTACTACAATGTGAGTTATGTGCCCTAGAAATTGACAAAATTTCAGTTTTCAACACTTTTTTCACTTTTGTGGCCACATACATAGATTAATACTGACAAAATTTGGACAGACCATAAGATCTTGCTCGAGTTTAATATTCAGATTGATTATTGTGGTGTTCAAGACATAAATTATCAAGTCAAAATCATATTTTTAGATCAGAATGTCTTTATTTTCATGACCACTATGATAAATACACAATCGCAACTTCTTGAACTAATTATCATAAAGAACTAGACAGTCCTGTCGGCCTGGAAGCGCTCCACAGGCCTGATTGTTTGTCTTTTTGAATGCAATTTCAAAAGTTCAGGCTGCGCAAACAAGCAAATGTATGACCAAGCTGAAAATTACAAGCAAGTATGGTCAGTAAGATTTCTGTGAAAGTTATGTATTGATTAGTTAATACTAATGGTTGTAAAAGTGAAAATAAAGCAGAAAATGGCAATTTTGTCAATAGTAAGGGCACATAACTCATGATGTAAAATTCAAATCAAGCTGAAAATTATACCAAGGCAAGATCTTATAGTCACCAACATTCTGTACAAGTTTTGTCTTGATTGGTCAATATTTGTAGTTGCTAGAGTGAAAACAAAGTCAAAATACAGTCGAAAATGTGATTTTGTCAATTTCAAGGGCACATAACTCATGATGTAAAATTCAGATCAGGCTGAAAAATATACCAAGGCAAGATCTTATGATCACCAACATTCTATCTCAGTTTTGTCTTGATTGGTCAGTATTTGTATATGCTAGAGTGAAAGCAATGTCAAAATAGAGCCGAAAATGTGATTTTGTCAATATCAAGGGCACATTACTCATGATATGAAGTTCAAATCAACCTGAAAATTAAACCAATGCAAGTTCTTATGGTCACCAACATTCTGTACAAGTATTGTCTAGATTGGTCAATATTTGTATTAGCTAGAGTGAAAACAAAGTCAAAATAGAGGCAAAAATGGCAATTTTGTCAATTTCAAGGGCACATAACTCATGATGTAACATTCAGATCAACCTGAAAATTACACCTAGGCAAGATCTTATAGTCACCAACATTCTGTTTTAGTTTTGTCTTGATTGGTTAATATTTGTGGATTTTAAAGTAAAATTAAAGTCAAAACCAGCTATTTTTGACATTCAAGGGCAGATAACTCGGGTTGTTCTGATTCAATCCAAATTCTTTGAAGGAATCTGAGAGAGGGTCACCCAAGGATCATTCTTGTGAAGTTTGATTGAAATCCATCAGGTAGTTTCTGAGAAGAAGATTTTTAAAGAAAAAGTTTACGGACGGACGCACGGACGCACGACGGACACACCGCCATGACAATAGCCCGCTGGCCTGTCGGCCAGTGGAGCTAAAAACAACTCTTACTGAACTTTAAATTGCTCATATCAAAAGTTACTTCCCTTAGTCTACCATAATTATTAACTCACATATTGAATTATGTGCCCTTGAATTTGGCATAATGACAGTTTTCAACTTTATCATCACTCTAAAAATCCCCAAAATATTAGTCAATCATTTACCTTCTTTTTGCTTTGACCACATAATTGCTTCTCTTTACTTTGTTTCTGCTCTAAGAATCACAATAATTTAAAAATATATCAGTTTAAGCATTTAGATAAATTTGTCAAATTTTTTATAGTAAACCACAAGAAATTCAGGCCTGTGGAGCGACTCAAGACCTTCAGGTCTTTCTAGTATTAAAGATTTTTAGGACATGAAACAAGGTCTGAAAAAGTATTAGGCGAAATGGGAATTTTTCGTTAATCCAAATTTTTATATATTAGACGAAATGGGATTAGACCAACTGGGATGTAACCCCCCAAATGTTGGCACCTTTTGGTAACTCTGATAGAAAAGACTTTCTCCTTTTGTCTTGATATTTTCAATGCTATATTACATAAATCCTGTCTATATCAATATTCATTTTGTTGTCTGAAACAGCTTTCAAGTTGGAATTGTCTACATTTTAACCAATTGGGAAAGGTTTAATTAACTCGTAATTGAGTTAGGATCTGGAAAAACGTCCCTTAAGGCTTTTGATCCCAACATAGATCCAGATCAGCCTGTGCATACGCACAGTCTGATCAGGATCCATGTTGTTCTCTAATAGCTTCTTTGTGACCCGTAGTAACTTAAAGAGAGCAGTATGGATGCATATTGGACTGCATCTGACAACAGGCTGATCTTGAAACTCAATTTTCTACAAATGCTATAAGGGATGTTTTTCCAGATCCCCGCTCATTTGGATTTGATGAAAGTGCACTGAAAACATGCTAGACCAAAGTTGATCCAAGTCAACCTTTTCACAAGTGCAGTCTGATCAGGATTCATGTTTTTGTCTCAATTCTACAGGTTATAAAGAAGATGTAAGACAAAATTGGTGTATTGAAAGCAGAACTTGTGTGCATTGTATCAGATAGTAATTGGGAAAAGGGAGAAAATACTGGTTGTCTGTCTTTTCTTTTTTGTTTCAATGTTTTCCAAAATAATATTCTAATTTAGTTGTTGAAGATGTCAAAAAAAGTGATTGCTTGGGAAAGGATAAGAATTCTAATATGCCCAAGTCTTCTTTTGTATGAATATAGACATGGTGGATAATCACGTGATGCAACAAATTCAGAAAATCTTCAATAATTTTGTAAATACGGGTCCGATTTGAATTCGGTTTGAAGCAGAGAAGGTGGGCAGACATCACACATTAGATGAATGTGTTGGATTTTTCAAAAATCAACTGATAAAAAAGTTATTGAAGATAAACCAAAATTTTGGTTCATCTTCAATAACTTTTTCATCAGATGATTTTTCAAAAATCCAACACGTCCAGCAAATTCCTGGCATTTTCCCAACTTCTCTGCTTCAAACCAAATTCAAATTGGTCAAGTATTTAAAAAGATATTGAAGATTATCGGAAATTCAAAGTCACATGATTATAAACCGTTATAGAATTAAGTTGGGATCTTGAAAAGGGTCCCTTTAATATGACATTTTAGAACAACATGGATCTTCATCATCCTGTGTGTATCAAGATCTATGTTGTCCTCAAATATCTTCATTATCAAAACAACATTTGAATATTAGCATAGATCATGATGAAAATGCACTTACCTTTAGATGCAGGTTCATCTGGATTGTTGAAAAGTGCTTTACATTACAACCATATTATTTTCACATTTGTGACCCGTCACGCTAAAAGGGACCTTATCCGAATACCCAAAATCCAAATTTTGACAAACTTGTCAAACTCATCACAGGTCAATCAGATGCCGTATGCGAAAGATGAACATATAGTAAGATAGGGAAAACATTCCGGGTTTAGAAAATTACATAAAAGTGAAAAGTGTCGGCCCTAGTCTGGCTGCGCGGACTGCGCAGACTGACTAGGGTCGATATTTTTCACACACCCGATAAGGTCCCTTTTAGCGCGACGGGTCACATTTTTATTTCAGTTCAGACTTATGGCCCTGTCACACAAGCACATTTCTTACAGAACATGGGGATTGCTCTCAGATTAAAGGTAAATAAACCTTTCCCAAACAGTGACTCATTTTGAAGACTCAACTGGATATTGTGTTGAAGTAGTAGGGAACATGACATCGAGATATATTGGGAGTTTGACTCATACTTTTTTTTCAGTTTCGATAAACGTTTTATCCATTTTTGTTGGCCATATGATAAATTGTCGAGTATTTTTCATAAAATGCAATATAGTACAAAAAGGAAAGAAATTGCTCCAAGCGAGTAAATCCTCTCCTTTTCCTTATATATTTCAATGCTATATTTTTATGCCCCTGTATCGAAAGATCAGGTGCATATTGTTTTACTCGTGTTTGACCCTCTGTTCGTCTATTAGAAAACTCGACATTTGCCTTTTCTCCAAACTATTCAGCATACAAAACTTAAATTTGGTGATAGCTATCTGTTCCATGCAATATGACCTTCCTCAAGGTCATCAGTTAACCCTTATCAATCCTTGACACGAAAACTTAACATTTTAGAAAAATGGCCATTTCGGGGGCATTTGTGTTTCACAAACACATCTTGTTTCAAAATAATTTTGTTTAATATTTTTTACATCCATTTATGAGGACGGGACCAGATTTTTATTTCAACTTGACCAGAAATTTGACTTATCCCTTTCCCAAACGACAAAATTTTAGGGTGGTCCAATTCAAAAGCTGCTGCAGACAACGAAATGGATGTTGATAAAGATTTGCATTGTGTGTGATATAGCCAAGAAAATATTGAGGCAAAAGGAGAAACTGCTGGTTATCAGCAGTTTCTTCATTTGTCTCAATGTTTTCACAAGCCTATTCTATTAGGGACGTCAAAACCAGGCCTTGTTTGGGAAAGGGTTATCTTATGTGGACAAAAAAAGCGAGAATCATACTTCATTTCTTTTCCAGTTACTATATGAAAAAGCCAAGCCAGAAGACAGGAAAAATTTAGTGACGGCATTTAATATGTTAATGGCTGAAGATCAAATGGGAGAGAGATTTAAGTTTGTTGCTTTGTTACATAACGACGCTGAACATGATCCGGTCGGGTTTGATCCTATACCCGTTTCTGGGGAATGAACTAGAACTGTGTCTCTAAAATGGATCAGTATTAACCCTTTCCCTAATGGCAATTTGACAGCTACTGCAGACGAAAAAATGTGTTGACAATATAGGATTTGTACATATTATAGCACAGAAAAAATTGAGGCACAAGGAAAAAATGCTGATAAAAATGCTGCCCAAGTCTTATCTAATAGGAAAGTTAAACCAGGACTTGTTTGGAAAAGCGTTTGAAATTTTTTCTTGCATTAAGTGCTGAGTGGCATTCCAAGTTCTGGAAATGATTTGCTAAACCCATTTCTAGATAACAAAATCATGGAATGTTGAAGGTAGAGAAGCTGAAGAGAACACATGTGCAAGTGTTATATGAGTATTGCACAGAGTATTATTCATGCATAAATGCGAATTATTGAGTACCATGAGGTCATAGGCAGCGAACGAGAGCCGTTAAGGTAGAATACCCGTAATGTGGCCTTTTAGAGATTCATAAAAGATCAGCTTTTTTCGAGCTGCTTCATTACGTATCAGAACATATTCGAGTGGGGTCGTAAACATTTGGCGGTGGAAAGTTCCACCGCCGTATGTTTTTCGACGTTGCCCAAATAATTGCGACGACGCATGAATCTCATTACGTGTTTTCAACCTTAAATAGATCAACAACAACAACAAACTTTTGCATTTTGGTTAGAAAACATTGTGGATATCAAGAAATTGCTTTTTACAAAATATGTCTTCACTTTTCCACAATGTTTTCCAAAATATTGTTCGTGAGGGACATCAAAAGGCGTCACTGTATGGGAATGGGTATTAGTAGAATCATGGAATGGAAATAAGAAAATGCTATTATTTTCATTTCTGTGAAAGCTTGAATCACATCATGGATTCATTAAGAGAGCAAAAGTTAAACCCCTGATTTTTGTTTCAAAAATGTAAGGAACAAATATGTTACAGAATTTATATGGTCACTAGTCTTGAATGTGCAGAAAAAGAGGAATGATAAAAACCTTCTTTAGTTAAACTGTGAGTGAAAAGTAAATGGATCGCAAAATTTGATGAGGGTTTTTGTTTTCTTTTTTCTCCTTTCACAAACAAGGTCCCATTTTCGTTCCATATCCGGCCGCGGTAAATACCCTATCTGACAAAAATGTCACCCATCAATGGTTTGATCAAGTGAACGTATGTGGGGGAGCAGCTGGAGGCTCGGATTCGGTGTTGTGGTAGTACTGGTGAGAGGAATCCATGGTTAGGTGCTCCAGCCGCCGCAATATGACCTTAGTAGTTGAAAACGGCTTAAAACCCCAATAAACCAAACCCATCTGAGTTCCCTAATAGAAAAGGCTTAGGAAAATATTGATGCAAAAGAAGAAAATGCTGATAAACCAGCCTTTTCTGCATTTGCCTCAAATTTTTCTGCATTATGTTGTGCAGAAATACAGCATCATCCAACCGGTATCTTAATATATCAACTTATTTTCTTGACTGCTACAGTTTTCTCAAATTTCAAATAAGACCCTTCTGAAATTGTAATACATGTACATGTACTTAACAGGTATTCAATAAATTACATAAAATGTAGAAATAATTTCACAGGAGGCAATCATGTGACTTTGTTATGATATGCTTTCCTAACTTATGTAAACAAGAGCTTCGCAGAGCGGCGCATATACGCCCGAGAGGGGCTTGTCAGTAAAATTGACCATTTTTTCGATTCAAGGGCAGATAATTCAAACATGAAAAGTTATCAAAATTTTGTTTGCACAACAAGACACCATAGAGATTCATTGTGGCTAGTTTGGTTAAATTCTGGTTGAAACTGTAGGAGTTGCACACAGGAGAAAATGGACAGTTTTGAGAAAATGGACATTTTTGAGAAAATGGGTATTTTTTCTTAAATTCAAGGGCAGATAATTCAAGAACGAAAACAGTTATCTAAATTCCGTAAGCCGTGTGCACAACTAGACACCATGGAGATTCATTGTGGCAAGTTTGATCAAATTCTGATCAAAACTGTAGGAGGAGTTGCGCACACAAGAAAATGGGCATTCTTTTTTTAATTCAAGGGCAGATAATTCAAGAACGAAAAGAGTTAATTGAATTCCGTAAGCGGGATGCACAACTAGACACCATGGAGATTCATTGTGGCAAGTTTGATCGAATTCCGATCAAAACTGTAGGAGGAGTTGCGCACACAAGAAATTGCTAACGGACAGACGGACGGACGGACAGACGGACAGACAGACGAGCGGGGCCATAACATAATACGACCCTTCGGGCGTATAACAAAAAACACTCGGTAAGTATTGTCCAGCAAGATTAACCCGGGACATCTGCACATGTAATGACCCTACTTCTGCAATGTTTTGTTAAGACGCTCAACTAATGGACTTAGCGCACGAAAATTAAGTTGTCTCTGGTTAATTTGGGTGGGCAATACACATTTTTCTCAAATTCTAAATCAAATACTAAACTCTCAGTATTGAGATATGTACCATTCAATATGTCATGCTCTCCGGTTTATTTTGATACCATGATCTTCCCTCAAATCCCTGTCAAAGCTGAGAACATTAAATTGCAAAGTACAATCATTTTTATGCCCCCTTTCGAAGAAAATGGGGGTATATTGTTTTGCAAGTGTCGGTCGGTCGGTCCGTATGTCGGTCGGTCTGTCCGTAGACCAAACCTTGTCCGGAGCATAACTCGAAAAGTATTAAAGGTAGAGTCATGAAACTTCATAGGTGGATAGATCTCATTATGGAGAGGTGCAGTGCACAAGAATTGTAACTCTGCCGATCAAATTTTTTGAGTTATTGCCCTTTGTTGATTTTATAACTTGATTCTTGTCCGGAGCATAACTCAAAAAGTATGTAAGGTACAATCATGAAACTTTACAGGTGAATAGATTTCATTATGGAGAGGTGCAGTGCACAAGAACCGTAACTCTGCCAATCAAATTCTTGGAGTTATTGCCCTTTGTTGATTTTTACACTTAATTCTTAACCTTGCCTATATCTCGTGTCCTTTTACACATACAGCCTTGATATTTTATAACTTGATTCTTGTCCGGAGCATAACTCAAAAACTATGTTAGGTAGAATCATGAAACTTTACAGGTGGATAGATCTCATTATGGAGAGGTGCAGTGCACAAGAACCGTAACTCTGCTGATCATATTTTTTGGGTTATTGCCCTTTGTTGATTTTCAAAGTTGATTATTGTCCGGTGCATAACTCAAAAAGTATGTAAGGTAGAATCATGAAACTTTACAGGTGGATAGATTTCATTATGGAGAGGTGCAGTGCACAAAAACAGTAACTCTGCCGATCAACTTTTGTGAGTTATTGCCCTTTGTTGATTTTATAACTTGATTCTTGTCCGGAGCACAACTCAAAAAATATGTAAGGTAGAATCATGAAACTTTACAGGTGAATAGATTTCATTATGGAGAGGTGCAGTGCACAAGAACCGTAACTCTGCCAATCAAATTCTTGGAGTTATTGCCCTTTGTTGATTTTTACACTTAATTCTTAACCTTGCCTATATCTCGTGTCCTTTTACACATACAGCCTTGATATCTCACACATAGATACCTCCTATCAACATCGTTCACATTTAACCATGACCTTGGACCTTGTGACCTTGACCTTGGAGTTTGACCTACTTTAAAAAAAATTAAACCTGGCATATATCTCATGACCTTTTACAAATACAGCCTTGATATTTCACACATGGACACATCTTACCAAGACCTTTCACAATTGACCATGACCTTGGACTTTGTGACCTTGACCTTGGAGTTTGACCTACTTTTAAAAAAACTTTAACCTGGCCGATATATCATGTCCATTTACACATGGGTATGTTCAAAAATAATGAAGCAAAAGTAAAACATCCATATATTTCTTTTGTATAAGGTTTTATAGAATTGCTTTTAGGGTTAAATGATGTGTTTCCATAAGGCAAACTTGAGTGCAAAGTTTCGTTGTGATATCTCACTTAGGTAAAAAGATATTTCGAAAAAACACCCCAAAAATGTCCCAAGTGTACGGATTTTGCGTGACATTTTAACTTAAGCCTAAACTTCAACCCTTCACTAAACTTTAAGGTGAAGGATTTCACTAAATTATCATTGTTTATCAAGTAGGCAGATATATTAAGGTTCAGAAAAATGGAATTTCAAAGTTTGTCTACATTTTGTTTTCTTGTTATACCAGTTCAAAGCATTGAGGTGCTTGTCATTTTCATGCCATAAATTTTGTCATTGTTTACAAATAAAGGTGCAGTAATACAATCTGATTGAATATTTACAAGAACAAGTTGCGCTTTTCAGCAGACACATGTTTATTCTTCAAGGTTTTCTAAGTTTTGGTGTAATAATCTGTAACAGTCAATAAATATAAGTTATATACCTAATGCACTCGGAATTTGTCCCAAGTGTACATTTTGCCTTAAATTTCAGATATTTTTTTCAAGGAATGATTTATTTAAAGTTTTACACATTTAAATTCACAATATGGTCACTCAGAACAAGTTGTAATAAACGCTGATGCCATAGTGGCCTGTACTTTTCATCTACGATGCTATTTTGTGTTGTCCCAAGTGTACGAAATTTTGTCACATTTGATTAACAGCTAAATTCTTAATACATTAGCTTCAGGCACACATTTTTTAACAAATTTACAGAAATGATGAAAATTACACATCAAACAGTGATTTTGTCCTTTTCTGGTTGCTTGATAATTTGTATTGCTGAAATATCTTGTACTGATATTTCAGGTAAGAGGTAAAATAAATCAGAAGTATCTTTAATTAACAATATTTGACTAGAGAATGTGTCCATTAAAGAAAACTACATTCTCTTCCTCAATATATTATATCAATTTTACAACAGAATATATAACTATTTTGCATTTATATGATACTGATAAAGGTTAATAACTGTTGTACACTTGGGACAAAAAAATCAGAATTTGTCATCATTACAAAAGCTTGTCAATGCAATTTCTTTTTTAGCCCCAAAATTGCATATTTCTGTGAAAACAATTGATATTATCATTATTTATGAAAATTTTTACATTTAAGATCTGCTATAACAATTTGGTTCTATAGAACAACAATCTTTGTTTAGAATAAAATGTGTAGATGTTTTTGAACGCTATTCACATTAAAAAAACATACCTATGTAAGTATAAGTGGAATTTATTTAGTTGCAAAAATGAAATTTTCAGTCATAGAATTATAACAATATTTTGTATTAGCAGATTGTGGGTACTTGTAAGATTATAGTCTGACATGAGCAGTTCTAACTAGTAATGAAACAATCTATGTTTTAGAGCAAAATAGGAAAGATATGTGTACCATTCTACACTCCAAAGGTGTCTTAAAAAGTTAACCTAGCATTCCAAGATCAATTTGACAAACATTATACTGACTGCAAGTCCATGACAGTCCTTGTTGTGATTGTCAAACAATCAGAACTTTTCCAGGGAAAAGAATCAAGCTCAGAGGAATCAATTCAGAGATGCAGCTCATTAGTTGTGAACATAGACATGTATTTGGTCAATACACATTTTGCTAAGCGTACAGAGAATTGTGGCTTTATATTAATTAACTATTAGAACTGCATGCAAGTTCTTGTTAAATGATATACTCAAATCTATTGATGGATGCTGATTGAATATCTTATTAAGGGACAAAAGAGTTTTAGGTGAGGTAAAAAGAAACAGGGGATTGTGAGAAAAATGTGAAATCAAGTCTTGGTCATGTGATATTTGAGAGAGAACTTGTAGTCTGGGTTTCCCACCACACTGGACACAATCCAGGCTGCACAGCAAGGGAAGAGGTTTAGAAGGGTCAGAAAAATAAGAAAACAGGGATAGTACAGTTAGTGCTATAAATTTAGTAAGTAGCAAATTTTAAGCAAAGGTGCTCATTTGTCAGTCAGGCAATTATTTCAAGGATGATCTGTTCCTTTGTTTTTTGTCAATTTTCTTATGATATGATTCAAACATCCTGATGTTTCAAAGGTGAATCAAAAAGCACTATTCCATGTATATGTGAGCATATTGGTATTATTTTCAGAGATATTCTTAAATCACAAGAGGATAATACATTTTTCTAATTAGGTGTTTTATGCCTTTCCATACATAAATGTCCCAAGTGTACAATCAAGGTTTATTATTCTTGAAAAAATAATTATAAAGATTTCCTTATGTTTAATTGTTTTAGCATAGTAAGGGTAAAGATAAGTAAATCTATACTTTTGAATTTACACTTATTTGCTGTTGGCAGCTTTAGTGAAAGATGAATACATTTTTGAAATTTAAAAAAAACATGATGACTCTTGTTATTAATTAATAAGATTTCCTAGAACAACTGCTAGTTCCATAATTTGAAAATGGGAACATGGCTCTTTAATGCCAAGGATAAATGATATTAATTTTCTGTGTTATAATTGCTTGTATATGTGTAATTTTCGAGTCAAATGTTCTTATCTTGACCAAATGTCCCAAGTGTACGAAATATCTCCATATTATGCACCATTTTTAACAAGCAATATCTGAAGCAACTTTTGACATACACTGACAAAACTTGGTCTTTTTTTTTTAGGAATATCATAAAGTCTAGTAAACATTGAGTTTTTTAATCCTTCTCCACTCCAGACAAACATAAACATAACTTTCAGAGGTGTACATTTGAAAAAAGTAGGTAAAAAATGTCAAAAATCTCAATTTTTCAATTTTGTTTATAGCTACGCAATGTTTTTTGGCATCGCAAACTTTGAATATTACCTATTTTTATTTTAAATAATGAAAAAACACTGATAGGATGATTTATATGGTTCCAATAAGGTACCAAATACTGTCATTTTTTTCACAAATTTTCACTAAAAGTTTAAAGCAAAGCCTTTGTTGTGAATTTATATTTGCACTTATCATCACGGCCCTTGTAATTTATCAAACTTGAACCATTTTCTTTCACGATGCTAACAAAAATTTTGTCCTATTTTAGCATCTAAAATTCACCAAAAAAATGAAAACTTGCTTCATTATTTTTGAACATACCCACATACAGCCTTGATATTTGACACATGGAAACCTCCGACTTAGACCTATCACATACGACTATGACCTTGGACCATGTGGCCTTGACCTTGGAGTTTGACCTACTTTTAAAAAAAATAAACTGGGCCTATATCTTATGTGCTATTACACATACAACCTTTGTATTTCACACATGGACACATCTTACCAAGACCTTTCACATTTGACCATGACCTTGGACCTTGACCTTGGTGTTTGACCTACTTTTCTAATACATTAACCTGGCCTATACTTCATGTCATTTTACATATACAGCCTTGATATTTCACACATGGTCACTTCCAACCAAGATATTTCACTTTGACCATGACCTTGGACCTTGACCTTGGAGTTTGACCTACTTTTAGAAATATCTAACCTAGCTTTTATCTTATGTCCTATTACACATACAGCCTTGATATTTCACACATAGACACCTCCTACCAAGACCTTTCACATTTGACCATGACCTTGAATATTGCAACCTTGACCTTGGAGTTTAACCTACTTTTAAAAAGACTGAAACCAGGCATATATATCATGTCCTTTTACACCTACAGCCTTGATATTTCACACATGGACACCTCCAACCAAGACCTTTCACATTTGACCATGACCTTGACCTTGGCATTTGGCCTACTTTTAAAAACTTTAACCTGGCCTATGTTTCATTTTACTTTTACATATACAGCTTTAATATTTCACACATAGACACCTCCTACCAAGACCTTTCATATTTGACCATGACCTTGGACCTTGTTAACTTGACCTTGGACTTTGACCTACATCAAATGTGGGCCCTTGAGGGGGCATATATGTTTTACAAACATCTCTTGTTTTTTAAAAAATATTATCACAACATTCAAAAATACTTTGCACGAGTGTTTTTGTTGACAAAAGTTAGGAAATAATATCTAACAAAGTCAAGTGATTGCCGCCTGTAAGTTTGTCTTCCATAGATATGTTCCCACATCAAAAGATCAGTCATACTGTTGTCTATCTGTCTGGCATTCTGTCTGTTTGCACAAGTTAAATAATGTGATAACTTAATATTGCCCATTAAATTTTGTTGTATTTGAAAGGGAGCCTTATTTTGTCGTGATGTAATACAAATGAGCCCTGATTTGGAGAAAGGATTTTTAATACCAATATAGACCAAAATCTGCCTGATTCTGATGTGTCTTGTAGATTGTAATGGATGGAGTTTTATGTCCCACATAACAGCTAATATCATATGTTGATTAGACCTTGGCTCAAAGTCTCTGACAGACTGGAGTGGCAGGGGATCCAACTTTGGAAAACATTTTGGAAAGTGAAATTGCTTAAGACCAGCAATTTCTTCATTTCCCACAATATCTTTTTTTCACAGAAAGACCAAAGAATGAATGGGGTTAAACGCCACTTAAATCTGATTTGGTCATGTCACTGTGACTGGAGCACAAAACCATGGATTTCTTTAATTTCCTTCACCAGTAGTACTGTACAGCCACAATATCCAATCCTAGCCTCCTACGATATATTATCTCGGCACGCGACACGACAAATAGCGCTAACTGTTAAATTACCTTTAATTGCCATCTATATATCCAAACACATTATGACAGAACAAAGCGATGGGGAAAATCAATAAATACACAGTAGACAAGATTCGGGTAGTTTACTATAATTGGACATCGAGTCGTGAGCCGTGACGAGAGGTTATGATATATTCCAATACATGTAAATAGGGAGGAGTGCCTATTTTTCACTGAATAAAAGCGAACAATGATAGGTATTGCGTGCTGTCCGCGATGCCTTGTGAGTTCAGCAGCTGTTTCCAGGTAGTACTTCGCCGATTTATTACAGGGAGACGGGTTCGAGTCACATTATTTTCATAACTCGAAATCCCTCTTCCCCCGCCAATTTAGACTCGCTGATCTTTGATCATTCACAGGTCGTTGTCTATCTATAGTGCCGTGTGCAATAGAGCATAACACATTACATATAATGGGCGTGTACTTTCGATATTGTTTTAACTTGATTGACAGGTCGAGTTTCTTCAATTAATTCTTTACTTTACGAAAATTTTACTCGACATGGGAGTTGTTCAAAGCCAAACTTGTAGCAATCAATTGTTAAGATCGCCGTAGTTACGGCGGTCGATGAAGTATGATGTTTCAGGTAAGTTAATTTGCGTAAAATATGTGGAATTAACTAGACTTTTGTTTCGTCCTTTTTATCGCGAGAATACGGATCCCGGTGAAGTTAATCATTGGAAGACAAAAAGCTAGCGAGTAACGTCATGATTCCTATTTAAATCAAAATTTAATCGGTACCCATTATAATCTTCTTTTCTCCTTTTCCAAACTGATAAGACTGTCTTTTGACATTGAATATGATTTTCCGGCGTGGGGGGGGGGGAGTGAGTGTGTGGGGGGGTGATGGCTCCAACTTTTGATATTTGGCCCCAACTTTTGAAATTTGGCGAAAGAGATGGCGACAACTTTTTTGGAGCCAGGGTGAACCCTGAGTACAGCCACAATATCCAATCCTAGCCTCCATCTGCTCCCTCATATAGATGATTCACATCTATTGATGAAAGAATAATGACTGTCAAATGTTGATCTGGAAACTTGATTGTCTGAAATGCTGAAAGGGTCTTTCTCCCAGATCCCGGTATATATTTTGTGAGCAGATGGGACTAAGCGGTATCAGATATCAAAACTCCCTTTACTAAGAAATATGTTTATTAATACAAATATCTACAATTATATTAAAGCACTATATACATGATGATTATGTTTTTGAAACATAATGTGATCTGTCTCGCAAAAATAGACCATCTTGAAACGTTAACCGATTCCTACACATTATGCTTTTTGACGCCCCACAATATAAATGCTTTGAAAAGCATTGTAGAAAATGAAGAAATTGATTGTGACAAGCAATGTCTTCTATTCTCTCTATGTTTTTACTGCCAAACTCCACTTAATTTCTGAATTTCATCACATTGAAAAAAATCGTCTGCAACTTCTTTCAAAATGCACCACCATAATATCTTGTTGTTTGGTAATGGGTATTGACCTACATAGACTGCTCAGGCTGACAACTGCCAGGGATTAATTTTGTTTGTTCATAGATGACTTTCTGATTATCTGATACTAGAATATTTTTTTCTATTTTAAAGAATTTATTAACAAAATGCAATATCTAGTTCTTCTGGGTCCATTTCGTTTTTCATATTTTAGAATTAGTGATGTCCAAGATGATCCTTTTTCTAGAGACAGGTCACATATTTCTAGATTTTCTTCTGTAGATAAGAATTGTAGGTTGAAAAACCCTTAAACCCAAAAATCTGTGAAATAATCAGAGTTTCCTAATTTTCTCATTTTTTCCCCTGGCTAATGGACTTTTCTTAGAACTGCTTGTGTTTATTTAATTCCTTCCCAGACAACAGAATTTTACACTGTTCCAAAATCAAATGGCTGACAGCAAAATTAATGCTCCTAATTGCAAAATTTGTATTAACCCTTTCCCATACAAGACCTGGTTTTGACGTCCGTACATGGAAATGCTTTGGAAAACATTGAGGCAAAAGAAGAAACTGCTGATAACCAGCAGTTTCTCCTTTTGCCTCAATATTTTCTATGCTATATTGTACTCAAATCAAATCTTTATCAACATCCATTCTGTCATATTTGGAAGATTTTTGAAGTGGATCACCCTAAAATTTTGCCTTTTGGGAAAAGGTTAAGGTATTCCACCCATCATTATCTACAAAACAATGTGCAACTTCGGGTGTCACTCATAGCAACGAAAATAGACAGATGACACTCGGAAATTGATCAAGTTTTCATTAATTTACGTTGTCATGGATGATGCACGAACACGCACAAAGTGTTTGGTATCTAATGATGGGTTGTAGTCCTTAAACCATGGAAAGTATTGAGAGAAAAAGAGTTCCTGTAATTTATATTTTCTTTTCTCTCAATGCTTTCCAAAGCCTAAGACACAAGAACCCAAGATTGTTTGAGAAAGAGTTTGTCCAAAATGTGTATTTATTATTGTCCATCTTATCAACATTCTATACCAAACTTATCAAAGTTTCTAAGAATCACTCCAACTTGTAAATGTATAGTTCCCATAGCGATTGTATGAAGTTTATATCTGTCCGCTCCACTATATATCAGATCTGGATTCTTCAACTGCGGTCCCCCGCCGAGGAAACTCTGCGACACTTGTTCTCTGTAACTACCAGATGGTCGCCAGGTCGGACACTCGACGTGATGGATGCCCGGCGACGTAGGAACGTGGCAGAATCCGTAACCGTAAAGTTCATTCCTCCCAAAACTGTCCTGATGCCACACTTGAAAATGTATTTTTGGCCAACCTGAAAAACAGCGAATATCTGAAGTTGGGCAAACAACAAATACAATCTACATCTAGTCATACTGTACTTTTACTCCTGTCCTACTGACTTTTGTTCCAAACAAATAGAAAATTTAACCCATTCTCAAACCGCAAAATTTGAAAACTGCTGGCTGCAGACCACAAAATTAGTGTAAACAAGAGATGTTTGTAAAACATATATGCCCCCTCAAGGGCCTACATTTGATGTAGGTCAAAGTCCAATGTCAAGTTAACAAGGTCCAAGGTCATGGTCAAATATGAAAGGTCTTGGTAGGAGGTGTCTATGTGTGTAATATCAAAGCTGTATATGTAAAAGTAAAATGAAACATAGGCCAGGTTAAAGTTTTTTAAAAGTAGGCCAAATGCCAAGGTCAAGGTCATGGTCAAATGTGAAAGGTCTTGGTTGGAGGTGTCCATGTGTGAAATATCAAGGCTGTAGGTGTAAAAGGACATGATATATATGCCTGGTTTCAGTCTTTTTAAAAGTAGGTCAAACTCCAAAGTCAAGGTTGCAATATTCAAGGTCATGGTCAAATGTGAAAGGTCTTGGTAGGATGTGTCTATGTGTGAAATATCAAGGCTGTAGGTGTAATATGACATAAGATAAAGGCTAGGTTAAAGATTTCTAAAAGTATGTAAAAATCAAAGGTCAAGGTCACACAGGCCAAGGTCATGGTCAAATGTGAAAGGTCTTGGTAGGAGGTGTCCAAGTGTAAAATATTGAGACTTTATAGGTAACAGGACATGAGATATAGGCCTAGTTTAAGATTTTTAAAAGTAGGTCAAACTCCAAGGTCAAGGTCCAAGGTCATGGTCAAAAGTGAAATATCTTGGTTGGAAGTGGCCATGTGTGAAATATCAAGGCTGTATATGTAAAATGACATGAAATATAGGCCAGGTTAATGTATTATTAAAGTAGGTCAAACACGGAGGTCAAGGTAACAAGGTCCAAGGTCATGGTCAAATGTGAAAGGTCTTGGTCGTAGGTGTCCATGTGCCAAATATCAAGGCTGTATGTGTAAAAGGACATGATATATCGGCTAGGTTAAAGTTTTTTCAAAGTAGGTCAAAGTCCAAGGTCAAGGTTACAAGGTCCAAGGTCATGGTCAAATGTGAAGGTCTTGGTAAGATGTGTCCATGTGTGAAATACCAAGGCTGTATGTGTAATAGCACATAAGATATAGGCCCAGTTTAATTTTTTTAAAAGTAGGTCAAACTCTAAGGTCAAGGCCACATGGTCCAGGTCATAGTCGTATGTGATAGGTCTTGGTCGCAGGTTTCCATGTGTCAAATATCAAGGCTGTATGTGTAAAAGGACATGATATATCGGCCAGGTTTAAGTTTTTTAAAAGTAGGTCAAACTCCAAGGTCAAGGTCACAAAGTTAAAGGTCATGGTCAATTATGAAAGGTCTTGGTAAGATGTGTCCGTGTGTGAAATATCAAGGCTGTATTTGTTAAAGGTCATGAGATATATGCCGGGTTTAATTTTTTTTAAAGTAGGTCAAACTCCAAGGTCAAGGTCACAAGGTCATGGTTAAATGTGAACGATGTTGATAGGAGGTATCTATGTGTGAGATATCAAGGCTGTATGTGTAAAAGGACATGACATAGGCAAGGTTAAGAATTAACTGTAAAAATCAACAAAGGGCAATAACTCAGAAAACTTGATCGGCAGAGTTACGGTTCTTGTGCACTGCACCTCTCCATAATGAGATCTATCCACCTGTAAAGTTTCATGATTCTACCTTACATACTTTTTGAGTTATGCTCCGGACAATAATCAAGTTTGAAAATCAACAAAGGGCAATAACTCCAAAAATATGATCGGCAGAGTTACGGTTCTTGTGCACTGCACCTTTCCATAATGAGATCTATTCACCTGTAAAGTTTCATGATTCTACCTAACATAGTTTTTGAGTTATGCTCCGGACAAGAATCAAGTTTGAAAATCAACAAAGGGCAATAACTCAAAAAATATGATCAGCAGAGTTATGGTTCTTGTGCACTGCACCTCTCCATAATGAGATCTATCCACCTGTAAAGTTTCATAATTGTACCTTACATACTTTTGAGTTATGCTCCGGACAAGAATCAAGTTATAAAATCAACAAAGGGCAATAACTCAAAAAATTTGATCGGCAGAGTTACGGTTCTTGTGCACTGCACCTCTCCATAATGAGATCTATCTACCTATGAAGTTTCATGATAATACCTTTAATACTTTTCGAGTTATGCTCCGGACAAGGTTTGGTCTACGGACAGACCGACCGACATACGGACCGACCGACCGACCGACCTTCCGACCGACACTTGCAAAACAATATACCCCCATTTTCTTCGAAAGGGGGCATAATAAACGTAGGATTAAGGCACAATGTTCCGCAGAAAATATTGAGGCAAAAGGAGAAAATGCCGATTATCAGCATTTTCTTCTTTTGCCTCAATGTATTTCCAAGCCTTTTTCGTATAGGGACCTCAAAACCAGGTCTTGTCTGGGAGAGGGTTAAGAGACATTTGGAAAAGTTTATCCAAACTGCATGTGTGATCTTAAAGCTTTGCAATATTTTACACAAATTCTACCTTGAATAACTTCTATTTTGTCATTTGTGGCAGTTTTTGAAGTGGATCACACTGAAATTTTGCCGTTTTGAAAAGGGTTAATAACAGTGAGTCAGCCACTGAACTTCTTTATTTAGCTCTTTCCCAAACAGAAAAAAATTGACTGTTCTAATTTGAAAGCTGTTAGAGATGACAAATAGGATGTTGCTTAGAAAAAGAATTTTTGTGCATAATATCAAATAAGTCAAAAGAAGAAATCAACATCAACATTTTCTTCTTTTGTCTCAATGCTTTTCCAATTAGGGAAGTAAAAGTTAAAACCCAGTTCTTAATTGGAAAAGTGTTAACAATTCCAGTAGCTTTTACGGGCAAACTCATTCCAGGTCATTCATCTTCTATTTAACAGATACCGTCGCTTTTTTACAAATAAACCTTGTAACTGCAGCTTGTTTTAAGCTGCAGTTACAAGGTTTTTTATGCCCCGTATCGAGAGATCGGGGGCATATTGTTTTACTCGTGTCCGTCCGTCTGTCCGTCTGTCTGTCTGTCCGAAAACTGAACATTTGCCTTTTCTCCAAAAGTATTTGACATACCAAGCTCAAATTAGGTATGCAACTTCAATTTAATGATATCTATCTGTTCCATGCAATTTGACCTTCCTAAAGGTCATCCGTTAACCCTTATCAACCCTTTACTCTACGAAAACTTAACATTTTACTCCGAAAACTTAACATTTGCCTTTTCTCCAAAAGTATTTGACATACAAAGCTCAAATTAGGTATGCAACTTCCTTTCAATGATATCTATCTGTTTCATGCAATTTGACCTTCCTCAAGGTCATCCGTTAACCTTTATCAACCCTTTACTCTATGAAAACTTAACATTTTACTCCGAAAACTTAACATTTGCCTTTTCTCCAAAAGTATTTGACATACCAAGCTCAAATTAGGTATGCAACTTCCTTTCAATGATATCTATCTCTTTCAATGATATCTATCTGTTCCATGCAATTTGACCTTCCTCAAGGTCATCCGATAACCCTTATCAACCCTTTACTTTACGAAAACTTAACATTTTACTCCAAAAACTTAACATTTGCCTTTTCTCCAAAAGTATTTGACATACAAAGCTCAAATTTGGTATGCAACTTCCTTTTAATGATATCAATCTGTTCCATGCAATTTGACCTTCCTGAAGGTCATCCATTAACCCTTATCAACCCTTTACTCTACGAAAACTTAACATTTTACAAAAATGGCCATTTCGGGGGCATTTGTGTTTCACAAACACATCTTGTTATGAAAAGCTTTGATACATTATTGCATTACCTTGCAAGCCTTTAGTTGCAAAATGTATATCGATGGGATGTGAAAAGTAGGCCACTTCACCATTCACCGGGTTGTCAACTTGAGATTGTCCCTCCCTCAACCCTGCCAGCACCTTCCACGCTCCACCTAAACAGGGTTTAAATCAGCATAATTGCGACATATTTTGTGCTAAAAATAGACTTGGTTTACTATTATGAATTGATAAACTGTCAGTGTTGCTACAAAATCTTGTAACTACGGCTTGAATCTAGCTGTAATTATGAGATTTTATAACAACAGTTACAACACCCAAGAAATGCTATTTGTTTGTCTGAAGTTACGTCACATTTAACTGGATAAAATCATTCCTTATTAAGTAAAACTGTCTATACTTTCTATGCTTTATCTACAGGAGTTAAAACATAAAAATGTAACATGTAGTTTAAATGGTAGTAGTTGATGACAGAAAATGTTTTGATAATTTTGACTAGACTAGTACCAAGTTACATGTATGTGTTTGTGAACCACCAATGCCCCTTAAAGACAAGAGGGCCAAAATGGCCCTGGATCGCTCACCTGATAGAAGTTTGAAACTTTTTCAATGCAGAACAAGACCCACGTTTTACATGACCTAAGTATTTCTAAGACAAGAATATGAAACTGAAGACGGGAAATTATGATCCAGCTGAAAACAGCATTCTTAATCTTTAATGATCAATATTTGTGGCTGTTAAAGTGAAAACCAAGTCGATAAAAAACCATCAATTTTGTCATAATCCAGGGCACATAACTCTGTTCTGATAAAGATATTCTCATCAACCTTATGTCCAAGTTTTGTTTTTTTTTTTGTCAATATTTATTGCTGTTTGAGTGAAATTAAAACGAAATCGGCAATTTTGTCACCATCAAGGGCACACAACTCTAGTTTTTCTAGTCCGATCAATATGATAAATCAAATCATATAAGATCTCATGATCACCAACATTGTGACCAAGTTGTGTCTTGATTGGTCAATATTTGTGGTTTTTAGAGTGAAAATAAAGTTGAAAACAGCAATTTTGTGAAATTCAAGGGCCAATAGCTCTGGTTTTTCTGATCCAATCAAGCTGAAAATTTAACTCATTCAGCATCTTATGGTTACCTACATTGTTGCCAAGTTTTGTCTTGATTGGCCAATAAATGTAGATGCTAAAGTGTAAACAAAGTCAAAAACTGCAACTTTTTCAAATTCAAGGGCACATAACTCCAGACTTCCTTCTCCGATGACAGTGAAAATCGAACTCATCCAAAATCTTATGGTTATTAACATTCTGGCCAAGTTTTGTCTTGATTGGTCTATATTTGTAGATGCTAGAGTGGTAACAAAGTCAAAACTAGCTATTTTTGATATTCAAGGGCACATAACTCCTGACTTCCTGATCCGATCTGACCCAAAATCAAACTCGTCCAAGAGCTTATTGTCATACGTGTTTTGACCAAGTTTGGCCAAGATTGGTGACTATTTGTAGATGCTAGAGTGGTAACAAAGTCAAATCTAGCTATTTTTGATATTCAAGGGCAGATAACTTCGGACCTCCTGATTCGATCTGACCCAAAATCGAACTCATCCAAGAACTTATCGTCATACATGTTTTGACTAAGTTTGGTTAAGATTGGTCAATATTTGTAGATGCTAGAGTGGTAACAAAGTCAAAACTAGCCATTTTTGATGTTCAAGGGCACATAACTCTGGACTTCCTAGTCCGATCTGGCTCAAAATCGAACCCATCCGAGAACTTATGGTCATACATATTTTGACCAAGTTTGGTTAAGATTGGTCAATATTTGTGGGTGCTAGAGTGGTAACAACAAAATGTGAACAGACAGACGGACAGACAGACGGACAGACAGACGGACAGACAGACGGACAGACAGACAGACGGACGCCGACGGACAAAAAGCGACCACAATAGCTCACCTTGAGCACTTCGTGCTCAGGTGAGCTAATAAAGGTTTTGGAAAACATTTTGGAAAATGAAGAATTGCTTGTGACAAGCAATTTCTTCAATTTCCTGAATGTTTTCTACCTAAAATGATTGAAATATTTCAAATTTCATACACTTAGAACTGTCATCTGCAACATCTTTGAATTGGGACTTCCCTAAAATTTCACTGTTTAGAAAAGGATTTACAACAACCCTAAATCGTACCTGTATGAACTCCCCATTTACAGAAGAGACTGTGCTCCGGGAACCCAGCACCGCTGTATATCTGACCAATAATGTGGACTTCGGCCATCTGAAAGTAGCAAATGTCAACTTGTTCAAATACAGTTTAGTGACCTTTCTCTATCAGAACTGGCCAACATGGGATGCGTTAGTGTAGTAAAGGTCAGGTTCAAGTCTTTTAAACCCATTCCGAAACAGCAAAATTTTAGGGTGATCCACTTCAAAATCTGCCACAAATGACATAATGGAAGTTATTTAAGATAGAATTTTTGTAAAATATGACAGAAAATATTGAGACAAAATGAGAAACTGCTGATTATCAGCAGTTTCTTTTGTTTCAATGTTTTCCCAAGCCATTTATATTTGGGACATCAAAACCAGGTCTTGTTGGGAAAGGGTTAAACACTGTTGCAACCCTTCTCAATCGGAACTGGCCAACATGGGATGCGTTAGTGTAGTAAAAGTCAGCCCTGCGTTCAGTAAGACAAAACATTAGCTAACAGTTAGCCGTTTCATTCGGAATACTCTGTCAATTCTGTGTTTGGGTCAAAGAAGTTGCGAATGTTGGTAACGTTAGCTAACAAGAGGTACCAATCAGAGATCTGCCAAGCTTTTAATCCTATGGGGCCATTGGCCCATACAAGCCAAAAAAGTGGGGCCACTTTTCCCTAACATGGGGCCAACAATGGTATGAAGATCGGACAAATTATGATCACAATCTTTGAGAAGAAAAATATTCTGCTAATAGTGATAACCCATCCATCTATCTAAAATTCTAATTGAGTAATATGAACAAAAGTTTTATCTGGGTCAATTAAAGAACTGTGTTTCTGTGTTTAATACACAGAGAATATGTCATTGAGTTCTTGCTGAAATCGTATGACAAGCATGTAAAGTATGCAAGCCATTTTAAGTTCTTTGTTCTGGATTTTCATCTCACAAGATTTTGATTTCTCGTTCGCCGATTCTTTAAGTTTTGGAAGGTCCCAGTCGATCAGTTCTAGAGGCTGTACCAGATTGTGCCTTTTTCGGCTCTGGTTGGTAGAAATAACTGAGAATAAATCAAGCTTTAGGGTGTTTTTTTTTTCTCTACAAACACGATTTATAACAGTGAAACTAGCAAACACCCGATGCAGAACATAATTATAATGTTTCTTCAATCTTTATTCAAAACCCTATTGATTGGAATTTGGCTCATAATTGGGAAATCCAGTTTACAGCCCCAATTAACAGTAACATCTACACCAATGAGAATCCCTGTTACGATCGAGAGAAAAAAACATTAAAGCTCCCGCATGAAAATAAAATGCAATACTTTCGGCGATTCGCCCCAATAATGTTTCATATCAGCGACGTATGCCGGTATGGTTTGTATTTCAAATGCGCTGGCTGGCCCCTTCAACATATTTTAATCGAGCCTTCTGTAATTTTGGGGCCAATCCCGCAATGAGATCTCGACAGAACTCTGATCTATGTGTGAAAATTTGAAATATAAAGGCACTCTCAATAATAGTGCACGAGATAAAGGCCATGTTAAATTCATTTAAAAGAAGGTCAAACTCCAAGGTCACTAGGTCAAAGGTCATCAGCGGTAGATCCAGGATTTCTTACATTTCTGTGAGGAGGGGGTCAAATATACAAAGAGGGGAGTTCGTTTTTCTAGTATAACACAAGATTGACTGAATTTCTGCTTGAAAATGAAATAATCATGTACAGAGCCAGTGGCGGATCCAGAGGGGGTTCGGGGGGTTCAAACGAACCCCCTCTGAAGCCAGATTATTTCAATTTCATGCAGAAATTCAGTCAATATTGTGTAAAACTAGGAAAACGAACCCCCCTTTTTGCATATGCGAACCCCCCTCACAGAAATCCTGGATACGCCGCTGAGAGCTTTGAACATCCCGAACCCCATCTGGATCCACCACTGGTCATGGTCCCAAATAAAAGGTCTTGGCAGGAAGTATCCATGTGTGAAATATAAAGGCTGAATCTCAAATACTGATAGCGCTTGTGGTGTCCGTAGTCAAGAGGTAGAGCGGCGGCCTTGTGACTAAGAGGTTCCGAGTTCGATCCCCTGTAACAGAGGTTATTCTTGGCTAGTCCAAGCTGTTTGCGATTGTTAAGGGTAGCAAATGTAAAATAATTCAAAGTCACTATTCAAGGTAAAGCATGGCATAATAAACAATAGAAATTACTACATAATGTTTAAAACTACCTAAATGTTACTAAAATATTGCTTTGTCTACTTAATTATGCCTTTGAAACATGTTTTCATTTCAATTGGCGAGCGAATCGGCCATCTTGATTTTGTTAACTGCCGTTGAAAATTTGGTTTGATTTGAATAAAACAAGATAAAATTTTATTTCAAAATTATACTGAAGTGAAAAACAATTGATTTATCTTTCAATCCATACCATTTTTAGATCAAAATTTCGATTTTAGACATAGAAGTTTGAGGGCTAAACATCGATATTTTCCTCCTGGCGGAAGTGCGATATCAGTGTTTTTTCTTGCCAATTGGGAAAGGTACTTGTACCCCTACGATTGGGAATTTTTCGAATCGTGAAATCTTCAAATTGGGAAAAGATTAATTCGCAAAATTGATGAATTCAATTGGGAATCTTAAAAGTGCATCTAAATCTAACATTAGGGGCTAAATTCTACACCACATATCATTGTAAGGTCTTGGTTTTATACAGGAACATACTTGTGACCATATATTTTGACCATTTATTAGATATCTATATATTAAGAAATTGTTGAAAGGTATATAATGCTGAAATCCAGCATTCACTCCAATTCTCTCAATACTTTCCAGGCATTTAAAGTAACATCAATTGTGTTGTCTGCATAAAAAATTCCTGTTATTTTGAATTTTTCACAGTGACACCATTCCAAGACATTGTGGAAAGGGTTAAGAAAGCATTGGAGCTAAACACAAAATGTCTGTAGATATAAATTGTTCTATATGTTCTAATCTAAATCTTTTCCTAGGTACTTTGTAAGTGTTTCTATTTTGGGAAATGATGCTGTGGTCTGTTGAAAGCTTAGAACTTTGAATTTGGATCTTTCTAAAAAGAATTCAACTTCTCAGTAGCCCATATAAACTGTTTGGATGAGATATTTCTAGTCAAACTAAAATGTATGGCATGATTGGCCATTGGGAACGGCACATATAAAGATCATTGGGAACGGTAGCTATGGAGATTGGGAAACGGCCTGTACTAAAATTGGGAAAGAGCCTGTAGTCATTGGGAAAGGTTCCTTTTACTGGTACTAATTATAGTAGGGAAAAAAACCCTGGATATATACAAAATGGCGGATCTGATAAGACCGGACAATGAAATATGTCCGGGCTTATAAATAGGACTAGTTCTTGGCTTCTTATTGTCCCACACATTAGGCGCGATACAGGTGGATTTCCAGTAAGCTCATTCCAGAGGGATTTAAAGTTGAAGAAACTTGCTTCCCGATCAATGCAGGGGTGTGGAATTCACATGCCCGACTTGCCCGACCTGGGTTTTGTGGTGGACGGGCAAGGGCTTTTTTCAAGTGAGCTTGTCCGTGGGCAAGTGCATATCAAGGGGATCAAAATGTGATAAAAACGAAATTTTAATGTTATTTTTGCTCACGATCCGTCTGAAAATCCATTTCAATCAAATCACATTTTAATTTTAAAAGGTAAACATGTGTTTGAATTGTGTTCATTCAGTTTTATATGTTAACTGAAAATAGAGTTAAAATAAAGTTTAAATATCATTTTCCTGTCTAGATTTTGTTTTTTTCTGGACAAGTAAACTTTGCCTTCGGACAAGTAGAAATTTGAGTTCAACTTGTCCAAGGACAAGTGGAAAAATTCCATATTTCCACACCCCTGCAATGTAAAGTAAATGTGTTCAAAGGAACGTCTGAAGAAATGTAGACCGGTTTGTTTCTAAAGAATAAGTCAACAGTGACATTAAGAGAGTTGGAACGGGTCATACTAAAACATGCCGCACAGCAAAATCATCGCCGTACAAGTAAAACCATCGCCATACGGATTTTAAGTACCGCCGTAAAGAAACAGAGACCTTAATTCCATACATTCTTTATCAAAATACATGAAGAAATATATACCGTAAACTAAGCAATGGACAAGTTATATCATTTTTTTGTTACTTTGATGATGTTTTAGGCCTTTTTTTTACTCCCTACATGAAGTCCAAAGGGAGGTAACTCGGTAACTTAAAACCTAGACTGGATAATATAGACTAGATGATCGGGATTTTTTAACCCATTACCAAACAGCAAATATTTATACTTTAGATAATTAGCACACTTTTGGTATTGATTGATTGAATGTGATTGATTGCATGTGATTGATTGACGAAAATAAATGAAAATAGCAGAAAAAACAGGTCAAATAAAAAGGGTCCAGTCTGCAAAAACGACAACCCTTCCCAATAAGCAAGCTAAATACGAATGATTTTACGATTTCCGAAAATTAAATAAGAGAGTGAAAATGGAGATGGCATAGACCTCTCTTGATGTATCCACTCTCAAACAAATATTTTCCGACGGTTAAGGGAGTCCCCCCCAATGAGATTCACGCGACGTTGCCAGAATAAATGCGAATACAAAAATCGCAAGTATCGCAAGTTCCAAAGTCGTGGATTCCCATAGGGTGGGCTACCTTGAGTAAAGGTATTGAATCGGTCGGCACAATTCTTTCAGCCAATCAAAAACGTCGTCAGCGGACCTGCACTCATTCGGTGGAGGTGAAAGCTTCGGTCTTTTTCGTTGAAGCATAACCAACTAGGGATGAGCACCGTTAGAATTTAACCGATTCCGATTCCTACTCGATTCTTTTTAATCGAATCCGATTCCTAACGATTCTGATTACTATTCGTTAATCAATCAACTTTACTCATAACTGGGAGGCGCTTGTCTGGAGAAACTGTGTTGGTAAAAATATTAAGTGCATAATTAAAAGATGATAGTGAAATGTACCTGGATCAGGTAGACCGGACATTACGACAAAGAACAAGTATCTGGTGTTGTATGCAACACATAAAGTCCCCTACCGGCTTCACATTGATTCAATATGGTAATCAATAATAGATTAAGATGAACAAGTCATCAAAATAATTGTCAAACATATGAAATGTTATGCCCAACTGGAGGTGATTAATACTGCTGCATCACCACCCTGACTAACATGGCTTATAAATTTTTTTACATTTTAAAACAGGTTTCATCAAGTTAGCTTGCTTAGTTATTAAGTTATTGCAGGATCCATTTTTGCCATATTTTCACTATTTCCGTTACCATAGCAACCGCACTTTTCGTCAAAGAACAAAGATAAAATGATGTGCATAATCTACACATTGCCATCTAGTCATATACCAAGTCTCATCAAATTAGCTTGCTTACTTATTAACTTATCGCAGGATCCAATATTTTTTGCCATATTTTCACTATTTCCGTAACCATAGCAACAACAATTTTAGTCTAAAAACAAAAATAAAATGATGTGCATAATCTACACATTGCCATATAGTCATATACCAAGTCTCATCAAACTAGCTTGCTTAGTTATTATATTATCGCAGGATCCCATTTTTGGCCATATTTTCACTATTTCCGTAACCATAGCAACCTCAATTTAAGTCGAAAAACAAAAATAAAATAATGTGCATAATCTACACATTGCCATCTAGTCATATACCAACTTTCATCAAAAACGCTTGCTTAGTTATTAAGTTATCGCAGGATCCCATTTTTGGCCATATTTTCACTATTTCCGTAACCATAGCAACCTCAATTTAAGTCGAAAAACAAAAATAAAATGATGTGCATAATCTACACATTGCCATCTAGCCATATACCAACTTTCATCAAAAAAGCTTGCTTAGTTATTAAGTTATCGTGGGATCAAGATTTGAGCGGACAGACGGACGGACGGACGGACAGACAGACGGACGGACAGACAGACGGACGGACGGACAGACGGACGGACGGACGGACGGACGGACAGACGGAGGGCAAACCTATAGTCCCCTCCGGTGTGAACACCGGTAGGGGACTAATAAAATATGTCCCTGCTTATAAATAGGACTACTGGATCAGGGTACCTTTTTATTTTTATTCAATATGATTTTTATCTCAGACTTATTGAATATAAGAATAAAAAAAATTGAAAAAATGTATTTAAATTAATACTGAATCTGGCTGTTTGTAAAAGCAGCGAAAAAGTGTCATGTTCATGTAAATACATGTATGCCAATATCCTCAATAGCAGTTCCAGAGGGGGTTTGGGGTTCAAACGAACCCCCTCTGTAGCCTTTTTCTTTCATTTGCATGCAAAAGTTCAATCAAAGTTGTGTAATGATACCCCTTAGAGAAATCCTGGATCCCTGACCCTAAAATCCATTCCAAAAACAAGACTTGGTTCTGATGTCAATTTCAATCATTGCTTTGGAAAACAAAGAGTAATTTAAAAGAATATCAATTGCAAGAATGTTCTCCTTTCCCCTCGATTTTATTAAAATGGGCTGCTTGTGTTCTGGGCTTTAATTACGTTTTCTGATTTTTTCATTCAATTAGGACTAGACTTAATCCCTATTTTCATGTTTGGGAAAGGGTTATAAGCCAAGTGCTTTGACAGAGGGTACATCTACAGAGGGTACATTGGGTGATCAGAAATTACCCAAACACAAGATTTCGATCTAAATATCTGAGCTTTCAAATTTGACAAGATCCTGTCTAAAATTTGTTGTTTGGCAAAAAAAAAAAATTCAATCAGCATTATTATGAGAAAGACGTGCATGTGTTTAGTGTTAAATACCTTTTTGTAGACCAAACGTAACCCATCAGAATAAATTCCTGTTAATCACACCAAAGATAGATCCAATATTGTGTACTTTCACTCACTGAGTAAAGAGAAAAAAGGTTCGCTTTGATCTTGGAGAAAACAAACCTCAGTGTGTGACATAAGCAGTGACATCACAAACTAGCAGTGACGTCACACTATTTGCCATGTGAACAGCTGATTAAGCCCCAGTTACAGTGCTATAAATAGCGAAGTGTTCAACCTTTACCCAATAGAAATTGGTAAATTTGGAATTACGTTTTTATTTCTAGATCTATTAATTTTCAAAGCAGAATAAAAAAGACAAAATGAAAAGTGTGAGTTTCTATATCGATGGAAATTCGAGAATTTAGATCAGAAGCATATTCCTTTGTTTGATTTAAGATTTTTATTAAATATCTGTTTTGGACTGAATGCCTTATTGGTATAAAGGAATGGTAGGAAGGGAATGTTTTAGTAAAAAAGAGGTGTGGTGCAATTTCTATCAGTTGTGATCCGCTAAGAACTTGTAGAAAGGGTGAATACTGGACTGATTTACATGTATTTCTAGTCATTGGATTTTAAAATAGATTTTAGTTCACACAAATCATAAGTGATAGAATTTTTTAAAACAAATTCGGGGAAACTCGGGACGCTTCTTTGTGAGTAATTTTCCATTCTGGATGCGCATAAGTGTGCAGTATTGATCGATGTTTTTTGGAACTTACGAGTATTGTTGATGTTAACTGTTGACTTTATTAACCGATGTCTGTCTCTAAATGGTTATCATTCATGGTAAAAAAAGGTTAAGTAAGGGTAAGTCATCGAATGTTTTCCCCAAGAAGATAAACAGGTGCTTCTGACGCTGACTTATAAGCAAAACAAAATCAGACAGGAATCGGATGCCAGGAACCGGTTCCTCCAAAATGAATCGATTCCGAGTATCCGGGACATCGTGGAACCGGGAGTAACCGGTTCTCAAGTACCGGTGCTCATCCCTATAACCAACTTTCAGCATTAATATCTCGACGACTACGCCTGATTTTTAAAAAATGCGTTGGTAGTTAGAAAGTTTAAATCACATTCTTTAAAGAAAGAGTTTTGTTTATGAATTTTAACCAGGGTTGGCAATCGACCGGTCACCCGGTTTTAACCAGGCGGTTTTAACCGGTTAAAACCGCCCCGGTCAATACTCCAAGCGGTCGATTGGTGGTCGATTGGTGGTCAATTGATAAATTTTAATGGTCAATTGAAAAATTCTGATGGTCAATTGAAAAATTCTGATGGTCAATTGAAAAATTCTGATGGTCAATTGAAAAACTTTAATGGTCAGTTATTCTTTTTGTTTTGGATTTATTATTCAAATTCTTGAGATTGAAAAATTGACTGTTTGGACCCTGCCAAAGGTACTCATCAGGTGGCTTTTGTCATCACTAAGTACACTTTAACAGTTCCAGATAGGGTCCTTTGGCTTCATTTTGACACAAGTGTTGTTTTGACACTTAGATTAAATATCCAGTTAATATCCAGTAAAGTCCAGATAAATGATCAATAACTTGTAACAGATAGCAGAATGATCACACTTTCACACATCTGAATAAACAAAGGTGTCAGTTTCACAACCCATGTATTTCAGCCCCTCTCATTGGTCAACTTCATAAAAGCTGGACACACCTTCCATAAGTTTGAGTGACAGGTCCAGTAATGTGACAGTTTTGATTGGCTATTCTTAATTGTTTGTCAAAATGTAAATTAAGATTAGGTCATCCTCTTTGATGTGTTGGCTAACACTTTTAAACCCTTTCTTATCATATTTCCCTCTTCTTTGCATGGCAATGTATAGTGAACTAGATCTATCTGAACTGAAATTGATCAGAATTATTGGAAATTTTACAGATTCATGAATCCAACCTCTTCAAATAGCCATTTACATTTTGGTTTTCCTGATTTATTTTTTATAAGTTTTAACAGCAGAAAGTCAAAAACTCACTTGTAGTGATATTCTTACATAGAATTTATGTAGGGTCTATTAAGTAGGGTTATCATATATGAGCATTTTCCAACTGACCATTCCAATTGACCAATCGACCAGTATTGACCACTATTGACCAGTATTGACCGGTTAAAACCAGTATTGACCGCCGGCCCGGTCAATACTCATATTGACCGGTCGATTGCCAACCCTGATTTTAACGATGGATTTTTGAAATAATCTGCCTCAAAGTTGGTATCCCGTAACGATAAAGACCGAGGTTGTACCCTCGATGAAAAAATGAAAGTGAGGCTATGACGTCATCCCGACTGATTCTATAGAACTACCTTAATATAGAAGTGTGTAGAACTAAATGTCCGCAGTAGTCAAGCGACATTTCGTCCATCCCAGTGTAGGGAGGGCTGCAGTGGATATTTGCATTACAATTACAAGGTGATTCCACATATGACCGTCTGTCTGATTCCCGTTTTGCGTGGTTTTGTAAACACTGTGGTAGCCAGAACTTTTCAAACTCACTTCAAGAGTCACTAGACACAATCAATGATAGTAACATGTTTTCTGTCCTACAAAACAGCCACCTTGTATCTAATGTGAGCTATGCTACGGACACATCTGCGTCATCCACCAACATAAGCACATCTTCTCAAGTTCCTTCTTTAATACCACCCAAAGCATCTTCTACACCGAAAAGGCAGCTGAAAGGTAATCGTCCCAAACTCAAACCAAATGAAAGGATAACGATAGCTAACATCAACTGCAGGTCCATAAAGAACAAAATACCTGACCTCCATCAAGTTATCGACCAAATCAAACCCGACATCATTTGCTGTACTGAAACTTGGCTTAAACCAGAAATACACACATCTGAGATCTTTCCAAACAACCTACAATACCAAGTTTTCAGAGATGACAGAACATCAGGTCAGGGTGGCGGGGTTCTTACAGCAATATCCCGTAATTTTATCAGCCAAGAGCAACCTGATCTGAAAACCAATTGTAACCTCACCTGGGCCAAAATATGCATACCAGGCACAAAAGATATCTTTGTAGGCACTTTCTACAAACCGCACGAAAATGATGCGGAAGCACTAAATGCACTGGGCTTATCTCTATCCAAACTCCCAAAAAACTGTATTACATGGTTACTTGGAGATTTCAATCTCCCAGATATTGATTGGTCAACTGAATCAACCAAACCCAAATGCAAATTTACTCAACTGTATGAAACCTTCCTTGACTGCATCCGCCATAACAATTTACAGCAAATGGTCAACCTTCCTACCAGATGTGACAATGTTTTAGACCTTTTTCTAACAAATTATCCAGCATTAGTACAATCCACCAAAACACTTCCAAGCCTGGGGTCCTCAGACCATGACATTGTTTTCCACGAACTTAATATCAAAAGAGGCCGCCCCTCTCAACCCATCAGACCCATTAAACAATACAAAAAAGCTAACTGGGAGGCATTTAAGCACAGATTGCTCACTTTTAGCAAGGCCTTTGAGCAGTCCAACCACAAAGACCCCAACACGGCATGGCGAAGTTTCAAATCCGAAATCCAACAACTAACAGCAGAATTTATTCCAACTAAAATGTCAAAGCTGCGCCGTGATCTACCCTGGCTTACTCGCCCCATACTCAAGCTTATCCGCAAAAGGGACAAGCTCTACACTAAGGTAAAGAAATCTAAAAACGACCCAGTCCTAACCAGTCACCTTAAAGCTCTAAAGTCCTCCATCCAGAAACAACTAAGACAAAGTTATTGGTCATACTTAGAGTCAGTCATTTTTAGTGGTGATTCACAAAGTAACAATAAAAAGTTTTACTCATTTATAAAATCACAAAAAACAGAGAACAGTGGCGTTGCCCCCCTTAAGCATGAAGGAATCACTTATACCGATCCCACCGACAAAGCTAATATTCTAAATAAACAGTTTGAAAGTGTCTTTTCCAAACCCCAACCACATAGCCTAAAACAACTCTGTGATGAAATGATCCCTGACTTATCAATACCAAAAATGCCGCCTATCACAGTATCATCTGAAGGTATAGACAAACTCCTTTATGGTCTTTCCCCTAGTAAAGCTGCTGGCCCCGATGAAATTTCACCCAGAATTCTCAAAGAACTACACGCTGAAATCGCCCCACTTTTCAAGGTCATCTTCAATCTGTCGCTAGAAACTGGTATTGTCCCTGACGATTGGAGAAGTGCAACAGTAGCCCCAGTCTATAAAAAGGGTCCAAAGTCAAAAGCCAGTAACTATAGGCCTATCTCCCTCACTTGCATTGCATCAAAAATTATGGAGCATATCTTGGTCACAAATATTATGAGTCATTTCGATAAGAACAACCTACTAAGCCAGTTCCAGCATGGCTTCAGAGCTAAACATAGCTGTGAATCACAATTAATTAGTTTTACCCAGGAAGCCTATGATAATCTTGAAAATGGTCAACAAACAGACATAATTGTAATGGATTTTAGCAAAGCTTTTGACAAGGTTGATCACAGCAAACTTATCTTCAAATTAAATAAGCTGGGTATCCATCCTCTGATCTCAAGATGGATTAGATCTTTCTTAAAGGATCGTACTCAAAGAGTAGTGGTCGACGGCCATTCATCTACTACTCTCCCTGTTCTCTCAGGGGTCCCTCAAGGTTCAGTGCTCGGTCCATGTCTCTTTTTAGCCTACATCAATGATCTCCCTTCCTGTATCCAAAGTAAAGCAAGACTTTTTGCAGATGACACCATAGTCTACCTAACTGTCAAGTCCGAGTCAGATGCAAATATCCTCCAAAACGATTTGAGAGCACTGGAAAAATGGGAACGGGACTGGGCAATGGAGTTCAACCCGGACAAGTGCGAGGTCTTGAGAATCACCCGCAAGAAAAGCCCGTTCACCTACCCCTATATGCTCCATAATGTCCAACTCCAAACCACTGAGGCTGCCAAATACCTAGGGGTCACAATTAGAAACGATTTAAACTGGTCAACACACATAAACAATATCTCTGCAAAGGCAAATAACTCCCTCAGGTTTATCAGAAGAAACATTCGTACCCCTAACCAACAAGTTAAAACACAAGCATACACAACATACGTCCGGCCGCAGCTTGAATACTGCTCCTCCATATGGCACCCTTGGCAAAAAACCCATTCTTTGAAAATAGAAAAAATCCAAAGGGCTGCAGCACGTTATGTCCTTAACAACTATGATTATACAAGCAGTGTCACCAGTATGCTCGAATCCCTTCACTGGAAAACCCTCCACCAACGGCGTATACAATCTTCTCTGATATACTTCTATAAAATAAGAAATGGCCTAGTATGCGTCGACCATAACCACTTAACCCCAACCCGTAACCTCAATTATCTTATTCCACAGTCTCGAACCCAATATCATATGAATTCATTCTTTCCTAGAACCATCAGACTGTGGAACTCCCTCCCATTTGATGTGAAATCAAGTCCAAGCCTGGCTATGTTTTCAGCAAGGCTGGACTCGACAATCCCTATGTAATTCTAATCCCTCTTTTACCTTTTATCTTTTTTACACTTTTATTCTTTTAGCGCAAAACTCTTTTACTAACACGACCTGGTGATAGGTGTCCCCTCCCATTAATGATCAGTATTGATTGCCTGGGAGTACCCAACAGATACAGATACAGATGTATTTTGTATATTGAGAAAAAAATGCGACAAAAGTGAAAAGAAGAACATACTGAAACTCGATATCTTCTCCTTTTCTCCCAATGTTATTTTCTCGTGAATACTAAACAGCAATCATACAGGTAACTCCTGTAAAGACTGATAAAATGTGAATAACGTGTACATTTTTATATTTTTGACGTTCAGCCAAAACATGTCCAAACTCGAAAACTGCATGATATAATCGCATAAATACATTTACAGGGTATAAAAACGCTTACTTATTCTTCTATATCCAAAAATGGGATAAAAACGTTTGTGTGTAGTTTAGTATCGGTCTCAAACTGTCGAATTTCAGCGTTTTTACATGTTTAATTTTTCAACATTGACAAAAATTTCTATCTTCACCGCCATATTTGTTTACCCCTGACTGGTTCCACAATTTAACGACATTTTCGGTATCACACCAAAAGGGCCGAAGCCCAAAACGGCCCATGGCCAAAAGGTCCACTTTTGGTCAAATTTAACTTACTTTCTCATGGTGACAAAAACTGATGATAATAAGGTTCACAGATAAGTCAACTTGTACCAATTTCAACTGGTACTACATTGGTCTAGGCTACTCGCACTATATTTTGGTCAACTCGTACAAAAAAGGGGAAATGCAGAAGTCAACTCCGAGGGCTTGGTGCAAAACTATTGTAACTACACTTTATAAAATTTTACAGGAGAGGGAAAAAACTTCTTGACTTTCTCAAAGTTAAAGAGGAAAAATGTTTTTAAAATTCTACATATCTTCTAAGTATACATAATTGAAACCTCATGTTAGAGCACATGATGTATTCCTTCCTAAAGATTAAGAAAATTAAAAAAAGTGAATTTCTGATAAATATGTAGTTACAATAGTTTTGCACTGAGCCCTCGACTCGTATCCCCCTTTTTATGGTTAAATAGCATTTTTTAATTCATTTTTTCTATGTATATTATTTGTACTTATTCATTCTATTACACCTGCATAACATTTGTTATCCATAAAATACTATAGAAATACCTTGTTAATATTTTTAACAGTAGAAAATATAAATGGAAACCTTTATTGAATCTAAATCTGAACCGAATAGAAATATTACGTAATATTTATTATACTTCCATCTTCTTTTATTGTATAAAAATGATAAAAATAGAAGAAAAAGTAGAGAACCAGGAATCTTGCAAGTTTGCCATTTCCCTTTAGGTTTTTCTGCAGGTATCACTGGCAAGAATTTGAGTCGGTACTATGACGAATTAATCAACAGCGCTATTTTATTCTATTTATTTATTTGTTTGTTTTGTTTTTTGTTTTGTTTTGTTTTTCACAGAAAATTTCTGAATATAATAGAATTTCAAATATCTAATAACATAAACTTTAAAAAGGATATTAGATATTACAACAAGAGGCCCAAGAGGGCCTGTATCGCTCCACTGGCTATATTTCAATCAATGACGTGGATCAATGGGACAGTACCAGGTTCGAAAGATAACTCTTATTTACCTATCGGATTAACTCCCTTGAATCTACTGGGTAGTTCCGGTTGGATTTTACTCTATATGTCTATATAGAAATAGTGTTAATTCTAATCACCTGATATCATATAAGCAAAAAATTAATACGAATTTTTGCTCTTTCTAGATAATTATAAATCATTTTACAGAATGTAATTTTAATGGGTTTATTTTCCAATTCATAGATAATGCTATGCTGTTTGTCCTTTTTGAAACGAATTAACAATTAAATATAATTGTTTCATACTTTTTAATCAGACTTCCTCACTTTGAGTTTAATGGGTATCATAAGACATTGCAAATATGAAAACTAAAGTAAAATGAGGTATAGCCTATAATAGTTTTCTCTGAATATGCTTTCAAAAAGGGATTAAGAATAATTGTTACCGACAAAAGGAGATTGACATGTGTATGTGCATATCATCCTAATTAAATTCCTTTAATTATCCATCACGAGATTATAAGTTACTGTTTATCACACTAAGTCAATAGACAAAAGATCTACAAGAACGACGTGATAAATAGACATTCCAACATCATATTTGACAAACAAAAAGTCTATTGGAAGCTTAACCCTTTCCCAAATTCCATCATTTTAAATTAACTGTTCTTATTGTGAAGCTGTTGCTGCTTTCATGTTACAAAATTTTTTATACCAAAGGCAAAATATGCATAAATCATAGTAAAGTGGATATTAAAGGAAATGGGAAAATCGCTAATTATCATCAATTTGCCCCTTTCTCTCATTTTTCCTAACATATTTCTAATGGGGAAGTAAAAAAACAAGTTTTGCTTGGGAAAGGGTTATTGTTAATGGACGGTACTGGGATTATAACAACTGTGCACGGCAACAGATAAGAGGGGTAAATTCTTCTAAAACAAATATTTCAAATCTTTAACAAACCTTAAAGTGACATTTCAGAATTTTTTGTCATAGATTTTACTTTTATTTTTATCTGAAAGAGCATATTTCCTTATGAAAATTCTGAAAATTTTAAGCAAAAATATTGCGCCGCTTACGAGAAATTTATATTTTTGTGTTAAAATTGAACAAATTGTTGTGGACAACAGTTCGGATTTATATGCAATTTATCGATTATGTCTCAACTTTAAATGCGTGTTTCTCGCTTATTGGCAACAACTTAAAAAAACTAATAGTATTTATACTCATTAGAATAACCAATCTTGGCATCAAGACATACTTTAAAAAATTGAAATTGGAATGAAATGTCCCTTTAAGGCTATAATTTGAATCGTTTTGACAGGATGATTCACTGAATACCCACAGCACAGGGTTTGGTGAAAAATTAAGATATTTTGCATTTTGAAATGCCTTTAGCCCTCTAATCTGTAGCCCCAACCGGAAGCGGAACAACCCAAAATTACAAGGGAGATAACTATCAAGGGAGATCACTCTAGATCTTGGTAAAAATCCATTGTTTCATACTTTTAATTAGACTTCCTCACTTCGAGTTTAATGGGTATCATAAGATTTTGCAAATATGAAAACTAAAGTAAAATGAGGTATAGCATATAATATTTTTCTCTGAATATGCTTTTAAATCTTGGCAACTCCGTTGTCATAGTTAGTGACCTTCTAGTATAACATACTTAAATTTTATTGCTTGGAAAGGGATTAAGAATTAATTGTTACCGACAAAAGGAGATTGAAATGTGTATGTTTAGGTGCATATCATCCTAATCAAATTCCTTAAATTATCCAGCACGAGATTACAAGTTACTGTATATCACACTTAGTCAATAGACAAAAGATCTACAAGAACGACATGATAAATAGACATGACAGCATTCCAACTTTCATCCCGCATTACGTAATTTTACGACTGAATAAACACAGTTGCTTAAAACTCAAATTGCAATATGTATGACAAGTGACAAACAAAAAGTCTGTTGGAAGTTTAACCCTTTCCCAAATTCCATCATTTTAGATTAACTGTTCTTATTGTGAAGCTGTTGCTGCTTGCATGTTACAAAACATTTTATACCAAATGCAAAATATGCATAAATCAATTATCATAGTAAACTGGATATTAAAGGGACATTTCATTCCGATTTCAATTTTTTAAAGTATGTCTTGATGCCAAGATTGGGTATTCTAATGAGTATAAATACTATTAGTTTTTTAAGTTGTTGCCGGTAAGCGAGATACACGCATTTAAAGTTGACACATAATCGATAAATTGCATATAAATCTGAACTGTTGTCCACAACAATTTGTTAAATTTTGACACAAAAATATAAATTTCTCGTAAACGGTGCAATATTTTGGCTTGGAATTTTCAGAATTTTCATAAGGAAATATGCTCTTTCAGATAAAAATAAAAGTAATATTTATGACAAAAAATTCTGAAATGTCACTTTAAAGGAAATGGGGAAATCGCTAATTATCATCAATTTGCCCCTTTCTCTCATTTTTCCTAACATTTTTCTAATTGGGGAAGCAAAAAACAGGTTTTGCTTGGGAAAGGGTTAATGTTAATGGACGGTACTGGATATATAACAACTGTACACGGCAACAGATAAGAGGGGTAAACTCTTCTAAAACAGATATTTTAAATCTTCTACAAACCTTAAAGATACACATTTACTGTTACTTACTTATTTTCTGGATAATTTACTGTAAAAATAACTGTACATAAATGAAATATGGCCTTTAATTTTCATCTGTGCCAAATTTCAGCTCTGTCTGATCTGTATTGGCTTAGATGACGACGGATTTAAAACCCAATATCACATCATTTTGTAAACACTATCTGGCAGATAATGCCCACTTTGAATATTTTACATATCTTTACACCGCTGCATGATTATCGATTTATGTCATTTGCTGTATGAATCTTGTATTCTGTCTTATAAAGTCTATAAACGGTGCGACAACAGGCTAAAAGCCAACTTCTGTGGATTATAAGGGATTTGGGCCTACGGATACTAATGCCACTTTAAGGCTATAATTTGAATCGTTTTGACAGGATGATTCATTGAATACCCACAGCACAGGGCTTGATGAAACATTTAAGATATTTTGCATTTTGTAATGCCTATACCTCTCTTATCTGTAGCCCCAACCGGAAGCGGAACAACCCAAAATTACAAGGGAGATAACTATCAAGGGAAATCACTCTAGATCTTGGTAAACTTCCATTATAGATGTTTAATATGGCGCGCGAATAGGGTCTAAAGTCAATATAGCGCTAGACTTATAATTTAAATAGGGATAGACCGCTAAAAATAGCGGTCTACCCTTATATTTTTAGCGGTCTACCGATAGAAATATCTGTCTACCCATAAAATAAGGGTAGACCGCTATTTCAATTAACGATCTAGCGATAAATTACCGGTAGACCAATAATTATTTTTTACCCTTCTTCTCTAAATCTCATTAGCCAATCAAATGGCTCGTTACATCCTCAACACACCGGGGATATCGTTCGAATATCCTCGGATAATATCGACCAAAGATCGAATCATCGACTCGGATGTGTGTGTATGAAGAAATCTTAAAAAAATGGATTTCTTAGCCGGAAGTGGCTACGCTTCATAAAGTAGTTTTCGAGGTCAACCAAATGCACAACCATGGCAACTTGCGGGACTTGCAGGTTGTAATCATTCTAAAAAGAGAGGACATTGGAACTGCAAACAACGTATTTCAGTATCATTGTCGCGTCAGTGTTGACATTAGTCACAGACGAACGTTTTGAATTGTTGTTCTATTCTATTCTATTCATAGTCTGAAAGTAGTTCTACCAGATGCATCCAAGGTATGATTCGATAGAGTTGTCCTTGGTGATCCAATTGCGGGAATATCAACGACCGTATAGTACAAGCTCTGTGATTGGCTATCGAAAATCAAAGTACTGAAAGTACTGTTTGGAAGCAAATTTGTCAATAATGTAGCCAAGGCCTGTCCAGAAGTAGAGTACTTTGATTAGTTACTTTGATTATCCATTTGAATACATTGAATACTTTGATCGTAGAGTACTTTTATTAGGTACTTTGATTATCCAGAATACCTTGAATACTTTGATTCCATGCTGGAGCTGTATCTATTTTAGCACAACTTCATGCATATTAATCACCTGTGTAAGCTTTGAATATATTTCATAGTACAGTAAACTTGACTGACCCATTTACAAGGAAGGCCATTGGACTGATCTTTGAACCATAAATAAAGCAAATTACGACGTCGATCTTTTCTTCTCTTAGAGACATGAGTAATTGAATGTTTCATTTTCAGTCACACAATTCAATATCTACACATAACTTCAGACTTACATATTGAATATTCGAATGACTGTTACCTCATTAATCTTTGCTTTTGATAGAACTATTTCTAGTGAGGAGGACCGGAATATGTTGTGTGGTATGCAGAGAATGGTAAAGTGCAGAGACAAGTGGCTGGAAAGAGAAGCAAATTTTGCGAAATTTGCTTCCAAAAATAGGGGTCTACCGATAAAAATAGCGGTCTACCGGTAATTTTATCGCTAGACCGTGAATTGAAATAGCGGTCTACCCTTATTTTATGGGTAGACCGATATTTTTATCGGTAGACCGCTAAAAATATAAGGATAGACCGCTATTTTTAGCGGTCTATCCCTATTTTAATTTTAGGTCTAGCGCTATATTGACTTTAGACCCCTTTCGCGCGCCATAGTTTAATATGAAAATAGGCAAAGCCTAAATACGGACGAAGCAGGCAGAAGTCTATCTAATTAGCATATGCTACTTTTTTACATCGCCAAATGGCAATATGTAACTTTTGAGCAGACTCTTATCTGTCTTTAAGTAAAAGAGTGAAAAAGCTTAAATAATGAGAGGTTATGATTGCGAAAATTTTGGCTAAAATAGAATGATAAGAATAATGTCGCAGTGCTTACATGTCTTTATTAGTGAGTGGTCAAAATTCTAGGAACTAGGGAAATCTTTTAAGAGAAAATATTTTGCTGATATATGCAAATTAGAAATTCTTCTTTCACTCCATTCGCACCAATTATCATATATATCACGTCGTATAGAAACTCCCGCGCGAGTGTACGTGACGTTTTGCGCGCAGATTTATTGATGACGTGACGTCATTTGTGTCATAAACGCCGTGGATACGAATTATTTCTTATCCATATCTTATTCTCAATTGGATCACCAAGGACAACTCTATCGAATCATACCTTGGATGCATCTCGTAGAACTACTTTCAGACTATGAATATGATAGAATAGAACAACAATTCAAAACGTTCGTCTGTGACTAATGTCAACAATGACGCGACAATGATACTGAAATACATTGTTTGCAGTTCCAGTGTCCTCTCTTTTTAGAATGATTACAACCTGCAAGTCCCGCAAGTTGCCATGGTTGTGCATTTGGTTGACCTCGAAAACTACTTTATGAAGCGTAGCCACTTCCGGCCAAGATTTCTTCATGCACACACATCCGAGTCGATGATTCGATCATTGGTCGACATTATCCGAGGATATCCGAACGATCTTATTCTATGTTGTAGAAATGCATTTCACTGTAATTGAAACGGAATCTCACAAAAAAAAATTGGGACTTCCGGTCTAACATAACCGATCGTGTCATTTATTGAAAATCGATAAATGATCCATTCCCAAACTGCGAAATTCAGACTGTTCATTTTGAAAAGTTCAATGGTTTTGCTAGCAGGTTTTTTTTCAGTCTAGGGGGAAGGGGCCTGGCCTTTTTGTTGGGGGGGGGGGGGAACATGCTCGAGAAACTGTTTAAGGGGAACAAAATTTCCAAGGTAAACCTCAATTTGGGGGAAAACTGCATGATTTAAAAGATTTTTTCAGGGGAAAGGGGCCTTTTGTCAAGGCGAAGGGGCATTTTACAGGCCCCTGCCAAAGAAAGAGAAAAAACCCTGGCTAGGGATACGGGCCCGTATATATCCCCATGGGCTAGAGATACGGGCCCGTATCCCTAGCCACTTCCTTTTGACCAAAGTAGGACCGTTTTGGTCTTAGGCCGTTTTGCCTAGCTGCGACATCGTAGCCACAAACTTGATGATGGGTATTGGTTTGTAGTCTGGCTTTCCTGCCCCTAATACTGCGTTATTGGGTCAGGCACACAGTAATCATGGCGCCGTCCACTGGACTGATATTTTAACAAAGGTAAAGAACAAAGTTCTTTAATTTTGTGAGCAGGGAAGGGTCATTAGAAGAGTAGATAGGTTTCGGTATATTTTTAATACTAGCAATAAAAGATTTACATGACCACAACGCTAACCCGAAATAAAACGGTTTTAAAAGATGTACATAAAAACTATATGAAGGCAATTTGGATGCTTACCTAACAGAAGTCCGGTTAGCTCAGTGATTAGAGCGTCTGACTATGGCTCCAGAGGTCCAGGGATCGAATCCCACGATGGGCAAATGTGTGTCGTCTTCTTTTTGTTTTAATACATTTTTCATACCAAATGGTTCTAGAGATTGCAAAGACGTAATAAAAACACAATTACCAATTTTGTTTTAATTGCATCTTAGTGATTTCTAGAATAGTTTGGTTTGAGAAAATGTATTAAAACAAAAAGAAGACGGCAAACATTTGCCCAACGTGGGATTCGATCCCTGGACCTCTGGAGTCATAGTCAGACGCTCTAACCACTGAGCTAACCGGACTTCTGTTAGGTAAGCATCCAAATTGCCTTCATATAGTTTTTATGTACATCTTTTAAAACCGTTTTATTTCGGGTTAGCGTTGTGGTCATGTAAATCTTTTATTGCTAGTATTAAAAATATACCGAAACCTATCTACTCTTCTAATGACCCTTCCCTGCTCACAAAATTAAAGAACTTTGTTCTTTACCTTTGTTAAAATATCAGTCCAGTGGACGGCGCCATGATTGCTGTGTGCCTGACGTACTATAGGAGCTGCCAGGCTATGACGATATGACGTCATTCACATACCTGTTCAATTTAATGGCCGTCCATCGAAAGCGCAGGTTAATTAGCCACTAACAAGGAAGGAATATTTATAGTCAAAATAGTACAAACAATCTTACCAATTTAGCTCAATTTAGTCGTTAGATTGAGTTTGCTGAACTTTAAAAATGAATTTCCGATAAAGTTATACTTTATTTGTGTACTTTTGTGCGTAAAACGGCTTCGTAATTTAGCAATGTACTGACAAAGAAAGTGCATGTATTTGAATTCCCGTAATAAATCAAGTGATAAGTTTTGCCTTTTTATCATGAAGATGTAATAAATCATATGTTACAACTGTGTTGTTGTATGAGATAAATCAAATAAATGTATACAGAGAAATATATTGTGCTTTTAAATTATCATTTGTCTGTTTGCGCAGGTCACAGTGCGAATACGGGGCCGATCTTAATACAAAAAATACTTACATTATTTACAAGACAATTGATATAAAATTTAAATCCAACCGACTCTTATTTCACATTTTGTATATCCATTGTTTGTGATGAAGGAGACACATTTTTCTAAATCCAATCTAACACAAAATTATGACACAAGTGACTTCTTGAAAACACATGCCTCAAGAATTTAATGAACGCCTTGCTCTTATGATCTTTACCGAAGAATAATCCGTCACCTTTCAACAAAAACCTCGTAACGGAAGCTTAAAACAAGCTACAGTTACGATTTTTTGTTTAAAAGCATCGATTTCCGTCTTCGATGAGTCAACTCATCAATTGGATAGAATAATTTGAGATAAATCATAAAACGTGCTTTAGAAAAATTCTGAAATATCCCAAAAGATCTATACTTGTCTAAAATGTAAAAAGAAATAGTTTTATTATGTCAGCTTTCATAAATTTAAAATAAAAAAAAATATTAGAGTAAGACCTCTAGCGCATCCTTGGTAAACAAGTCAATGATAAGATGCAGATTTAGATTTAGTTTTTTCTTCTTTAATTTTTAGCTGAATAAAACGTTTTGCAAATGAGGTTGAAAACAAGCCCTTTTTATCATCATCATTATTATTTCTATAAGAAAATTAAAATTTGTTGCAGACGTTAGGTTTTATTAGATCTTTTTATTTCACTGAAATAAGTCATTTTTATCCAAATTTAATTAAAAAAACACACTATTTATACGGATGAATACATAAAATTTTGCGAGAAAAAGAAAAAAACTTCCTCTGTCAAGAGTCTTTAAATTCTCCTAACGTTTACCCGATTATAGTAAGTGACTTTCAAGTATGTTGTTTGGAAAAGTTTTAGTTGTTTGACTGTTATCTCAATCAGTTTGCGGCATTCTTTTAATTATCTGACAGCCATATAACACACGTGACATTAACACCACACAGACCTTTTGAAATGTGTCAACACGTGAATCTAACTGAATTGATTGGGGTTTCACGCCTCGTTCAACTATCAACACATGATTATAGACACGACATCAAACTACAAACTGACATTATGTATTTCAGTGCTTATTAAACACCTTTACTTTAAAATGTGATAGATTAATTTGTCTTTGTGCTATATTGAATCATATTTGGAAATTATACACGAGCAAACAGGTATGTACACCAGTTGTGAATGTATAAAACAATTTGTAAGGAATAAATTATGTTGAAACACGTTTTTCGGTGTTTCTTCACAATCTTTGTCTGTATTATTGCAAGTGATTTGAATGTTCGAGAAAACATTGTAAAAATGAAGAAACTGCTGGTGACAAGCAATTTATTCAGTTTCCATAGTGATTCTTATCCCGTTTATCGACTGAAAATTATTTTCTGTTACATCTTTGAATAATCTTAAAATTGTGCCGTTGGGGAAAGGTTCACGCACATGTATAATGATGCTATGTGATGCCCGAAGGGAAATGCCTAACAACAACAAATATTCTGGAAAATGATTTTTTTATTTTCCAATTCGTTTTCTACCCGGAACGACCAAAAAATGAAAGTTTCCATTCACTCTATTATACCTGAACAAATCAAGGTTTTGTCGTCTAGCAGCGCGTTAATACAACTTCATACATCGTGACAATGATCCAGAGAGGGTCCTGTACATATCTATCTATCTATCTATATATACTGCCTAACTCCCCTTTCGGGTATTACTGGCATTATTGAGATAAGAATTTTTGCAATAATTTCACTTTAATTACCTTTTAAAACCGAGTGATTGGGCGATTTATCTTTACATTCATAACACAGCTTATCTCTATTGACGGCCGACTAGTTTCCCGCTCTATTTTTAGCACCGGAAGTGCGTCACGAAAAAAGCTGGAATAACACATAGTACGACAGGGAACCAGACTAATTGGTTTGTGGCTACGAGTCCACCCTATTCCTTCTTGTGGAGCAAGACAAAAGAGTGGAAAACACATTTTCCTGCATAAATTTTTGAATACTAACATATCTAATCAGATGTGTATCCCATAAAAAGATATTCCATGGCACAAATTCAGTTAAAAAGTATCAACAAGAATTGTTATCAATTATTTCTTCCAACAGAAAATTCAAGTCTCAGTAGAATAAAATGGATGGGTACTCCGCTTCAAAATTGAATTGAACTTTATTTCAAAGTGATTTCGACATAAAACTACGCTGGATTGACAGAAAAATAGTTAACCTGTTGTCAGGTACCATTCCTACTAAATTACATAGCGTTATTTTGAAGTTTGACTATGCTTAACTTGCTGGAATGAATCATTCCAGCGCCTGCTCCATTGCAACGAATAGGAAGTAATTGTAACCGAAACTCAGATCAAAATTCAAAAAGGTTTTGGTTACATTATTGCAACTAGTTTTGCCCCGGACCTTTTTGGGGTGATACCTTTAATTCCAACTTCTTTTAAAATCTCGTCGTTTCGACAAATTTTCCATAGGACGAATGGAAAATAGAACTTCTAGAGCACAGTCTACGTAGCTGGATCCCCGCGTATTTCAATGCAGAGCAACAGCTTGCAACCGCTACAACATCCGGTTGACATTGGTAAGTTTTAACAACGCTGAAAATTATGTAATTTCTAGTTTCATAACTGACAGCTGGTGAAATCTACCTGTCCATATTCTGTGCATAGAAGACTTTAAGTTATTTTACGTTGATTCACTGTCACAAGGGTTTTTCGTACCATAAAATTTTGGGTTGTCCTAAGACCTTGAAAGTTACCCTGTGTTTGAGATGAAAGCATTGTAAGTTTTTAGAAGACTTTCTAAATTGTGATTTATATATGACTTTTCATAAGTTGCATGGACATATAAGATCAATAGTCTTAATGTCTTCCATTAATCAGGGTCTATGGTTTACAAAATCTCAATCGAGAGGGATTAAAATAAGTTGAAGAAACTTGCTTCCCAATCGATGTAAAATAAATGCGTTCAAAGGAATGTCTGAAGAACAAAGATCTTCTTGTTGCCTTTTTAGCTCACCTGAGCACAAAGTGCTCAAGGTGAGCTATTGTGATCGGTCTGTTGTCCGGCGTCTGTCTGTCCGTCCGTCCGTCCACAATTATAAAAAAATCTTCTCCTCCTAAAGTGCTGGGCAGAATTGGATGAAAATTCACAGATATGATACTTGGGTCATCCTTTTTCAAAATACTTCAAAGAATTGGGATCGGGGTCAGAATGGGCTCAAAAAGTAGGTCACTAGGTCAAATCTTATTTTTGCTCTAGGAGTCACAGTATTGGCTCAATCATTGTGAAAGTTGACCAGAATCTTTGTCTTGATGATATCTAGGTCATTTTAAAAAGTAGGTCATGCCAGGTCAAAATGTAGGTCACTAGGTCAAATGATTTAAAATCCTTCTTTTTGCTCTAAAAGTGCTACCCTTGGCTCAAATCTTGTGAAAATTGCTCAGAATGTATTTTTGGTGGATATCTGGGTTCTTTCAAAAATTGGGTCATGTGAGGTCAAAAATGAGGTCACTAGGTTTTTTTTTTGGATAAAATCCTTCTTTTTGCTCAGAAGTGCCCATTTTTGGCCAAATTATTATGAAAATTGCTAAGAATGTTTTTTTTTTTTAATGATATAAAGGTCATGTAAAAAGTTTGTCATGCAAGGTCAAAAACTAGGGCACAAGGTCAAATATCAAGAATTCCATTTATTAGTCAAGAAGTGCCAACTTTGGCTAAAATCTTGTTAATAGTGGAGTGACTTTTGCTGAAAAAGTGGCCTATTTCATGGGGTAGGTGGTCACAAAAGTACCACATTTTCTAACCTATACCAAAATGTTTGTCATATCCTGAAGTTTATAAAACAGTCAATATCAAGTCTTGGATGTTGGTACGAGCTGAGAAATCCAAGATGGCGTCCAAGATGGCCGCCAGAATTGAAAACAAGGGGTTATTGTATATGATTGCCTGTACTGATTTAATGTATATCTATACAGCATACAAACTAAGTTTAATTTCATATACTAGGTTTAAACTTTCTCATGATACATTTTACAACGGTCATAATGTCAAGGTCAAGGTCAAATTCAAGGTCAAATGGGAAAAATAGTGAAAAAATATGTCATTTACCAGTTTTCTTTTCTTATTACTCAAAAGTTTGAATAAAAAGCCAGGAATGTTATATACCAAAATAAACTACAATATATAGGCTTTAATAAATTAACATAAAGATTAAGATATCTTGTGTTTCCATGGAGATATTCAAGATGGCGTCTATAGACCCCTAGTGAAAAATAATGGAAAACTGTATTTTACCAGTTTTCCCATAATTTTTATATACATAATGGTCATTAAAATTAAAGTCAAAGTGTTACTTTATTTCTTTTTATTTTAGCAGTGCTCATATTCTAGATAAAGCTGTCATGTAAGACTAGAAAATATTCTTATTTGTTGCAAAATCCAAGATGGCGTCCAATATGGCCACCACAATGAAAACCAAATGGACTGTCTTATATGATTGTTTGTACTGACTTAATGTATATCTGTATATCAAATAAAGCAGATTTTATTTCATGCAGTGTGTTTGATCTTTTTATGATACATTTTTAAAATGTTTTCAATGTCAAGGTCAAGGTCAAATTCAAGGTCAGATGTGAAAAATAGTGAATATATCTGTTATTTTACGTATTTTTTGTTATTGTACACAGAATCTTGAATAAAAAGCTATATTCTAAAATAAACAATGGTGTATGAACTTCAATAACTTGATTTTAAGATTAGGATGTGTTCCATTGTCTTGGAGATTTTAAAATGATGTGTACAAACACCTTGTGGGACACCTTGAGAGAATAATAAAAATTGTTGTTTTTACCATGTTTCAAATTTGATTTGTGTTATGGTGATTCAAATATTGTCGAAGTCGTTCATCTTTATATTCTAAATTGGCACAATACTCATTTTCTATATAAAGCTATATGAGGTATCACCATAATATTATCCGATATAGAATCAAATATGCCATGCAAAATGATAAAAAGCATCTGAATTTAGGTTGATGGTAGCCTTTTGAGCTTTGAAATGTCAGAATTCGACAACAGGAAATATGTAGAATAAAATTAGTGCTTTAAATACAGTATATGCAATTTAGTTAGAACTTCATTTAAAAATAAATTTGAGACACAGTTCATTTCAACAAAAATGACGATACTTCTTTAGTGGCTACATCACACAATACACTATATAGAGCAATTTTGCCGTCCTAACCAGTTTAGGCATTTATTTTCTAAATTCACTAGAATCACATGTCCCATTTAAAACTTTATGAGACCACCAATTATGATGGAGTTTTTCTTTTTGTAATATATCATGATATCCTACTAAAATCTGAATTAGTGATAATTATCAAGTTTCTTATATACATACACACTGATTACTTGAGAGAAGCTACATGGACAGTTAGTGCAATCAAAGATCTTAAGGTAATTGTACATCCATTAGGTTTTGCGTACGTTGATGCCCATATATATCTATTCTATCACAAACAAAGTCATTAAGAAGTTCTGGTGGAGTAACTGGTAGACTCATGAGTTATGGAGCTGATTGATCTGTCTTACTGTCCATCATTTATCCAACTTTAGTGGGTCAGACAGCTGCTACATTGCAGGATGGCATCCTCTCCAGACCAGCAAGTGATACTCGCATTATAGCATATACAGCAAAATTATGTCATTTGCTGGCAGAATTTTAGTGTTTAATTTGTTTACCTTTTCTGTTCAAAGTTTGTTCAAAGAACTACCAATACTGATACCATATAAAATACCAACACATTGTATTAACGCTTCCCTTACTATTGTATGTAAGTTGTTGATAGTTCCAATTTTTGTAATGTTCTTGATAGCCAAAAGGCCTCTCTCTCTCCTTATTTAGTCTAGGAGCCAGGTCCTGGAATGTAACTTTTCTTGCAACCGGTGACCTATAAAATTTTGAGTGGTATTTTTCAATACATTAGGGTCCCACGCTTTGGTTAAGGGTGGATGACATGCCTCAAAGTGGTAGGATTTTTTTTAAATCAAGGTCAAAGGTCATTCGGTGCACTTCTCATACATACTTCCTAAAATATCCCATAACTTACTCATTTATTAAGCTAAAACAATTATTTTGGTATCAAAATAAAGCTAATGATTTGCACTTTGATTTACATGAATAATATACAATTTTTTGATTTTCAATTTTTTTGAATATTCATAAATATAGCAAAAATTGGCTAAAAATCACCAAAATAAGTTTTGTCTACAAGTGAAAAAAAAGTTTTAAAAATACCAACGGTATGTTTTTGTGGTTGAAATCATACTTAAAAATTGCCCAGAAACCTGTTCTTGACTTAAATGTATTTCTTCACAGAATTAGTCTTTAGCTTAGGCTTGTAGTCATAGGTAAAAGTGGGTGGGGTAATTTTTCCCTAAAATTACAAAACATGCAAACATTGATGTAACAATAAATCTTACACATAAATGTGATGTTTTATTAGAATTTATTGTTTTAAAATCATATTTGCAAGGATTTGTAAAGCTTTTAATGCATATTCCTGAAAATAAATTATAATTTTAAGAGCCAAAATAACAATTCTATAAAACAAGACTCAGATTAGCATAGTCAGCAGCTGAAAATATTCCTCTTTCTATCTTACGGGTAAAGGACATTAAAAAGACCCAGGCCAGATTTTCAGGAATCAGAACAACATAGGGATGGTCAGAATTTGCTTTGTTGTGTAGTGCATTGCTTTTATAGACCCAAAAGGAAAGCCATTTTAGAGCTGGAACTGAATTTTTCACTATCAAGGTTCAGTGTCACATAAATGTTACTATAAATATAAAGTGTGGTTAGTTAATTATATACACTTGATTACGAAGAACAGACTTGATTTAGAAGAACTAGATGAACTTCATTTGAAATTTCCTTGTGCAGAAATGATCTAGCTATCCAGGTTGACCATTCCATACAATATTTCATAAACATATTTCCTATCTTTTTGTATGTCCGACAACCTAGCATGGGTCTCTTTAAAGATAATTACGAAACTGCCATCATTGCAATGCTTACACCCCATAGCCTTACGAGAACATTCAAACATGTATACATAAAATGTAATTTGGAACAGATTATCCATTCTGTGAATACATATCAATATCATCTTTCTAGAATCTGGATGTTATGATGTGTGGTTACGAAGGTCTCCAAGAGTAACCATGAACATGTTAGTACCGTATAATCGTTTATGTACATGCCTTCAATAGGGAAAACAGAGGATCTGGTCTTTGAGTTTAATTAATTTTGTGACCCAATAAGTTATAATTGTACATGAAATTGAACTCAATAGGCCCTAATTCTCTTATTATGCTAATTATGTATTGCATGTGACATTTTGTTACGTGTAAATAGTAGAAAATAAAGATACCACAATTGTTGATCCACCCTTCACAATCCCATCATGATAACATAACTTTGTTTATTGATTCACGACTGTAATACGTATTTGAGTAGACACAGAGAAACTTTTGGTTTAAAAAAGTGAAAATCTTTGGACCTGTGGTTGTTCTAACTCCACAACAATATACCTGACAAAAATCTGGACAATGTTTTACTTATTACATGGCTAAAACTATTCCTAGTAAATCGTGCATCTTTCATTTGTATCTATGTCAAAGAAATCATTGAATCTTTCCCAAACAAAAAATCGTTTTGACATCCCTAGGAAAAAATGCTTGGGAAAACATTGATGCAAAAGGAGAAAATTCTGATTATCAGCATTTTCTTTTGTCTCAATATTTTCTAGGCTATATTGTACACAAATTTAATCACCCATTTTGTCGTTTTAACTTTTAAACCAGATGTGATGAAATTTTAAACACCTATACTTTGAAGAATTATACATTTGATTCTGGAACAAAAACGCTGCTGTTTGGATAAGGGCGCATTCGACAGGGTGTGGGTCACGTTGAGCGGAGAATTTTTGACAATTTGTAAAGATGTGACTTATGAATCGCTTTTAAAGCAATCATATTTTGTACTTCAACAATTGTCCAAAATGCTTGTTACCTTTGAGCCGACATTTTTCTCAGCAAACGAAACATCATCGGCTGACATTTGGAGTCAATTTCCGTAAACAACCGTAGGTGAATACATCGCTTTGCTTACATAACAAATATGGTGCTAGGGCAATGGTATTCAATAATGATTTGACTATAATATGGAAAATCAAAATCAGAGACGATCTTGATGATTATGAACACGCACAGCTAATACGTCTATGAGAAAAAACAAGCATTTGTGAGTGGTATAACGCATTTATGAATTATTTTACCTATGATGTTTCTGACTTTAATATATCTGCAGGACGTCCCACCATGACGTCGGCGAATTCGTTCATTACTTACCAATTGTGTCCCAGAAACTATAGAATTCCTCAAGTACAGTTCAGACGCTTCTTTGAGAAATAAATGCATATGTTGGAAATGTGGTATATCGTGCAGTGGCAAATATATCGAAAAGATGTACATATTAGATGTGTAAGACAGACTTTCCTGACTTATCCATCTCCTGCTCAACATGACCTTATGTTGCCATAACAACTATAGCATGCGCCTTAATTCATAAACTTAGTTTTTGTATCCTATAATATCATAACAGTTAGTACATAAATGAAAAAGTTATGACATAATTCCGGATACTTAATAAACAGCCCTCCCACATACCAAATGAGCTTTGTATGTTAAATACTTTTGGAGAAAATGCCAATGTTAAGTTTTGGACAGACAGACGGACGGACGGACAAGAGTAAAACAATATGCCCCCATCTCTCGATACGGGGGCATAAAATATATGGTCCCATATATATTTTCTGTACAAACATAAATTCAGTATATTCCTATACATGTATTTGTAAGCACTAAACTGACCAGTATCTGAATCTACCATCACCAGCATGCCATACATGGACCAAGGATGAAAACAATAATTTAGTTCCTGTAAAAATGCGCAAAGATCCTGCACCTCTAGCTTTGCTTGACATCACATAATGCTCGTGTTAAACTGACCGCCACATGCGAAGGCCTAAATGTCAAAGAGAAGGTTTTTTATGCACTGATCGATGCATGTGTTTGTGAGTCAGAACTGTGTAAAGACTTGAGTATCTTGATGCATCAGACAGTGATAAGGATGAGTATACATGTATATGGCATGAGTTGAGTGTATTGAAGTGTTTAGTATAGGGTAGCTGTGGACTTTACAAGTCTGGTTATTGCACCATGTGTCTTGTTGGTATTGTAGCTGTTGTTGATGATGGTGATGATGATGATGATGATGAGGATAGTGTTGTATATAAAGACACAAATATTACTTATATATAGTAAAGTATACAAGATACATAAAATGAACAAAACAATGAGTTTATGAATTACCTCTGCTTTACGCAACTATCATGCAGAAGACATTTCGGTCGTCGTTTGACAAATAAAACTATAAAATGGTCTTACTTTCTAAAATGCACATCACTGGCTATCTCTCATGAATTCATATATAATTCAGCATAATCTTGAAAAAAGATGTCTTTGTGAAACACGAATGCCCCTGAAAAGGCCAATGAGAAGTTTTCACGTTAAGCTTTTAAATAAATGGTTGATAAGGTTTGTGTGTGAACTCCCTTTGGAGAAAAGGCCAATGTTAATTTTTCACGTTAATTAGTTTAAATGTTAAGTTTTCATGGTAAGGGTTAATGGAAGACTTTGGGGAAAGTCATATTGCATGGAACAGATAGATATTGAAAGAAGGTTACATATACCATTTGAGCTTTGCATGTGGAATACTTTTGGAGAAAAGGCCAATGTTAAGTTTTCATGTTAAGTTTCGGACTGATGGACGGACAGATGGATGGATGGATGGATGGATGGATGGATGGATGGGTGGATGGATGGATGGATGGATGGATGGATGGATGGATGGACGAACGGACAGACGGACAGACAGACAGACAGACAGACAGACGGACGGACAATGGTAAAACAATATGCCATCGATCTATCGATGCGTGGGCATAAAAACAACTACTAGAGTAATTCGTGGTCTTATTTCTATCTATATTAAAATTTCGCTAAAGGGGCCATCTTGAATTTTGTTGGCCATTTTGAACAAAAGGAAAGAGAATAATGATGAAAAAAGATATTTCGGTATCTCTAATAAGTATGTAATACTAGAGATATTGTTTTATTCACTTAAACTGTAAACTGTGTTTCCTGTGTAAGAGCTATTTGGTTCCAGCGCTAAATTCCTTTCCCTTTGGCTCTATAAAAGCAATGCACTACCCAACAATGCAAACTCTCACTGTCCCCATGTTGTTCTGATTCCTATAAAATATGGCACGGGCCTGGGGAATATTTTCAGCTGCCGATTACTATTATATAGATACTTGATAAATATTCGCTTTAAGAGTCATAGTTTTGACATTGTGGTGTTGATATAATCTGTATCCATCTAACATTCTGTTTCATTGAATTGTTATTTTGACTCTTAAAATTATTATTAATTTTCAGGAATATGCATTAAAAGCTTTACAAATCCCTGCAAATATGATTTCAAAACAAAAAAATCTAATAAAATATCACATTTATGTATAAGATATATTGTTACATGAATGTTTGCATGTTTTGTAATTTTAGGGAAAATTTACCCCACCCACTTTTACCTATGACTACAAGCCTAAGCTAAAGACTAATTCTGTGAAGAAATACATTTAAGTCAAGAACAGGTTTCTGGGCAATTTTTAAGTATGATTTCAACCACAAAAACATACCTTTGGTATTTTTAAAACTTTTTTTTCACTTGTAGACAAAACTTATTTTGGTGATTTTTAGCCAATTTTTGCTATATTTTTGAATATTCAAAAAAATTGAAAATCAAAAAATTGTATATTATTCATGTAAATCAAAGTGCAAATTATTAGCTTTATTTTGATACCAAAATAATTGTTTTAGCTTAATAAATGAGTAAGTTATGGGATATTTTAGGAAGTATGTATGAGAAGTGCACCGAATGACCTTTGACCTTGATTTAAAAAAAATCCTACCACTTTTAAGCATGTCATCCACCCTTAACCAAAGCGTGGGATCCTAATGTATTGAAAAATACCACTCAAAATTTTATAGGTCACCGGTTGCAAGAACTTTTAATTTAACCCCCTTTGTAAAAGCTGGCTCCTAGACTAATTCAGTAAATATGTGTATCAGGAGTTTTAGCGCTTGACCTGTATATGGACTAACCAAGACTACTTTGGCCACAGTCTGGCAACCAATGTAGTCAGTAGGAAGTTTCATTCAAGTCCCAAGCATCTGCTTCTTCTTGATTGGAGTAAGGTTCTTGAATGTATTGTGATTTCAGATGGTGAAATAATGCATAGACAAAGGAAAAGCTTCTATGATCCTTTACTTAAAAGTAAAGTGGCAGCAATAGGATCCATAAAACCAAAATTGAAATGCAAGATTAAAAAGATTGTTACCAGTTTGTAAGCGATAAACAGCTTAAAAAGGTACCACCGGAAACAGGGGAGAGTTATATCATTTGAAAATGCACAAGTAGGCCACTACCACTTAGCTTGTGTGATGAGATTCGCGAAATGGTAACAAACAAGTATGTGAGACTTGTTTGATAAACTCCAATTGTATGTTGATGAAATTGTGTGTGGGTTGACCTATCATCTTAGGTGAGATGGCAGTCGCTGATGTTGTTATAGTCTCTTGCATCACCACTCCAACCTATATTCTGTGATCCTAACAATAAGTTCTAGACTTACATTAAATGCAATAGTGGAGGTGTAAATGCCGATAATGTCATCTTCGATCTCATTTCAAGAACAGAATCAAAACTCAAGCCATGAGCTTGGAGATCTGTCATTTATGGTATCAAATACTAGTAACAAAACAAAATTAATGTGAAAGTCATATATCCCAAAAAGTCCTTGGCCATCTTTAAGTAGACCTTAAGGTCATCTCAACAGGCTTTTAAAAAATAATACTGTAGGTAAGCTCTAACTCTTGTGCTAGAATATTAATCCATGTTCATCAGTAGTGGATTTGATTATTAAAATATTGTACAAGTCAATTGTCATTTTGTACAATACATGTATATCCCAAGTACTCTTGCTTAGTCCAGATACAGACATCTTTTATACTCCTGCTATATCATTTTGCACCAGTTTACCGAACTAGGAGTCTGAGCACTTTTATTTCAAAACCAGACGTTTACATCTATTTAAAATGCCAAACCCAAGCTTAAAAGGAGATTTCTTAAGTTTCCATGATATGTCAATTTAGTGATTTACACAACTTTACATCTTTTTATTTAACCCTGCTTATATAAAAACAGTCATGTTTACCCAGTTAAAATTGTTTGAATTTGACTCAAAGTTGTTATGATTCTTTGTGCAATACCTGTATAACTAATTGGGTTATTTCATTTCAACCAATTTTGATCAGGATTTTTATGTCACCTGACCAAAGGTCATGGTGATCGATTGCCACCATTTTTGTCCGTCGTCATGCGCTGTGCGTCATCCGTCATCTTCTTCTTGAAAACCATTGGACGGAATTCAACCATATTTGGCAGGAAGTATCTCCCATGGAAAGCCGCCTCAGATTTGTACAAATCATAGAGTTATCTCACCTTGAGGCCCCATAAGGGGCCAAAAAATGGTGTAAATATGCTACATCTTAAAATATTCTTCTCATGAACCGACTGTTGGATTGGATTCACATTTGGTATTTAGAGTCTTTAGGGCAAGGACTGCAAAGTTTGTACAAAAGAAAAAAAATATGTCAAGAATTGGCACTGCTGAGGTGGTGGGGGTGGTGGGGGTGGGGGCGTGTTATTAGTGTTATTTTGAACCATTGGATGGATTTGAACCAAACTTGGTAGGATGCACTCATATAGGAAGTAGCTTCAGAGTTACCTCAACTTGCGACCCCATAATGGGCCACTAAGGAGGTAGCCTAAATATGGCAGATCTTAAAAAAATATTCTTCTCGTGAACCTGCTGATGGGTTGGATTCATATTTGTCTTCGGACTAAAATCTGCTTAAAAATGGCCATGCTGTGTATATCTTTCAATATACTTGTGGGAATGATATCATAAGTATACTTTATCTGTAAATTCATGCTTTTCTGCTCATTTGATTCAGGTGACCCATAAGGCCCTTTGTGCCTCTTGTTGATTATCTTTGAGTTTTAAAGGAGTATTATACTCGTACATGTACATATGCAACAGACACAAATGACGATTAAAGAATCTTGCTACTAATACTATGTATTGTCACATGAGTCTTTCCATGAACGATAACTCAAGTATGTGTTTTAAACAAGTTAACTGTTCAACTATGACTACTCATAAAACGGGTGGTAAAACATTAAATAAAAGTCACGAATACTGTTGTTTTGTAATTACCTTTCAAGCTGTTATAGTTAAAATATGAGTATCCTCCCTACTTAACATTTAACATTTTATTGTAGTGACCATATGGCAAATTAAATAATTATGAAACATGGTTTAATCAATATGGTTTTTAGCTCACCTGAGCACGAAGTGCTCAAGGTGAGCTATTGTGGTCACTTTTTGTCCGTCGTCCGTCTGTCCGTCTGTCCGTCTGTCCGTCCGTCCGTCCACAATTTCGTGTTAACACTCTAGCATCTACAAATATAAGCCAATCTTGACCAAACCTGGTCAAAACATGTATGACCATAAGATCTCGGATGAGTTCGATTATGGGTCAGATCGAACCAGAAAGTCCGGAGTTATCTGCCCTTGAATGCGAAAAATAGCTAGTTTTGACATTGTTAACACTCTAGTATCTACAATTATTTATCAATCAAAAGAAAACTTTGACACAATGTTGGTGACCATAAGATCTCGGATGAGTTTGATTTTCAGTCTGATCAGACCAGAAGGTCTTGAGTTATGTGCCCTTGAAATTGACAAAATTGACATTTTCGACTGTTTTCGACTTTGTTTACACTCTAACTTCTACAAATACTGACCAATCAAGACAAAACTTTGAGACAATGTTAGGAACCATAAGATCTTGTATGAGTATGATTTTCAGATTGATCGGATCAATAAGTCATGAGTTAAACGCCCTTGAATTTGACAAAATTGCCGTTTTCGACTGTTTTTGACTTTGTTTACACTCTAGCGTCTACAATTATTGACCAATCAAGACAAAACTTGATCACAATCTTAGGGACTATAAGATCATGTATGAGTTTGATTTTCAGATTGATCAGATCAAAAGGTCATGAGTTAAACGCCCTTGAATTTGACAAAATTCCCGTTTTTGAATGTTTACGACTTTGTTTACACTTTAGAATCTACAATTATTGACCTATTAAGATGAAACTTTGACACAATGTTGGTGACCATAATTTCTTGGATGAGCTTGAACTTCAGTCTCGTCAGACTAGAAAGTCATGAGTTATATGCCCTTGAATTTGACAAAATTGATGTTTTCGATTGTTTCGGACTTTGTTTACACTTTAGCATCTACAATAATTGTTGACCAATCAAGAAGAAATTTGGACACAATGTTGCTGAACATAAGATCTTGCACCAGTTTGAATTAGCTTAATTAGAGTAGAATTTGCTGAGTTTGCTGAGCCCTTCAAATTGACAAATTTGCCGTTTTCGACTGTTTTTACTCTAACAACCACAAATAGCGACAAACCGAGACAAAATTTGGACGCAATGTTGTTAACCATAAGTTTGTTTTCAGTCTTAAAGTCACAAGTAATTGATTTGAACAAATCTGTGGCTCATATCATCTTGGTTCAGGTGAGCGATATAGGACCATCATGGTCCTCTTGTCTATTATTTTCACAAGGTTTCTGATTAGACACCACCATGAAAATATCCATGGCTACATGACATATCCAAATTTTAAATTTCAAATTTTAATGTAGCATGCTAGGATGTCTGAGGTAAAAAAAAACATACGCAAGAAATTACCAGGGGCACCTTGGTCTAGAGGTAGGACGCGGGCTTTGGAATCGAAGGGTCCTGGGTTCAAATTCAGCCGGTGCCACAGATTTTTTTCTGAGCAAAAGAATTACTCCACGTTGCTCCTTTTCACCCAGGTATATACATGGGTACACAGGAATTTTGAAACCCAAATTGCTGTCGCTGCCGAAGGCGACAATTAATAACAGCCGACTTGAGACTCAGTGGTTCTGGGTTAAAGTGTAAAGTCCGTTGGATGCGTTTCTTGGTTCGTAAAACAGACTTTAAACCAAACTTTAACATATAGAATGGTCAACATGCATATCATATGTTGCTTGATTATTTCTGTCAAAGGAAATTTCAAATGAAGTTCATTTAGTCCTTATAGATCAAATCTGTTTATGATAGACTGACCCACCTTTTGTATTTATAGTGATATCTATGGGAAACTGGACCTTGATAGATAGTGAAAAATTTGGTATACTAGTATTCCTTTCTTTTGGCCCCAGATAATTCAATGCACCACATAACAATGCATACTCTGACTGTGCCCATGTTGTTCTGATCCCTGGCATTGGCCCTTTTAACATTTAATCATAAAAGCCTGCATATTGCTGTTTTCATTCCATATCTTTTGCGCAAGATTTTCTGTAAAAACAAAAGAGTATGTAAAATTACAGATTTATTTCACATTTGACCTTAAATTTGACCTTGACCTTGAAACCATTTTGAAATGTTTTTTTTTTTCTTTTTTTTCATTTTAAAATGTATCATTAAAAAGACCAAACACACTGCATGAAATAAATCTAGATTATTTGATATACAGATATACATTAAGTCAGAACAAACAATCATATATGATAGCCCATTTAGTTTTCATTGTGGCGGCCATATTGGATGCCATCTTGGATTTTACAACAAATAAGATTATTTTCTAGTCTTACATGACAGCTTTTTCTAGAATATGAGTATTGTACTAATATAAATATAACACTTTGACATTAATTTCTATGACCATTATGTATATCAAAATTGGGGGAAACTGGTAAAATACAGTTTTCCATTATTTTTCACTAGGGGTCTGTAGACGCCATCTTGAATACCTCCATGGAAGCACAAGATATCTTAATCTTTATGTTAAATTATTAAAGCCTATATATTGTAGTTTATTTTGGTATATAACATTCCTGGCTTTTTATGCAAACTTTTGAGTAATAAGAAAAGAAAACTGGTAGATGACATATTTTTTCGCTATTTTTCACATTTGACCTTGAATTTGACCTTGACCTTGACATTGTGACCATTGTAAAATGTATCATGAAAAAGTTCAAACATAGTATATGATATTAAACCTAGTTCGTATGATGTATAGATATACATTACAGGGTTTTCATTAAGAGGCGGCAGGCGGCCAAATTGACCGCCTAATATCAAATTTCTGCCGCCTAGAATCGTTTGACAAGCAGTGCTGCCCCTTTGACCCCTGCTGAGGCAAGGACCCCCAGCCTCCTGCAGTTCCTCTTCAGCCTCCTACTTCAAATCTTATTGAAAACCCTGCATTAAATCAGTACAGGCAATTATATACAACAACCCCTTGTTTTCAATTCTGGCGGCCATCTTGGACGCCATCTTGGATTTCTCAGCTCGTACCAACATCCAAGACTTGATATTTACCGTTTGACAAACTTCAGGATATGACAAACATTTTGGTATAGGTTAGAAAATGTGGTACTTTTGTGACCACCCCACCTTCAACCAAGCCTTGAAAGTCACCCTACTATAAATGGCTCAGAATGTTTTTCTTTTGGATATTTAGGTCCATTTAAAAGGTTTGTTGTGTTAGGTCAAAATCTAGGTCACAAGGTCAAAGGTAATGAATCCCTTCTTTTTGCGGTGGAAGATCGAATTTTGGCTCAATTATTTTGAAAATTGCTCAGGACGTTTATTTTGATGATGTCTGTACTCTGTAGGTCATTGAAAACTTGGGTCATGCAAGGTCAAAAACTATGTCAGTGGGTCAAATCGTGTTTTTGCTGTAAGAATTTATTACAATATTTGCTCAATCATTGTGAAATTTGTTCAAACCATCACTTTGGGAATTTTCAAGTGAGGAATTCAGACAAATTTATTTTGACCAGGTATCAGCTTATCAGCAATCATTGCTTAAGTAAATAGTTAGACTGTCTAAAGTCAATAATAGACTGTCGAAAATAAATAAAGGGCTGCCTTATCTGATAATGGAGCTCTTATCTGATGAAGGATAGAGCTACATTTAATCTTAATGTCTTAACCCTTTCCTATGATGTCCCTATTAAAAAAGGCTTGGGGAATTATTGAGTCAAATGAAGAAAAGGCTGATAATCAGCATTTTCTCATTTTGTTGCGCTATTTCAAAATTGAACAGTCTATTTCTTTTCTGTCTTGGTAAAGTTTAAGCCCTTTCCAAATTGTTTCAGAACAGAAAGTCCTTAGTTTTATGCCTTTGAATTTGGCAAAATTGCCATTGTCATTCTTTTATATTCTTCTAATGTTATTAGATTGATTTCATGGTCTTGCCAGTATCTCAACTATGAATTCAGGTGAGCGATCTAGGGCCATCTTGGCCCTCTTGTCTTAAGAAAATGCCAGAGAAACCAGTCAAACCTCAAGGATTTCTTAGCAATAACAAAGGGTCCAACAGTCAATTCTGTATCATTATACCTTTCCCCATAAAAACACCAGTTATGTCGCTTATTTTACAGAAAATCACTTGTGATCTTCTTTATCTGGCTCTTTTTAGCTCACCTGAGCACGAAGTGCTCAAGGTGAGCTATTGTGGTCGCTTTTTGTCCGTCGGCGTCCGTCTGTCCGTCCGTCTGTCTGTCCGTCCGTCCGTCTGTTCACATTTTGTTGTTACCACTCTAGCACCCACAAATATTGACCAATCTTAACCAAACTTAGTCAAAACATTTATGACCATAAGTTCTCGGATGAGTTCGATTTTGAGTCAGATCGGACCAGGAAGTCTGGAGTTATGTGCCCTTGAACGTCAAAAATGGCTAGTTTTGACTTTGTTACCACTCTAACATCTACAAATATTGACCAATCTTAACCAAACTTGGTCAACATATGGATGACCATAAGTTCTTGTATGAGTTTGATTTTGAGTCAGATCGGACTAGAAAGTCCGGAGTTATGTGCCCTTGAACATCAAAAATGGCTAGTTTTGACTTTGTTACCACTCTATCATCTACAAATATTGACCGATCAAAACAAAACTTTGCAACAATGTTGGTAACTATAAGTTCTCAGACCAGTTCCATTTTGAGTCAGATCGGACCAGGAAGTCCGGAGTTATGTGCCCTTGAACGTCCAAAATGGCTAGTTTTGACTTTGTTACCACTCTAGCATCTACAAATATTGACCGATCAAAACAAAACTTTGCCACAATGTTGGTAACTATAAGTTCTCAGATGAGTTTAATTTTTTGTCAGATCGTACATGGAAATCTGGAGTTATGTGCCCTTAAACGTCAAAAATGGCTAGTTTTGACTTTGTTACCACTCTAGCATCTACAAATATTGACCGATCAAGACAAAACTTTGCCACAATGTTGGTAACCATAAGATCTTGGATGACTTCGATTTTCAGTGTGATTGAAGTAGGAAGTCTGGAGTTATGTGCCCTTGAATTTGACACAATTGCTGTTTTCGACTTTGTTTACACTGTAGTATCTACATTTATTGACTAATCAAGACAAAACTTGGCCACAATGTTGGTGGCCATAAGATCCTGGATGAGTGAAACTTTCAGCTTGATTTGACTAGAGTTATTGGCCCTTGAATTTCACAAAATTACATTTTTCGACTTTATTTTCACTCTAACAATATATTGACCAATCCAAAAAAAAAATTGGACATAATGTTGATGAGAATACTTTTATTAGAACAGAGTTATGTGCTCTTTACTGTGTTGTTTTCTTCCACTTTGTTTTCACTGTAACAGCCACAAATATTGATCATTAAAGATTATGAAAGCAGTTTTCAGCTGGATCATAATCTCACATCTTAAATTATGTGCTCTTGAACTTAATACAACATTGTGACTTTCTTTCTATATAGGTTCAGGTGAGCGATTAAGGACCATCATGGTCCTCTTGTTATATTTATCCACCGAAAAATCTGGTGATCTCCATGTTTAATATTCTGAGATTTCTTCTTCTCCTTCCAATTAAGAGACTGGATCTTTGGAAGGAAAAGAGGCTCTGTGTGACTATTTGCTCGGTCAATCAGATTAAAAATGGTTGTGCCGTAAAAGCAGACTAAACAAAGAATTATGTACACGACAGGCCTCGATAATGGTTTGTAGCCTGTCAAGCGCTGGCCCATGATTCTGAAGGACTCTGCAGTGGTGACTATTGCTGACAACTGGTTCCAGGAGCCTATACTACGTGGGAAGGAGTTTGCATAGAGTTTGCATAGAGTTGATTAGAAGTGCGTCTTGAAAGAAGCATTTTCTATTCTACTGTCTCTCACCACATAGATAATGTACTCTGATGATGTCTACTAGGGAGTGATGGATCCAATAGATTTGAAAAGTCTCGCCTCCTGTAGTTGTTGTAGGGTATTCCATTTGAGTCCTTCCAACATAGTTGTCATTGACCCTGGTTCAGGGTTGCATCTAGAGCGCGGCATTGCGGGATTGCCGCGAATTTTCATGAATGCCCCCCTATTTGTCAAATTGCCGCGGGCAAATCCCGCAAAAAAAAAAACAGAAAAGAATATGCATTTCTGATGCCAGCAATCTCTTGGAAACGGGTTTAACACAAAAAATAATATTATGTCTTTCAATGAACAAAAACAGCTAGTACTTGATTTTTCAATAGGGTGCATGCAAACTAAAACAGGCTACCAATCGGAAGAAAACATGATTCTGCGCGCGCCATGGCCACACTGACTCCGCCCAATTGACCTGAATAGATGTTTATCGGTTCCAAATATGGTTACTATTACTACGAAAAAGACCCGCGATTATACACGCAGTAACAAATGACCTGTATTCCTATGATGTCATTTGAGAGTATCTTTTCCCGTACAAAAGTACATTTCTGGCATCTACTTACGTCGATAAACTCCCTTAGTAGCTGTAATTTTCAATTACAATAAAATCTTTTTGGCTTTGGTTTACTTAACAAATGTCATTTGTTTAGTGAAAAATTGTCTTGTTAAATAATATCCTTCCAATTCTGACAAGACTCTAAATGACCAATCACATCGTGCGAGGAAAAGAGGTTGTCCAATCAAATGACGAATTCAGTTGATAATAAATTGCCGCTTGACAACTTTCCCACTGCCGTAAACAGACAAGATAGCGTGGAAAAACAAGGATAGTTGGTACATAAGATAAGACCATTCCATATGAAAATGACTTAAACGCAATCTGGGTGAACTACAGGGATGGTGCAAATTATGGTTTTACAAACAAATAAAAGAAAAAAATGATCAGGATGTCATGTCTGGAAAATCCTTCCGCCTGACTTCCGTAATCGATCTGAAAAATAGTCCATGAAAAACTACTTGTTTTAAGTGCAACTTTCACCGAGATAACCAGTAAGAAAGAAGTAAATCAATATGCAAAAAACATTGAATCAAGAATACATAAGTTTATCGATCTCTGAACAGTCCTGAAATACTCTGGGCTCTTTGATCCACAAAAAAACACTACAGGAGACAGATAAATTTCAAAGATCTTTTGGACTACACTCGCTCAAACAGGCTTGTCATGCAACCGCTCGTGAACAGATAGGTAGCAAACCACAAGTGATATGTAATCTTCCAACTTTAAACGTCAAAATGCTGAAAACGAGTGTATTTGAAAGGCACAAAGTTGGAAAAACATTACGTTATTGTTTGATTGGGATCTATTTCATTATTCATAGCTGTTAAGGTAATGTATTGTTATTATGCCCCCTTTCGAAGAAAATGGGGGTATATTGTTTTGCAAGTGTCGGTCGGTCGGTCGGTCGGTCGGTCGGTCGGTCGGTCGGTCGGTCGGTCTGTCCGTAGACCAAACCTTGTCCGGAGCATAACTCAAAAAGTATTCAAGGTAGAGTCATGAAACTTCATAGGTGGATAGATCTCATTATGGAGAGGTGCAGTGCACAAGAACCGTAACTCTGCCGATCATTTTTTTTGAGTTATTGCCCTTTGTTGATTTTATAACTTGATTCTTGTCCGGAGCATAACTCAAAAAGTATGTAAGGTACAATCATGAAACTTTACAGGTGGATAGATCTCATTATGGAGAGGTGCAGTGCACAAGAACCGTAACTCTGCTGATCAAATTTTTTGAGTTATTGCCCTTTGTTGATTTTATAACTTGATTCTTGTCCGGAGCATAACTCAAAAACTATGTTAGGTAGAATAATGAAACTTTACAGGTGGATAGATCTCATTATGGAGAGGTGCAGTGCACAAGAACCGTAACTCTGCTGATCATATCTTTTGGGTTATTGCCCTTTGTTGATTTTCAAACTTGATTATTGTCCGGTGCATAACTCAAAAAGTATGTAAGGTAGAATTATGAAACTTTACAGGTGGATAGATCTCATTATGGAGAGGTGCAGTGCACAAGAACCGTAACTCTGCTGATCAACTTTTGTGAGTTATTGCCCTTTGTTGATTTTATAACTTGATTCTTGTCCGGAGCACAACTCAAAAAATATGTAAGGTAGAATCATGAAACTTTACAGGTGAATAGATTTCATTATGGAGAGGTGCAGTGCACAAGAACCGTAACTCTGGAGTTATTGCCCTTTGTTGATTTTTACACTTAATTCTTAACCTTGCCTATATCTCGTGTCCTTTTACACATACAGCCTTGATATCTCACACATAGATACCTCCTATCAACATCGTTCACATTTAACCATGACCTTGGACCTTGTGACCTTGACCTTGGAGTTTGACCTACTTTAAAAAAAATTAAACCCGGCATATATCTCATGACCTTTTACAAATACAGCCTTGATATTTCACACATGGACACATCTTACCAAGACCTTTCACAATTGACCATGACCTTGGACTTTGTGACCTTGACCTTGGAGTTTGACCTACTTTTAAAAAAAACTTTAACCTGGCCGATATATCATGTCCATTTACACATACAGCCTTGATATTTGACAAATGGAAACCTCCGACTTAGACCTATCACATACGACTATGACCTTGGACCATGTGGCCTTGACCTTGGAGTTTGACCTACTTTTAAAAAAAATAAACTGGGCCTATATCTTATGTGCTATTACACATACAGCCTTGGTATTTCACACATGGACACATCTTACCAAGACGTTTCACATTTGACCATGACCTTGGACCTTGTGACCTTGACCTTGGACTTTGACCTACTTTAAAAAGAACTTTAACCTACCTGATATATCATGTCCTTTTACACATACAGCCTTGATATTTGACACATGGACACCTACGACCAAGACCTTTCACATTTGACCATGACCTTGGACCTTGTGACCTTGACCTTGGTGTTTGACCTACTTTTATAATACATTAACCTGGCCTATATTTCATGTCATTTTACATATACAGCCTTGATATTTCACACATGGTCACTTCCAACCAAGATATTTCACTTTGACCATGACCTTGGACCTTGACCTTGGAGTTTGACCTACTTTTAGAAATATCTAACCTAGCCTTTATCTTATGTCCTATTACACATACAGCCTTGATATTTCACACATAGACACCTCCTACCAAGACCTTTCACATTTGACCATGACCTTGAATATTGCAACCTTTACCTTGGAGTTTGACCTACTTTTAAAAAGACTGAAACCAAGCATATATATCATGTCCTTTTACACCTACAGCCTTGATATTTCACACATGGACACCTCCAACCAAGACCTTTCACATTTGACCATGACCTTGACCTTGGCATTTGGCCTACTTTTAAAAACTTTAACTGGCCTATGTTTCATTTTACTTTTACATATACAGCTTTAATATTTCACACATAGACACCTCCTACCAAGACCTTTCATATTTGACCATGACCTTGGACCTTGTTAACTTGACCTTGGACTTTGACCTACATCAAATGTAGGCCCTTGAGGGGGCATATATGTTTTACAAACATCTCTTGTTTCGTTAGGATCTAGACTAGTTAAGATGACCTTTGTCACAGTTTACTTCACAATTTATTGAATACAACATTGAAAAATGCGTTCAATTTATAAAAGACATAAAATGACAAAGAAAGGTCATTTTACGCATGCCCTCCATATTTTGGTCATTGCCCCCCAATTTCAGAAATTATGGGGGGCATTACCCCCCAATTTGCAAATTTCTGGATGCATCCCTGCTGGTGTTTTTGAAATAAAGTTGTTGGTGATGGACCGTGCTGCCCTTTTTAGCTCACCTGAGCACAAAGTTCTCAAGGTGAGGTATTGTGATCGGTCTGTTGTCCGGCGTCTGTCTTTTTATCTGTCTATCTGTCCATCTGTCCATCCGTCAACTTTTCACAAAAAAATCTTCTCCTCCTAAAGTACTGGGCAGAATTCAATCATATTTCACACATATGATCTATGGGTCATGCTTTTTCAAAATACTTTAAAGAATTTGAATCGGGGCCATAATGGGGTAAAAAAGTAGGTCACTAGGTCAACTCTTCTTTCTGCTCCAGGGGCCACATTTGGTGCCCAATCGTTGTGAAAATTGGTCAGAATATTTGTCTTGATGATATCAAGGCCATGTTAAAAAATAGGTCAAGCCAGGTCAAAAACTAGGTCACTAGGTCAATTATTGTAAAATCCATTTTTTTACACTGGAAGTGCCAATTTTTGTCCAAACTTTGTAGAAATTGTCATGAATGTTCATTTTGATGATATCAAGGTCAAGTTAAGAAGTGGGTCATGCTAGGTCATTAACTAGGTCAAGAGGTCAAATCTTACAAAATCCTTTCTTTCTCTGGAAGTGCCAATTCTTGTCCAAACTTTGTCAAAATTGTCCTCAATATTTATCTTGATTATATCTATGAAATGATTTGAAGTGAGTCATACAAGGTCAAAAACTAGGTCACAAGGTCAAATCTTTTAAAATCCTTCATTTTCTTCTGGACATGCCAGTTTTTGCCCAAACTTTCTAAAAATTGTCCTGAATGTTTATCTTGATGATATCTAGGTCATGTCAAGAAGTGGATCATGCCAGGTCATAAACTAGGTCACGAGGCCAAATCTTGTTAAATCCTCCCTTTTGCCCTGGAAGTGCCAATTTTGGTCCAAACTTTGTAAAATTTGTCCTAAATGTTTATCTTGATGATATCTTGGTCATGATCAAAGGTGGGTCATGCAAGGTCACAAACTAGGTCACAAGCTCAAATATTGCAGAATCCTTCCTTTTGCTCTAGAGATGCCATTTTTGCCCCAAAACTTTGTCAAAACTATCCTAAATACTTATCTTGATATCTAGGTTATGTACAAAGTGTGGGTCATGTAAGGTCAAAAACTAGGTCATTGGGTCAAATATTGGTTTTGCTTTAAGAACGGAAATATGTACTTAAACATTGTGAAAATTGTTCAGAATGTTTATCTTGATGAAATCTGGGTCATTTTAAAGGTGGGTCATGTGAGGTCAGAAACTAGGTCACTAGGTCAAATCTTGTTTTTCTTTTAAGAAACAAAATATTTACTCATTGTGAAAATATCAGAATGTTTATCTTGACGATATCTTGGTGATATGAATATCATGTTACGAGGTTAAAAAGTAGGTCACTAGGTCAAATTTTGTTTTTGAACTAAGAACCAAAATATTTACTTTATCATTGAGAAAATTGTTCAGAATGTTTATCATGATGATATCTTGGTGATGTGAAAAGTGGGTCATGCGAGGTCTAAAACTAGGTCACTAGGTCAAATCTTGTTTTTGCTCTAGGAACCAAAATATTTACTTTATGGTTGTGAAAATTGTTCAGAATATTTATCTTGATGATATCTGGTCAATGTAAAAAGGGGGCCATATGAGGTCAGAAACTAGGTCACTAGGTCAAATCTTGTTTTCCTCTAAGAACCAAAATATTTACTCAATCATTGTGAAAATTCAGAATGTTTATCTTGATGATATCTTAGTGATATGAATAGCAGGTCATTCAAGGTTAAAAACTAGGTCACTAGGTCAAATTTTGTTTTTTTGCTCTAAGAACCAAAATATTTACTTTATCTTTGTGAAAATTGTTCAGAATGTTTATCTTGATGATATTTTGTCGGTGTGAAAAGTGGGTCATGCGAGGTCTAAAACTAGGTCACTAGGTCAAATCCTGTTTTTGCTCTAAGAACCCAGGGCTCGAATTTCCACTAGCATACGGGCAATTTGCTAGTTAAAATTGAAAATTCTTAGTGATTCTATCTGACACTAGATTTTTTTGGCTAGTGGAAAAATATTCCCCACCTACAAGTTTCACAGTATGGTAGGTACGCAGTTGCCTCCCTTTACCGTACGGCCGCGGTCTTAGCGCAGTTGGTAGCGCATCTGACCCTCATTCGAGAGGTCCCGGGTTCGATACCCGGCCGCGGCTAATACCCTTTCAGGGATTTTGTTACCTGCGAGTCCCGAGTCCCTGACTCACATTTTTTTCTCAGGACTCATTGAAAAATATTCAGTGAGTCCCAGAATGCTAACATTTTCAAAGTGTAATCGACATTGTCTTTCAAAGACTCATATGTTTCAATATTGGACTCATCGTTTTGGGAACAAGTGGGTCCCAGGACTCTTCCGCATAAATTTGTAACAAAATCACTGCCCTTTCTGACAAAATTGTCACTCACCAATGGGTTTGAAATCGTTAACCTAAGTGGGCGAGCAGCTGGAGGCTCGGTAAGGGTGTTGTGGTAGTACTGGTCTGAGAAACAACAGGAATCCATGGGTAGGTGCTCCAGCCGCCGCGATATGACCCTGGCAGTTGAAAACGGCGTAAAACCCCAATAAACTCAAATAGTCAGGGCACGAATTCAGAAAAGTTATCACCCAAAGGCATTTTGTGAAGAAAAGGGTTTGAGATCAGTTCTAGGGGTAATTTGGTATGCTGAATCCGAAAAACAATGTTGCCAAGCTGAAAAATGGCTTCTTCATCATCTAATTTGCATATTTTCAAAATGGCCGCCAAAACCTCAAATATGCAATAATAATGTTGTTTTTAATCATTTTTTGACATGTTATGTTCTAAAAATCCCACATTTCATGTTTACAGACTAAAACTAAATGGTTTACTAGGAGAACGAGGAACAGAAATGGCTCTTTTATCATCTAATTTGCATATTTTCAAAATGGCCGCCAAAAAATCAAATCTGCCATATAATAATAAGTTTTTGGCATACTCTTAACCAAATTGTTCAGATATAATGCTATAAATTGTTTAAAACTAATGAGTAAATAATTCTAAAAGTAAATAGAACCTCTTTGGCACTATTTTTGATAATCTTTTACCGTATCACAGACAAAAAAAACTTTCAAACATACGGAATATCACATTTAGTTGTTGCATTTTTTAAAATGCGCTGTTAAAACACACAACTTTTGTCAACAGTACCATTTTAGATGTTTACATATACAATTTGATTAACCCAAAAATTTTGGACAATTTAATTTTAGCCTACGTAAGATGATTTGTCATTTTCAAAATAATGCAAAGCTAAAATATTTTAACAAATCTTGGGTACTTATGACTCGATCGGAAAGAGCTCCGTAATCCCACTTGCATTATGGAAATTTTTTGTCTGAATTCATTGATACCAGAATTTACTTTATAACATAAAATGTCATAAGAGCTAAATACCGTACTTATTCCAATAAAGCCAATAACAAACCCTATATATGGTTTATAACAAACCCTATATACGGTTTTTGAATTGAGTTGCATGTTTAAGAAAATGAATGTGTCCAATTTTCAAATAGGAAATTGTTGCGTTCATATAATCTAACTGTAAGTACTAGCGTATAACGATCCTGTACAAAATTATTTTTTTGTCACTGTTGATTAGACATCTCCCTTTCTATTTAACGGGGCCATGCTAGATATTTCAGGCATCAGAACAACATGGGAACAATTACAGTTTCCTACGAGGTATGCACATAATATTTTCTGTGCCAAAAAAAAAGGATTATATCGTTGGTACTAAGATTTTCATCGAGGATCAGTTTCTTGTAAACGTTATTAGAAACTAACAATGTTGTAAGTAAAGTTAAATACAAACATTATTTAGAACTAAATAAATTTGATGCAATCTTTTATCATACTGTAAGTATCTACATATACAGGTTGGCCAATCCATACGATATTTCTTTAAAATATATTTTACCTGTTTTTATGTTTGACATACTAGCACGGGCCCCTGTTAGGACGTCGAACATTTGTCTAGAAACACACATGAAAAAATGACAACTACATTGATCTCAAGGAGTATTAAAATGAAACTTTTGAATAGAAGATGTAAGTAAGATGTCTTCATCAGAAATAACGTAGGCGATGTCAACAAACACAACATTTTTGATACATGTAGATAAGTCGATTATTGTATTTTTAAGAATACTAAAAGCGCATCTTAAAACTTACCACATTTAAATACATTTTACAAATCTTTGGTCAGCAACGAAGTGCAGCAATATCAAAGAAATTGAACAGAATATTTGTATTCAGTACAATTGCATCATATGAAATATACCTAACGTTCGTTTCCAAAAATGTCATTACAATATTTCATTCCGTGTAACATATCTGATTTTTCCGTCACTCGGAAAAAAACTTTCTTAACAGATGGAGCTGGATATTGAGACTTAGTGTACCTATTTGAGATTATTCATACATGAGAACCGATGAAATGACGTAAACATATGAAGAATATGAGTTAATACTTGAACATAAGCTTCAGTCTGTTTTCTCCAAACTGATTATATGACAAAGCAAACTTGACATGTCAGCATGTGATTCCTTCATGTCTATGATTGTGAAGCTATCCATGTCTCTGTGCAGCATCAAGCGGAAAACCACTTCTCTATTCATAACCATTTCCTTCTTACTTGCCTTTCAGTTAAGGTTACCCTGTGTGAAGAAATGTTAAGTCTTGAAGACGCAAATGCCTCTGTCTAAACCATTCTTATCAAAATATCTGGTATGGCAACCATATTTGTCCCTTCATTTTAAACTTGATGTATCAACTTTGAAAGCATGTAGGTATACACAAAGAAATTCATATTTTATCTGTATGACAATCCATGGCAAATGATATGGTCCTTACCACGAGCATAGCTCAAAAGGGGACTATTTTTTAAACAAATGTTTCATGTCTATCCTTCGACAGCGCACAACTTATGATAGGGATTCTCGACGAAACTGTCAATAATTTACATATTATTATTAAATAGATGATATAGTCCCAACAGTTTCGGATATAGCTGCGATACTTCAATAAATAACATCAGAGACTATCTATACAGGGCTTACTGGTTCGAACCCATGGGTGTCAACATCATTTTTGACGTATTGCAAAAAAGATTCTGTAACCAAAGGATGAATCACTTACATATTATCTACATGTACGTGTGATAAGCAGCTATTGACTTTGATTGGATCTTGTACTTAACCTGTGCGAAAAATGTCAGGAACATAATAGAAATGTGCACCAGACACTGTAATCATACAGAAAATTTAACCCAATTCGATCATTAACTTTTATGTGCTGTGCATTCGTTGACTAGAAAATCTGTATTATATAGTATATTATTGACTATATCCAAATTCTAGTCTTCTCTTTGTCGTAGTTAGATAAATAAGTTGTTTCTTTAAAATATAGTCAAAGTAAACAACTAGTTTTTCCTCTGAAAAAATCAAGCTCAACGTGCCATAGTGAATTAAGTTTGCCACACTCAATTATTTTTTGTAATTTAACAAAATTTGAAAACCTAGGATATTGGTACTTTTTTAATATTGTCCAATGCCTAAGTTGATTACCTCTTTAATATGTGTTCATTTTCAAATATACACGTTTTAATTTCTAAGGATATCAAAAATGTAAATTAAAATGATTTTAGTTACTATCTCTGAAGCAGTTTGGAATCATGAGTGTATGTATATGAAAGTGCAAAAAGTGGAATTTCCCACAAAATGAAATTTTCCACACTACACTGTATTTTATTACAATGAATACGGTAAACCGTTTTCCAAAATGTTTGGACAATGATTCATATTCTTATGAATTAATTGTAGATATCTTGGCAACAATTCTGGATTTCAATATAAAGGATAAGATTTATCATTATTTTTGCAGAATTATGTGAAACATTATGTACATGGTTTTAAAATTGGCATGTTTGAGGTTTGCTAAAAGCTTAAATACGTGGTAAAAGGACTTGCGCTCAAAGTTGCGTTCTGTATCATATTTGCCTTTGAAACTTTACCTTTAATGTAAAACATTTTTAAAATAGTATTTTGAATACTTTCACTGCATTTCATACGTGAAAATAAAATGTAGATAAATGTTATTGTTTAAATGCGATTTATTGCCATTTATACGGTAATTACCAAAAATGGATATCATTTTTTTCTCATTTACTTGGTAAATCATTTATGTTTAGTCTTTAAATATGAAATGTGCGATATTTAGAACAAAAGATGTCGAAAAATGATATATAACAACATTATTTTTGCATTTTTTAAAATTTTGGGGGCCATTTTGAAAATATGCAAATTAGATGATGAAGGAATCATTTTTCAGCTTGGCAACATTGTTTTTCGGATTCAGCATACCCAAATACCCCTAGAAATGATCTCAAACCCTTTTCTTCACGAAATGCCTATACCTTCAAAACTAAGCGACTTTTTCAGAATTTTGTCCTGACTAAAACCCTTTACCGTACACAGACATGCATTCCAAGATGGCGGCAGGAAACAGCACAACACGGTAGGTGGTCGATTCACGAGACTATATCGTTTTTGTATCTGCATGAAGTTACATTGTCCCAGTCACATACATGTTTGTCTTTCATCCGCCACATGTCGTCACCTCGACCAGTTCCTACATTTCATAAACTTTGGTGTCGAATCCGATGGCCACAACGGCGAGCCATTTCAAGTGATACTCGGCTCGATTTTGTTTGATTTCTAGCATTTTCACTTTATGATTTGCTAATTATTTGGCAGATATGCAGAGTTTGAGGCACTGAATTTCGATATTTATCAACACATTTGTTGCAATTGAGGTTTTTCTGGCCAAATTTTGATGTCAAAATTTTCGCTACTGTACATAGACATGCAAGGCATGAAAACAACACTGTACATAGAGATGTACGGTAAAAAGTGTACATAGAGATGCTCAAAATTCAAACCAAACACTGTACACAGAGATCATTAACAATATGTACATAGTCTCAACCTCATTCTCAAAAGAAAGAAACTTTCTTAGTATAGGCAATTCAAAAGCATTTGTTTTTAAATGATATAGGATATCTAAAAAATGGGCAAATCTTCATGAAAGTTGCCTTGCCGTGTGATTACTTTTCATTCATTCAGCATATTTATGGTATAACAATGACCTCTAAACTTTAGTTAATTTGCTTACATAACATAGACTTCGCAGTCTAGAACACTTGCGTTGATTCGTAAACGAGGAGGGCACAACAGATACTATTACTGAGTAGTCATTCCGTAACTTGTCTCCAAGAAGAAATAAGCATTTACAAAACAGCATTAGTCTGCAACTTTTACATTTGACCCCTCCGTTATTTTACACTTAAAACAAAATCTATTGATGATCAAATCTCAACCAAAAGTAAACTATCGCGTAGTCAATACATTTTTTGTAAATTTTGATACCAAATATGACAATAGTTTGCTAACATTTATATGAAAAAATGTTTATAACCAAATGCAAATTTTGTTTTGCGTGTCAGTATATATTGGGCGATTACGATTTTTAACGCGTGCGGGTACGAGTACGTGCAAGCTGTCCAATAGATAAAACTTCTTTCAGACGGAATCTTCTCCTTACAACATGGCATAATACTATGATATTCAAGACAACTCTAATCATTTTGGTATGATAATCTAGTAAGATCTGGATCTACTCTGTTCAATAGGATATTACAGGTAAAAATGGATAAAGGGTTTAGTTGTACGATTTTATGTCACTTGATTCAACTATGCACTCGTATTAAATAATTTATGTGAATATGTTGATCTTACTATACAGGAATCAACTTTTTATGCTCCCCGAAGGGAGAGGATGTAGCGGCCGCTTTGTGTGTCCGTCCGTCCGTCTGACCGTCCGTCATTCCGTCAGTCCGTCCGAAAATATTTCTCCATAACCCTTGGACCGAATTAAATGAAACCTACCATGTGAACTTCTTATGATATTGTGTGGATGCACTTTTCCTGTTTTTAGCTCACCTGAGCACGAATGTGCTCATGGTGAGCTATTGTGATACCGCTGTGTCCGGCGTCCGGCGTCCGGTGTCCGTCGTCCGTCGTCCGTCAAACTTTGCCTTGTGTGCACTCTAGAGACCACATTTTTTGCCCAATCAACCTGAAATTTGCTCAGAATGATTGTCTTGATGAAATCTCGGACAAGTTCGAAATTGGGTCATCTGGGGTCAAAAACTAGGTCACGGGGTCAAATCTTAGAAAAACCTTGTGTGCACTCTAGAGGCCACATTTTTTGCCCAACCAACCTGAAATTTGCTCAGAATGATTGTCTTGATTAAATTTCGGACAAGTTCGAAATTGGGTCATCTGGGGTCAAAAACTAGGTCACGGGGTCAAATATTAGAAAAACCTTGTGTGCACTCTAGAGGCAAATTTTTTGCCCAATCAACCTGAAAATTGCTCAGAATGATTGTCCTGATGAAATCTTGAACAAGTTCGAAATTGGGTCATCTGGGGTCAAAAACTAGGTCACGGGGTCAAATCTTAGAAAAACCTTGTGTGCACTCTAGAGGCCACATTTTTTGCCCAATCAACCTGAAATTTGCTCAAATTGATTGTCTTGATAAAATCTCGGACAAGTGTGAAATTGGGTCATCTGGGGTCAAAAACTAGGTCACGGGGTCAAATCTTAGAAAAACCTTGTGTGCACTGTAGAGGCCACATTTTTTGCCCAATCAACCTGAAAATTTGTCAGAATGATTGTCTTGATGAAATCTCGGACAAACTTAGAAATTGGGTCATCTTGGGTTAAAAACTAGGTCACAGGGTCAAATCTTTAAAAAACCTTGTGTGCACTCTAGAGGCCACATTTTTTGCCCAATCAACCTGAAAATTTGTCAGAATGATTGTCTTGATGAAATCTACGATAAGTTTGAAATTGGGTCATCTAGGGTCAAAAACTAGGTCACAGGGTGAAATTTTAGAAAAACCATGTGTGCACTCTAGAGGCCACATTTTTTGCCCAATCAACCTGAAAATTGGTCTGAAATGGGGACTCTATGAAATCTCGGACAAGTTAGAAATTGGGTCATCTGGGGTCAAAAACTAGGTCACGGGGTCAAATTTTAGAAAAACCTTGAGTGCACTCTAGAGGCCACATTTTTTGTCCAAATGTACTCATTTTTGCTCAGGAAGTGTGTTTTGATGATTTCTCGGACAAGTTTGAAATTGGGTCATCTGGGGTCTAAAACTAGGTCACGGGGTCAAATTTTAGAAAAACCTTGTGTGCAGTCTAGAGGCCACATTTTTTGCCCAATCAACCTGAAAATTGCTCAGAATGATTGTCTTGATGATATCTCGGACAAGTTAGAAATTGGGTCATCTTGGGTTAAAAACTAGGTCACAGGGTCAAATCTTAGAAAAACCTTGTGTGCACTCTAGAGGCCACATTTTTTGCCCAATTAACCTGAAAATTTGTCAGAATGATTGTCTTGATGAAATCTACGATAAGTTTGAAATTGGGTCATCTAGGGTCGAAAACTAGGTCACGGGGTGAAATTTTAGAAAAACCATGTGTGCACTCTAGAGGCCACATTTTTTGCCCAATCAACCTGAAAATTGGTCTGAAATGGTGACTTGATGAAATCTCGGACAAGTGTGAAATTGGGTCATCTGGGGTCAAAGACTAGGTCACGGGGTCAAATTTTAGAAAACCTTGTGTGCACTCTAGAGGCCACATTTTTTGTCCAAATGTACTCATTTTTGCTCAGGAAGTGTGTTTTGATGATTTCTTGGACAAGTTCGAAATTGGGTCATCTGGGGTCAAAAACTAGGCCACGGGGTCAAATCTTAGAATAACCTTGTGTGCAGTCTAGAGGCCATATTTTTTGTCCAAATGTACTCATTTTTGCTCAGGAAGTGTGTTTTTATGATTTCTCTGACAAGATTAAAATTGGGTCATTTGGGTTCAAAAACTAGGTCACTGGGTCAAATCTTAGGAAAACCTTGTGTGCACTCTAGTCTCAGGTGAGCGCTTCAGGGCCAATGGCCCTCTTGTTTGGATTTGAGGCCTGGTCACGGGAAAGGGGACTTAGGGGAAAATACAGTTTTTTCTCCAATTTCTCCTACTCTAATGGTCAGTATTTAATAAAATATCATATTTGAGTAGCAAACCAGATGCCCTTGAGGATAAACTATTAGATATTAGTGTATGTCATTGAAAAAGGGGCTTAATGTTTGTTAGCTTTACGTTAGCTCCGACTTAGAGAAATCGAAAGAAAATTCTTTAAAAAATCAACCATTGTGCCAATTTGAACCAAACTTGGAGGGAATATGCCTTTGGAATTCTTTTTAATGTCTGTTTGTGACAAGCATTCATCGGGGAGCATAATCCGTCTCTGACGGCTCTTGTTTGACAAAATAAAAGTTTTTTTTACTCATAAATGTTTCAAAGCAGCAGAAAGTAATGACGTGATATGATGACGTTTACACAATTTATCCCGTACACGTACCTGTACACGTATGCGTTTGAAATCGTAACCTGTCGAATGACACACTTTTCAATCACACTTCTCCCTATGGTGTTTGAGAGACGAGCGCCATTTGTAAGCTGCCCCACATTTACTGCACACATATTTTAAAACTTGTCTGTGCATAAAGCCGTGATGGTTTTTACGTTTACTTGGCCACGTGAAGCACTGGTCACAATCTTCACATTTGTATGGCCAACGGACCTGGACATCAGGTTGCTCGCATTTCTGTACATGATTTTTGAAGGACCTTATATTTACGAGTGGCGTTCATTAAAGATTTCCCCTGACCTACTTTCAGTTGAGGTAGGAAGTTGAAATTGTACACATACATTACCGTATACCTCTATAGGTCACATGAAAAATTGCAGCTCTGAAATGTAATTTGTTTCTCATTTCCGTGTGCTGAAGTTAAGTAGGCCTAAGGTAGCGTGATGGAGCAAGCAGTCATCAAATTCCTGTATTTGAAAGGTCGCACTCTAAAGGAGGAATTTGAGTACATTAAAGAAGTTTGTGAGGGTGAAGTCCCATCATAATGACTTTGTCAAATACTGGTATACTCAGTTCAAATGTGGACGTAAGTCTGTGGAAACAGCCCGAATCATGGGCGCCTACAGTCTGTCATTGATGATGCCACCATAAAGTCAATGCAAGGTTTCGGGCACAATCTACGTTTTTTTACAGAACAGGTCTCCAAAGCTGCATTAAACGATGGCAGAAGTATGTCTCTCTGGCTAGAGGCCATGTAGAGAAAAATTAATATTTGTGCCAAGTTTCAATTCTCTATACTTATTGGAAGTAGGTTAGGGGAAATCTTTAATGAACGCCCCTCGTATATTTGTAAGTCTTTCTGCATCGGTCGCAAACTAATTTGTCTGCAGCGTGGCATGACCTTAATTGGTTTTCCAAATCTTGCCTTTTTATATACTTCTTGTCGCACTGTGTACAGACATGTGGCTGTTCATTATTATGTACATCTGAACATGTCTTTTCAGAGTGATCTGACTCTTGAAGGTCTTTCCACATGTATGACACAGCCTTTCGTCAAGTTCATGGAAAGAAGCCTTCATCGCCTCGATGACCTCTGTACTGAAATGCAATAAATACAAGGGTGTAACCTATTGGTCAAAAAGCGGTTGTCCTTTTTGTCGTTTATCTGCATTTCAAGCACAACAGAATTTATTTTAATAATCATCGTTGTACCTTAGCAATCCACATATGTGGTTTTATTACATTGAGACTATGTAGTTAAATGATCTCTGTGTACAGTGTTTGGTTTAAATTCTGAGCATCTCTATGTACACTTTTTACCGTACATCTCTATGTACAGTGTTGTTTTCATGCCTGGCATGTCTATGTACAGTAGCGAAAATTTTGATATCAAAATTTGGCCAGAAAAAACTCAATTTCAACAAACAAGTTGATAAATATCGAAATTAAGTGCTTCAAACTTTGCAAATCTGCCAAATAATTAGCAAACCATAAAGTGAAAACGCTTCAAATCAAACAAAATCGAGCCGAGTCTCGCTTGAAAATGGCTCGTCGTTGTGGCCATTGGATTCGACACCAAAGTTTATGAAATGCAGGCACTGATCGAGCAGACGACATGTGGCGGATGAAAGAAAAACATGTATGTGACTTGGACAACGTCACTTCAACGTCCTATATGCAGATACACAAACGATATAGTCTCGTGAATCGACCACCTACGGTGCTGTGCTGTTTCCTGCCGCCATCTTGGAATGCATGGCTGTGTACGGTAAAGGGAGGCAACTGCGTACCTACCATACAGTGAGTTTTATTGATGCAGCCTGAAAAGGCTCCCAAATATTGACTAATTTTAGTAGTTTTTTGACACGTCCTTTAAATGAACAACTGTATGCACCATTTTGAGAATTTATTTTTCAAAATGAAAACCAAATTGCGAGTGCATTGGGCTTTTTAGCTCACCTGAGCACGAAGTGCTCAAGGTGAGCTATTGTGGTCGCTTTTTGTCCGTCGTCCGTCCGTCTGTCCGTCCATCTGTCCGTCCGTCCATCTGTCCGTCCGTCCGTCCGTTCACAATTTCTTTCAACATCTTCTCCTCCGAAACCATAGGACCAATTTTGACCAAACTTGGCAGGAATGTTCCTTGTGTGATACTTTTCAAAACTTGTTCGTGAATTTTTGATTTGTCAAAAAATGTGGGCGTGGCAGGCAGAAAGGGGCTTATCAGACTAGAAATCATAAGAAAATTCTTTAAAAATCAACCATTGGGCCCAATTGAACCAAACTCGGCAGGAATATTCCCTGAGTCACTTTTTTCAAAATTTGTTCACAAATTTTTATATTTGTCAAAAAATGTGGCCGTGGCAGGGAGAAAGGGGCTTATTAGACTTAGAGAAATCATTAGAAAATTCTTTAAAAATCAACCATTGGGCCAATTTGAACCATACTTTGTAGGAATGTGCCTTGAGTCATTCTTGTCAAAATTTGTTCACAAATTTTTTCATTTGTCAAAAATTGTGGCCGTGGCAGGGAAAAAGGGGCTTATCAGACTTGGAGAAATCAGAAGAAAATTCTTTAAAAATCAACCATTAGGCCAATTTGAACCATACTTTGCAGGAATGTGCCTTAAGTCATTCTTTTCAAATTTTGTTCAGAAATTTTACATTTGAAAAAAAAAAAAACCATGGCCGTGGCAGGGATAAAGGGGCTTATTTGGCACGGAGAAAGGGGCTTATTCGACTTAGAGAAATCATTAGAAAATTCTTTAAGAATCAAGCATTGGGCCAATTTGAACCATACTTTGCAGGAATGTGCCTTGAGTCATTCTTGTCAAAATTTGTTCACAATTTTTTTCATTTGTCAAAAATTGTGGCCGTGGCAGGGAAAAAGGGGCTTATCAGACTTGGAGAAATCAGAAGAAAATTCTTTAAAAATCAACCATTGGGCCAATTTGAACCATACTTGGCAGGAATGTGGCTTAAGTCATTCTTTTCAAAATTTGTTCAGAAATTTTACATTTGAAAAAAAAAACATGGCCGTGGCAGGGATAAAGGGGCTTATTAGACTTAGAGAAATCATAAGAAAATTCTTTAAAAATCAACCATTGGGCCAATTTGAACCAGACCTTGCAGGAATGTGCCTTGAGTCATTCTTTTCAAAATTTGACCACAAATCTTTTTATTTGTAAAAAATTGTGGCCTTGGCAGGGAGAAAGGGGCTTATCAGACTTGGAGAAATCATAAGAAAATTCTTTAAAAATCAACCATTGGGCCAATTTTCTATTTCCCTTATCTGTTGCTCTCAGGCTGGCCCCATGTTTATCTTATGTAAACAAATAAGGGATTAGCTTTAGCTTATCAGATGGTAATCTTTCACTATTTTCTATCAATCACAGACAAAATCTTGTTAATTGAGCCTATCATAAATGATCAATCTCTAACAGATCAGTATGCTTTGAAAATTAGCTCTATGTTGTATATTGCGAAATCATGAAATAATTGTTGAAAATTAACTAACTCAACAATTGTGCTAATTCATACCCAACCTTACAGGATCGATTGGAACAAAATTATTTCTTAATTGTGTCCAAACAGAAAGTCCTTATAAGTTTCATGCCTTTGAATTTGACAAAATTGCCATTATCACTCTTGTCATCTTGATTCAGGTGAGCGATTTAGGACCATCATGGTCCTCTTGTTGCTAGTGGTTTCAAAAGCCACTAGCAAAATATTGCGAGTCATTTTTTTAGGGAATTTCTAGCCCTGGAACCAAAATATTTACTTTATGGTTGTGAAAAATGTTCAGAATATTTATCTCGATGATATCTGGTCAATGTAAAAAGGGGGCCATGTGAGGTCAAAAACTAGGTCACAGGGTTAAATCTTGTTTCTGCATTTAGAACCATAATGATATCTGAATCATTGTGAAAATTGTTTAGAATGTTTATTTTGACAATATCTGGGGCACATATAAAGTGGGTCATGGGAGGTCAAACCCTAGGTCAAATTTTGTTTTTGCTCAAAAAAATCGAAATTTTTATTCATCATTGTGAAAATAGTTCAGAATTGCTTATCTTGATGATAAATGGGTCATGTAGAAAGTGGCTAATGTAAGGTCATTAATTAGGTCAAAAGGTCAAATCTTGTTTTTAGCTCACCTGAGCACGTAGTGCTCGAGGTGAGGTATTGTGATCGGTCTGTTGTCCGGCGTCTGTCTGCCCATCTGTCCATCTGTCTATCTGTCCATCCGTCAACTTTTCAGAAAAAAATCTTCTCCTCCTAAAGTACTTGGCAGAATTCAATCATATTTCACACATATGATCTATGGGTCATGCTTTTTCAAAATGCTTCAAAGAATTTGAATCGGGGCCATGATGGGGTCAAAAAGTAGGTCACTAGGTCAAATCTTCTTTTTGCTCTAGGGGCCACATTTGTTGCTCAATTGTTATGAAAATTATTCAGAATATTTGTCTTGATAACAAATAGGCCAAGCCAGGTCAAAAACTAGGTCACTAGGCCAATTATTGTAAAATCCATCTTTTTACTCTATAAGTGCCAATTTTGGCACAAACTTTGTCAAAATTGTCCTGAATGTTTATCTTGATGATATCTAGGCTATGTCAAGAAGTGGGTCTTTCCAGGTCATTAACTAGGTCATGAGGTCAAATTTTGTGAAATCCTTCCTTTTGCTCTGGAAGTGGCAATTTTGGTCCAAACTTTGTCAAAATTGTTCTAAATGTTTAGCGTTATGATATCTGTGTCATGATCAAAGGAGGGTCATGCAAGGTCAAAAACTATGTCACAAGGTCAAATATTACAGATCCTTCTTTTGCTCTTGAGATGCCAATTTTGCCCCAAAACTTTGTCTAAACTATCCTAAATACTTATCTTGATATCTAGGTTATGTACAAAGTGTGGGTCATGTAAGGTCAAAAACTAGGTCATTGGGTCAAATCTTGGTTTTGCTTTAAGAACAGAAATATATACTTAAACATCGTGAAAATTGTTCAGAATGTTTATCTTGATGAAATCTGGGTCATTTTTAAAGTGGGTCATGTGAGGTCAGAAACTAGGTCACTGGGTCAAATCTTGTTTTTCCTGTAAGAACCAAAATATTTACTAAATCATTGTGAAATTGTTCAGAATGTTTATCTTGACAAACTCTGAGTCATTTCAAAAGTGGGTCATGTGAGGTCAGAAACTAGGTCACTAGGTCAAATTTTGTTTTTCCTCTATGAACCAAAATATTTACTCAATCATTGTGAAAATTCCGAATGTTTATCTTGATGATATCTTGGTGATATGAATAGCAGGTCATTCGAGGTTAAAAACTAGGTCACTAGGTCACTAGGTCAAATTTTGATTTTGCTCTGAGAACCAAAATATTTACTCTATCATTGTGAAAATTTCCAGAATGTTTATCCTGATGATTTCTTGGTGATGTGAAAAGTGGGTCATGGGAGGTCTAAAACTAGGTCACTAGGTCAAATCTTGTTTTTGCTCTTAGAACCAAAATATTTACTTTATCATTGTGAAAATTGTTCAGAATGTTTATCTTGACGAAATTTAGGTCATTTTAAAAGTGGGTCATGTGTGGTCAGAAACTAGGTCACTAGGTCAAATTTTGTTTATGCTCTAAGAACCAAAATATTTACCTTATCATTGTGAAAATTGTTCAGAATATTTATCTTGAGGAAATCTGGGTCATTTTAAAAGTGGGTCATGTGAGGTCAGAAACTAGGTCACTAGGTCAAATTTTGTTTATCCTCTAAGAACCAAAATATTTACTCAATCATTGTGAAAATTCAGAATGTTTATCTTGGTGATATGAATAGCAGGTGATTCGAGGTTAAAAACTAGGTCACCAGGTCAAATTTTGTTTTTGCTCTTAGAACCAAAATATTTACTGCATCATTGTGAAAATTGTTCAGAATGTTTATCTTGACAAAATTTAGGTCATTTTAAAAGTGGGTCATGTGAGGTCAGAAACTAGGTCACTAGGTCAAATTTTGTTTATGCTCTAAGAACCAAAATATTTACCTTATCATTGTGAAAATTGTTCAGAATGTTTATCTTGACGAAATCAGGGTCATTTTAAAGTGGGTCATGTGAGGTCAGAAACTAGGTCACTAGGTCAAATTTTGTTTATCCTCTAAGAACCAAAATATTTACTCAATCATTGTGAAAATTCAGAATGTTTATCTTGGTGATATGAATAGCAGGTGATTCGAGGTTAAAAACTAGGTCACCAGGTCAAATTTTGTTTTTGCTCTGAGAACCAAAATATTTACTTCATCATTGTGAAAATTGTTCAGAATGTTTATCTTGACAAAATTTAGGTCATTTTAAAAGTGGGTCATGTGAGGTCAGAAACTAGGTCACTTGGTCAAATTTTGTTTATGCTCTAAGAACCAAAATATTTACCTTATCATTGTGAAAATTGTTCAGAATGTTTATCTTGACGAAATCTGGGTCATTTTAAAGTGGGTCATGTGAGGTCAGAAACTAGGTCACTAGGTCAAATTTTGTTTTTCCTCTAAGAACCAAAATATTTACTCAATCATTGTGAAAATTCAGAATGTTTATCTTGGTGATATGAATAGCAGGTGATTCAAGGTTAAAAACTAGGTCACCTGGTCAAATTTTGATTTTGCTCTAAGAACCAAAATATTTACTTTGTCATTGTGAAAATTGTTCAGAATGTTTGTCCTGATGATATCTTTGTGATGTGAAAAGTGGGTCATGCGAGGTCTAAAATTAGGTCAGTAGGACAAATCTTGTTTTTGCTCTAGGAACCAAAATATTTACTTTATCGTTTTGAAAAATTTTCAGAATATTTATCTTGATGATATCTGGTCAGTGTTAAAAGGGGGCCATGTGAGGTCAAAAACTAGGTAACCAGGTCAAATTTTGATTTTGCTCCAAGAACCAAAAATATTTACTTTATCATTGTGAAACTTTCCAGAATGTTTATCCTGATGATATCTTGGTGATGTGAAAAGTGGGTCATGGGAGGTCTAAAACTAGGTCACTAGGTCAAATTTTGTTTTTTGCTCTAAGAACCAAAATATTTACTTTATCATTGTGAAAATTGTTCAGAATATTTATTTTCACAATATCTGGGGCATGTATAAAGTGGGTCATGGGCGGTCAAAACCTAGGTCAAATTTTGTTTTTGCAAAAAAAAAATCAAAATATTTATTCATCATTGTGAAAATAGTTCAGAATTGCTTATCTTGATGATAAATGGATCATGTAGAAAGTGGCTAATCTTAGGTCAGAAACTAGGTCAAAAGGTCAAATCTTGTATTTTGCTCTAAGAACTAAAATATTTACTCATCATTGTGAAAATTGTTCTGAATGTTTATCTTGATGATGTCTAGGTCATGTAAAAAGTGGGTCATGGGAGTTTGAAGTTTGCAAGCTTTTTGTTTCAAAGTCCTCTCAAGTGAGCGATGCAGGGCCATCTTGGCCCTCTTGTTGCTTTAATAACCTAAATGTTTACTCATCACTGTGAAAATTGTTCAGAATGTTTATCTTGATGATATCTAGGTCATGTAAAAAGTGGGTCATGCAAGTTGTTTGTCTCAAAGTCCTCTTAGGTGAGCGATGCAGGGCCATCTTGGCCCTCTTGTCTGGATCTGTTCCTGGCTTTGTATATGTTTCTGAAGATAGGGATGGAACTTAACCCTTTCCCAAACAAGACCTGGTTTTGATGTCCCTGATAGAAAAGGCTTGGGAAAACATTGAAACCAAAGAAGAAACTGCTGATATAAACCAGCAGTTTCTCCTTTTGTCTCAATATTTTCTATGCCATATTTAAGCAAATCTTCTATAGTAACATTCATTTTGTCATTTGTGGCAGGTTTTGAAGTGGATCACCCTAAAATTGGGTCGTTTGGGAAAGGGTTAACAGTGTTCTCCCCAGCCCAATATGCTGTATCGGCCCCACTACAGCTTCATGTAAATTAGGGCAATGCCACTACAGCTTCAAAATTACCCCTACAGCTTAATGTCTTCAAATTGGTCACCAAATAGAGACATTCAGAGGAATTAAATGCCAAAAACTGATAAATAACATTATGGGAAAAGAAGAAATTGCTCAAATTGAGCAATTTCTTCTTTTCCTATTATGTTTTTATTCACAATTATTTGCATGAACACATTGCGTTTCAAGGTTTCCAATAGATGTACCTGCCCTATAATTTGCCAATACGGCTTCAAAATATTCTGCGGAGAACCCTGGCCGTTAAGTTGTGTTACTGGCTGTTTTATAAAGTCAAGAGTCCTGTTTTCTTTTGTGGTATGGTCACATTCTGTATGTGAGAATCCCATCTCAGGCTGGTAGTGACTCCTAGATACTTTTTCTTCAGATGTTTCTTTGAGCACATTTATTTTACATTTATTGGGAAGCAAGTTTCTTCAACTTATATTATTCCCTCTCAATTGGTAGTGGTGTCTAGTGTGACAATGAGCCGAGTCTCACAAGAATTAGATCACAAGAAGAAAATGTGGATATTAGTCAGCATTTTCTTCTTTTGTCACAGGATCTTCTTTATAGCTATTTCAAAAGTATTATTAGCTCACCTGAGCACGAAGTGCTCAAGGTGAGCTATTGTGGTCACTTTTTGTCCGTCGTCCGTCTGTCTGTCTGTCTGTCTGTCCGTCCGTCTGTCTGTCCGTCCGTCCACAATTTCGTGTTTACACTCTAGCATCTACAAATATAAGCCAATCTTGACCAAACTTGGTCAAAACATGTATGGCCATAAGATCTCGGATGAGTTCGATTATGGGTCAGATCGAACTAGAAAGTCAGGAGTTATCTGCCCTTGAATGCGAAAAATACTTAGTTTTGACATTGTTTACACTCTAGCATCTACAATTATTGATCAATCAAGACAAATCTTGGACATAACATTGCAGACCATAAGATCTCGGATGAGTTTGATTTTCAGTCTGATCTGACCAGAAAGACAAGAGTTATGTGCCCTTGAATTTGACAAAATTGCCATTTTCGGCTGTTTTTGACCTTGTTTACACTCTAGAATCTACAATTATTCATCAATCAAGACAAAACTTTGACACAATGTTTGGGACCATGAGATCTCGGATGAGTATGATTTTCAGTCTGATCTGATCAGAAAGTCGAGAGTTACTTGCCCTTGAATTTGACAAAATTGTCATTTTTGGCTGTTTTCGACGATGTTTACACTCTAGAATCTACAATTATTGATCAATCAATCCAAAACTTGGACACAATATTGGGGATCATAAGATCTAGGATGAGTTTGATTTTCAGTCTTATCTGATCAGAAAGATGAGAGTTATGAGCCCTTGAATTTGACAAAATTGCCGTTTTTGACTGTTTTTGACCTTATTTACACTCTAGAAGCTACAATTTTTGACCAATCAAGACAAATTTTTGACACACGGTTGGAGACCATAAGATCTCATATGAGTTTGATTTTCAGTCTGATCTGACCAGAAAGGTGAGAGTTATGTGCCCTTGAATTTGATAAAATTGCCGATTTCGGCTGTTTTTGACATTGTTTACACTCTATAATCTACTATTATTTATCAATTAAGACAAAACTTGAACACAATGTTTGAGACCATAAGATCTTGGATAAGTTTGATTTTCAGTCCGATCTGATAAAAAAATGGAGAGTTATGTGCCCTTGAATTTGATAAAATTGCCAATTTCGGCTGTTTTTGACATTGTTTACACTCTATAATCTACTATTATTTATCAATTAAGACAAATCTTGGACACAATGTTGGATATCATAAGATCTCGGATGAGTTTGATTTTCAGCCTGATCTGACAAGAAAGTCGAGAGTTATGTGCCCTTGAATTTGACAAAATTGCTGTTTTCGGCTGTTTTCTACCTTGTTTATACTCCAAAATCTACAATTATTTATCAAACAAGACAAATCTTGGACACAATGTTGGGTACGATGAAATCTTTGATGAGTTCGATTTTCACAATGTTATTGACCATAAGTTCGTTTTCAGTCTTAAAGTCATAAATATTTTTTGTAATGAAGAAAAGTGTTGCTTATATCATTTTGGTTCAGGTGAGCGATATAGGACCATCATGGTCCTCTTGTATACACAAACTTTATCTCTATAGAACTCTGTTTTGTTACATATATCTTTTCAGACTTATGGCACAGTTTCTTACAGTATTCAGACAAAAGTATCTGAGAAGTTTCCTTGTGGCCTCATTCTGTTTTGGATCCATCGGTTACGACCTGTTGTCTACACGAAGATATAAGGCCAAGAAGTTAGAGGAAGAAAGTGCATATAACCAGAAAATAGCTGCTGCAGGCCAAGAGGGAAGCTTAGACAATATTCTAGGAAAAGAATTTGATACCAGAATCCCAAAAAAATAGTTTAAAGGTGAGAATTGGACAAAAGTGTAGATGTAATCAAGGACTTTCTCAAACAGCAAAAATATTAGGCCAGTCAAATTAGAATGCTGCTCAAGGTAAATGAATGGATTTAAATACGGTATTAATTCTAATAAACTACCAGATGTTTATTAGAAACATGGTAGATGGAAAAGTAGGAGGTGGGCGTTTAGTAGAGGTATTCCAATTTTGTTTGTTAAAATTTGCGAATACAGAGTCAATTTATGGACTCTAATGGCAAAGTTTTGTTATAAGGACTGCAAAATATGATTATTCGATGAAATTCCATCATTGCAAACAGATTGAGGGCTAGACATTCTCTTTTTCATTGATTTTGGACATGATCTTTGTTTATGACTTACATTATTTTAATTCGGAATGGGGGATGGGCGTTTATTAGAATCACCCTTTTTCGCTACAATTGTGCTTGAAATAAGCAGATTTTCAGCTTAGATTTGGGGGATGGCACTGGGCGTTTATTGGAATATGGGTGTTTATTAGGGTAATTATCGGTAAATATGCATTTTTTGTATATTTCTACATAACTTTATAGCACAGGTAAATTCGAAGGAAAGAGAGAAAATGCTGATTTACAGAATCTCCATTTTCAGACTTCTTTTCCCTCTCTCTGCCATGAACATCAAAACCAAGTCTTGCTAGGGAAAAGCTATAGTTAATAATTGAAGTTCAGTCACATTAGAATTGTAATGATTGAAAGCCTTGACACTAACAAGAAAGATTTTATATTCACACTCACAGTTGACTTCAGGGTTTTTTCTCCTTCTTTGAACGGGTCCGTAAAAAGGACCCGTTCCCAATGTCAAATAGGGTAATATTTTCCCAAAATCTGGAAAGAAAATTCCCAATGCAAAAGTTATTCTTTCTGTTTGAATGAAAATTCAATCATTCCCTTTCATATGTTGAGGAAAAAGTATCCAGAGACAATCTGAAAGTCCTTTCAGTTGATTTCATATAGTTAACTATACACAGGACTCAATTTTTGTTGGAGTCTGTGATGAAAATGTTTTCCCAATTTTTGACAAAATAACGCATTTTTCCCAATTTGCCTGGTTTCGGACCCGTTCCCAAAACTACGAGAAAAAACGCTGGACTTGTCTCAAAGAAGATGGGACAGTCAAATTACCTATGGATGTCCAAAGATTATAGACATATCCAATTTTCTCTTGAAATCAAATTTTACTACTTCACCCTTATCAGTATTTTCTTCCCTACATGTATAATATACAGTACAAAAATCTTATCTTTATCAACATCAAATTGTCTGAATGTCATCTGCAGTAGCTTTCAAATTGGACCCTTTAATTTTGTTAGGAAAGGGTGAACCCATTCCCATATATTGACGCCCCTCAAGATAAAGGCTTTGGAAAACACAACGAAACAGTGTGGAAAATGAAAAAAATTGCTTGTGACAAGCAATTTCTTTATTTCCCACAATGTTTTTTTTTTAACCAAAATGGAAAGATTAATAAAATGTCAGCAACTTGGAATTGTCGTCTGCAACACTTCAATTTGGAATAGTCCAAAATTTCGCAGTCTAGTAATGGTTAACCCTTTCCCAAACAAGACCTGGTTTTGACATCCCTAATAGAAAAGGCATGGGAAAACATTGAAACAAAAGAAGAAACTGCTGATGACCAGCAGTTTCTCCTTTTGTCTCAAAATTTTCTGAGCCATATTTTACTCAAATTCCATTTTTAATAATATCCATTTTGTCATTTGTGGCAGTTTTTGAATAGGACCACCCTAAAATTTTGTCGTTTGGGAAAGGGTTAACAAATTTTTTCGTACATTACAGATGGCAGGTTCACAGTTGACGGGTCTTCGCTTCATGTTCCAGCGTAAATTCTGGGGCTACTGGGCACAATGTTCGATGGTTATTCCTGCCCTCGCTCTCGGGTACTACTGGCAGCATGAGCATGATAAAGAGGCGTACGCCATGAGAGGGCGCAGTAAACTCTTCCAAAGGCAGGCAGAGACATTGGCGAAAAGCGGTGCAAGGCCCCTATGGGAGTGAATTAATAAATTTTTCTTAACCCTTTCCCAAATGGTGAGTTTAAGACTTGTTGGATTTTAAAGGAGTTGCAGACGAGAAAATCAAAAAAGAAAATTTTTATGGTTTTGTTTAGCACAGAAAAGTTACGTAGAGCAAAGAAAGAATTGATGGAAAGGGATAAAGTGCTGATTATCAGCAATTTCTTCTTTTCTGTCAATGTTTTCCCAAACTATTTCTACTAGGGACATCAAAACCATGCTGTACTGGGAAAGGGTTATGTTAGAATATTGTGAATTTCTAGTTTATATGGTAATAAAATTTGATTAAAATATCCGCATTGTTCTTCTTGGTCTAACTCATAACAGAGCTACAGATAACCCTTTCCGAAACGAGAAAATTTCAGGGTGCTCCACTTTAAAAGCCGCTGCAGAGCACACAATGGTTGTTGATAAAGACTGGATTTATGTATAATATAGTACAGGAAATATTGAGGCTAAAGGAGAAACTGCTGATTATCAGCAGTTTCTTCTTTTGCCTCAATGTTTTCTCATGCTAATTCTATTAGGAACATCAAAACCAGCTCTTGTTTGGGAAAGGGTTAAAAGTGACGAAATATAAAGGGCAGGTAGGTCAATTATAAGCAAAATTTATTTATGAGGACTAAATGAACTTCATTTAAAATTTCTTTTGGCAGAAATTTTCTTGCTAGGCAGGTTGACCATTCTATATGATATTTCTAGAATTTATTTTTTACGCATTAGTATGTCCAACAGCCTAGCATGGGTCCCTTTAAGAATGCCTATACACTCCCTTATCTATTGCTCTGCATTAACATTCACAAAATATTGAATGTTTTAAATCTTTCTTCTCAGAGAACAAAGACTTGCTGATAAATAACTATTTATCTGTCTAACCAGGGGCTAGTTACTTCTGCAGCGGCTTTAGTGCACTTGGAAGCGCATAGTTCTTACAATGAGTTCCAGGGGCCTGTTTCGTCAAAACATTTAAGAAATATTTTTGACTTGCCAAAATGGCTCAAAATGGCTGTTTCTTGCCCTAAACTGGTCATAAGTCATCAGTAAGACAAAAATATGTCAATAATGTTTTAATGAAACTGGCCCTGGATTTGATCCCCAGCTATTGCTAACATCCAGTCGGTGGATAATTGTGGAATTATGTGTTAGAGCAGCTGGAGGCTCAGTGGATGTTGCAGTAGTTATGGTGAGAGAAACAACAGGAACCCATGGTTAGGTGTTCCAGGCAACAGGGTTATGACAGACTTACAGTTAACCCTTTCCCAAAGAAGATCTGGTTTTGATGTCTCTAATAGACAAGAGGACCATGATGGTCCTATATCGCTCACCTGAACCAAAATGATATAGGAAACACTTTTCTTCAATTCAAAAAATATTTACGACTTTAAGACTGAAAACAAACTCATGGTCAATAACATTGTAAAAATCAAACTCATCCAAGATTTCATCGTGCCCAACATTGTGTCCAAGATTTGTCTTGTTTGATAAATAATTGTAGATTCTGGAGTATAAACAAGGTCGAAAACAGCCAAAAACAGCAATTTTGTCCAATTCAAGGGCACATAACTCTCTACCTTCTAGTCAGATCAGGCTGAAAATCAAACTCATCCGAGATCTTATGATATCCAACATTGTGTCCAAGATTTGTCTTGATTGGTCAATAATTGTAGATTCTAGAGTGTAAACAAGGTCTAAAGCAGCCGAAAACGTCAATTTGATCAAATTCAAGGGCACATAACTCTCCACTTTTTGATCAGATCGGACTGAAAATCGAACTCATCCAAGATCTTATGGTCTCAAACATTGTGTTCAAGTTTTGTCTTAATTGATAAATAATAGTAGATTATAGAGTGTAAACAATGTCAAAAACAGTCGAAATCGACAATTTTATCAAATTCAAGGGCACATAATTCTAATCTTTCTGGTCAGATCAGACTGAAAATCAAACTCATCTGAGATCTTATGGTCTCCAACCTTCTGTCCAAGATTTGTCTTGATTGGTAAAAAATTGTAGATTCTAGAGTGTAAATAAGGTCGAAAACAGTCAAAAACAGCAATTTTGTCAAATTCAAGGGCTCATAACTCTCAACTTTCTGATCAGATAAGACTGAAAATCAAACTCATCCCAGATCTTATGATCCCCAATATTGTGTCGAAGTTTTCGATTGATTGATCAATAATTGTAGATTCTAGAGTGTAAACATCGTCGAAAACAGCCAAAAATGACAATTTTGTCAAATTCAAGGGCAAGTAACTCTCGACTTTCTGATCAGATCAGACTGAAAATTAAACTCATCCGAGATCTCATGGTCCCCAACATTGTGTCAAAGTTTTGTCTTGATTGATGAATAATTGTAGATTCTAGAGTGTAAACAAGGTCAAAAACAGCAGAAAATGGCAATTTTGTCAAATTCAAGAACACATAACTCTCGTCTTTCTGGTCAGATCAGACTGAAAATCGAACTCATCCGAGATCTTATGGTCTGCAATCTTATGTCTAAGATTTGTCTTGATTGATCAATAATTGTAGATGCTAGAGTGTAAACAATGTCAAAACTAAGTATTTTTCGCATTCAAGGGCAGATAACTCCCGACTTTCTAGTTCGATCTGACCCATAATCGAACTCATCCGAGATCTTATGGCCATACATGTTTTGACCAAGTTTGGTCAAGATTGGCTTATATTTGTAGATGCTAGAGTGTAAACACGAAATTGTGGACGGACGGACGGACAGACGGACAGACGGACGACGGACAAAAAGTGAACACAATAGCTCACCTTGAGCACTTCGTGCTCAGGTGAGCTAAAAAGACTTGGGAAAATATTGTGGCAAAAGGAGCAGTTTCTCCTATTGCCTCAATATTTTCTTCACTATTTTGTACATGAATCCTACCTTTACCATCATCTATTTTGTCGTCTGCAGCAGCTTTCAAATTGGACAATCCTAAAATTTTGTCGTTTGGGAAAGGGTTAAGTGATGGTAAACAACACACAATCAATCAACACAATAGAACAAAGCCAAAATGGAAAAGGGTTCTTGAAGGCTTTTGAGCCCAACATGTTTCAAGATCAGCCTGCGTATATATACATGGTCTGATTATGAACCACATTGGTCTCCAATAGCTTCTTTGTGACCTGTAGCAACACGACTGAGAGAAAACAGCATGGATCCAGGTCATACTGCTTTTAAGCACAGGCTTCTCATGAGTACTACCACAATATCGAACCTTAGCCTCCAGTTTCTCTCTCACATAGATGATTAACATCCATTGGTGAGAGACAAATGCCAAGTGTTGGAATTGATACTGGCCCAACCGAGGTTCAAACTCGCAACCCCTGAATTGAGAGACTCCAGCGTTACTGACTGGGCTATGCAGGCTCAGCTGCATGGTTTGAGGAAATGGTGATGGGAGAACAGATTATAAGACAAAATGGTTTTCCCAAAGCAATTTATTACATTATTTCTAGCAAAAATAATACTGCACATAATTATCTGATACGTTATTCTTGAAAAGTGTCAAGAAAATGAAACGATTCATCACATTACTAAACTAACAAATGACAAATAGTAAGGCTCTTCCCATCATGGGTTGATTTGACCCATACCACACAATGACTCTTTTTGACTCCCTACAAGATCATGGCTTTGGAAAACATTGTGGAAAATGAAAAAATTGCTTGTGACAAGCAATTTCTTCATTTACCACAATGTTTTCTACCCCAAAAGACCCAAAATCTTTAAATTTCATTTGCTTGAAATTGTTGTCTGCATCATCTTTGAATTTGGACAGGTCTATAATTTTGCCATTTGGTGATGGGTTATGAGAGAAAACTCATACACAAGATACATTTTACCTTCAACCACTGTTGACTTTGAATTCTGTTTCAGCCATTCTCCAGTTTTTGCCACAATGTTTCATTAAAAAGCAGGCAGTGTAGGCTAAGATCAGATAGCACATCTGTGCAGGCTGGTCTTAGTCTATACTGCCTTGGTCACAGCAATATGGTATGATGTGCTATCAATAGGGTTCCATTTTGTCAAGCAAACTCTGGCATAATTTCAGACAAACAATAGAATTTCATTGGTATTATTCTAAAACCCCGCAACTACAGCCTGACTGAAACTGTAGATACAAGATTTTATATCAACACCAACGTTTTATCAATACAAATGGTATACCCAGTCTATTTATAGCAGAAAATTCATTGCCATTACATGTACTATCTAAGAGGGCAATCTATTAAATTGATAATATTGAAAGACAACAAAGATCAGGTTCAATCCACATTATGCGATCAGCTGATCTGTATCCACTTTCCTCAGATGTAACAAACCAAAACCCTACACTTATCTATCATTATGTTGTTGTTTGAAACCATGTTAACTTGGATCAATCGAACTAGAAACACAAACATAATCAATCTACAGTACTTAACCCATTCCCAAACAGCCATTTTTAATTTGGTGACACCACTGGATGTGGGATTGCACAACCTTGCAGGATAAGAAGACATCCGCATTTTCTCCCTTTAAAGGTTTTCTATGCCATCACATAGAGACCATAGACACGGTGTATAATCATGTGACTCAGAATTTCCGATAATCTTCAATATCTTTTTTAATACTTGACCAATTTTAATTCGGTTTGAAGCAGAGAATGTGGGAAAATGCCAGGAAAAAAACTGGACGTGTTGGATTTTTGAAAAATCAACTGATAAAAAAGTTATTGAAGATAAACCAAAATTTTGGTTTATTTTCAATAACATTTTTATCAGTTGATTTTTCAAAAATCAACCACATCCACCTCATGCGTGACATCTGTCCACATTCTCTGCTTCAAACCGAATTCAAATCAGTCCACTATTTACAAAGTTATTGAAGATTTTCTGAAAACATTATATCACGTGATTATCCACCGTGATAGAGATTAGAGACTTCACCATTATTTTCTTGTGTGCATCACTTTTCAATTTGGACCAGCCTAAAAAATTTATATTTCGGAGAGGGTTTTATCATATCACACTAGTGCTCAAATCACAAATAATATATCACAATCATTGCCTTTACATTTTCTATTAAAACAAAAAATATCACAGGTTACTGTCGAGGGAAATGGCCCCAATTTTTAGTCAGACAATGGATCTGTTTCGATGGTTCAGTTTGAAAAGCTTCCAGAAACAAAAAGATATATACATGTATATCAACATTTTCTTGTTTTGCCACAATATTTTTCCAAACACTATTAGGGGAATCAAAACCAGGAATGAAAATGTTGAAATACAGTACACTTATATCAAAATGCGAACATCCTTTGTAACCATTAAGGAATATTTTCAAGACAAATTCATAAACAAATATTAAACATTAGATATATCATTGAAAGGATCTATCTTATTAATGATTATTAACCCTTTCCCAAACAACAAACTTGATGATCCAATTCAAAACCTGCTTCAGATGACAATAGGGATGTTGAATTTGACAAATTGTGTATAAGATAGCCCAGATAATATTGAGATAAAAGAAGAAACTGTTGGTCATCAGCAGTTTCTTCTTTTGTCTCAATGTTTTCCCGAGCCATTTCTAGTAGAGATGTGAAAACCCGGTCTTGTTTGGGAAAGGGTTAAGAGAAGTTGTTGAAGAAATAAACATGGCAATTTTGAAAGGCACATTGGCACAACACTAAAACATTCATGCAATGAGATCTAAGAAAATGTATGAACAATACAACCATAACCTTTTCCCCAAAATTGTTTGACTTTGATGTCACTAATCAAAAAGCTTGACATAACATTCAGAGAAAAGAAGAAAATGCTGATAACAAATATTTTCTGCTTTGCCACAATATTTTCTGTACTACATTTCATACTAAAAAGTACTTTCAGCATTCATTTTGTCATCTGCATTAGTTTTCAAACTGGAATAGTCCATTAGTTGTTGTTTGAGTTTGAGTTTATTGGGGTTTTACGCCGTTTTCAACTACCAGGGTCATATCGCGGTGGCTGGAGCACCTACCCATGGATTCCTGTTGTTTCTCAAACCAGTACTACCACAACACCCTTACAGAGCCTCCAGCTGCTCGCCCACTTAGGTTAACGATTTCAAACCCATTGGTGGGAGACAATTTTGTCAGAAAGGGTGTTAGCCGCGGCCGAGTTGTTGTTTGAGAAATGGTTAAGGCAATTAAAGCAGGACTCTTACAGAGGCCTTATTGAATGAATAAAATAATTCTTACCATGGTACATTTCAACACAACCAGTTCACATCAGCCGTGTGTGATTTAGGCCGGTAGAGCTCTTCTTGGTTCTCACCTCTGATACACTACGTTGTAGAAAAAATACAACGTAGTGTATCAGAGGCGGGAACCAGACTAGCGCTACCACTTCTAGAAGAGCTCTACCGGCCTAAATCGCACACGGCTTTTATCTTGACACTAGGATCTGACACATGGATTTCTCTTCACTAAGTGATAATGTTTTTCTTAGCCCTTTCCCAAATGACAAAACTTTAGTGTGCTCCAGTTTGAAAGCTGCTGCAGAAAACAAAATGAATGTTCCGAAAGATAGAATTTGTGCATAATATAGCAGCACAGAAAATATTGAGACAAAAGGAGAAACTGCTGATCATCAGCAGTTTCTTCTTTTGTCTCAATGTTTTCCAAAGCCTTTTCTATAGGGGATGTCAAAACCTGTCTTGTTTGGGAAAGGGTTAAAACAATGGACGGAATGACATAGTGTGAAGAAGCCTGTCCAGCTCTACTCAGATCTACAGATAAAAGGTGGTAAGGGCATTCTCACTGGTGGTGAACTCGGCCAAAGAGAGGGACGTTTTTCTATGTAAAAAGGTATAGATATTTTGCGTTTAAATGTGAGTTTAAAGATCAGTTTTTCTAATGGCAATGAATTTGGTCTAAAAATAGACCGGGTTTAATGTTATGTATTGACAAACCGTCAGATGATGTTATGAAATCTCGTAACTACCGCTTTATCGAAGCCGTAGTTACGAGATTTTATCACAACACCTACAGAATACATTGTTCGGGAAAAACCTTCTCTTGCTTTGGCCGAGTTCACCACCAGTGATTCTAACTTTTTTAATTTAAATCCAAATCCTATGATGTGGGGACTCATTTGAATCATCTTGATGAGGCGATTCTAATGAGTACCCACAATATGGGGTTTCATGAGCAATACACGAAATATTGTACATATAATTTCAAAAGTGAATACATTCTCCTATCTGTAACTACTACTGATATCTTAAATAATGTGATTCTATATTGATGCAATGAATCTAACATAAAATCTAATTTAACCCTTTCTCAAACAAGACCTGGTTTTGACGTCCCTAATAGAAAAGGCTCGGGAAAACATTGAAACAAAAGAAGAAACTGCTGATAACCAGCAGTTTCTCCTTTTGTCTCAATATTTTCTGTGCCATATTTTACACAAATCCCATCGTTAATAACTGCCATTTTGTCTTTTGTGGCAGTTTTTGAAGTGGGTCGCCCTAAAATTTTGTCGTTTGGGAAAGGGTTAAACTCTAGAAGATGACCCAGCGGTTCTGAAATCCACTGTCCGAGTTGCCCAGGTTGTCCAAAAGAGGTTACGGACAAGTAACATTTGTCAACATTTTGCTCTCTTTTGCTCATACGGACAACTGACATTTGTCAAACAAATAAACACAGACAAGTAGTCAATTTAAAGATTTCAGAACCCCTGTGAACTAAAATACACATTGACCCTTTCCCAAACAAGACCTGACCCTGGTTTCTCAGATTTTAGTCTGAGAATGTACTTAAGTTTTTTCGAGAAAGTAAGGCCTGGTTTTCAAAGTCAGTCATTAAATGGTTATGGAAAGCACCAAGAAAAGAAGAGAGTGTTTATAATATATCAATTAATTTCTTCTTTTTTCTCAATACTCTCCATGCACTTAAACCTTTATTGCCATCAACAACTTCCATCAGTTCTTTTTCTTGTTTGGGAAAGAGTTATCCCATTCCTATTGTAGATGACAAAAGTTAACCATTTCCCAAACAACAAACTTTTAGAGTCTTCCAATTTTAAAGCTGCTGTAGATGACGAAATGGCTATTACTACAGGCAAAATTTGTGGATGATAAAGTGCAGAAAACATAGAGGCAAAAGGATAATTATCTGTGCTACATTACACATAAATCATGTCTTCATAAAAGCTTTTATGTCATCAGCAGCAGCTTTCTAATTGGACGCCATGAAATTTTGCCATTTGGGAAAGGGTAAAGTTGACAAGATTTGTACATACAGATAAACATACAGAGACGATACCAAAAAGCAGAGCTAGGGATAAAAGGAGATAAAGGCTTTTCATATTGCAATATTTCACTTATTATTTATCAAACCCTATGTAGTGGGTACTCATTGAAATCGTCTCGTTAAGATGATTCATATGACTACCTACATCATAGGGTTTGGAATTAAAATAATAAAATTCTTCACCGGTATAGGGTTTGAAATTGAAATAACAAAAAAGTCTTTATCCCCTATTATCCACAGCGGATAGTCACGTGACTCAGAATTTCAGAAAATCGTCGATATTTATGTTAAAATACTTGACCAATTTTAATTCGGTTTGAAGCACAGAATGTGGACAGACGTCACGCATTAGATGGACGTGGTAAATGTTTGAAAAATCTACTGATAAAAAAGTTCAACGGAAGATCAACCAAAATTTATCAGTTGATTTTTCAGAAATCCACCACGCCCAGCTTATTTCTGGCATTTTCCAATCTTCTCTGCTTCAAACCGAATTCAAATTGGTCAAGTATTAACATAAATATCGACGATTTTCTGAAATTCTGAGTCACGTTACTAACGACGGTATTATCTCTTGCTCTGCCAAAAACACCACCTTTGATGGCATATAAAAAATCTATTTTCATCTAAACAGCAGTAAATTCCGTGATCTAGAAGTCCTATCATCAGTCCCTCTGTAATCTAATGCCCGATGTTGCACCTGATACAATCTTTCCTTCAGTTCCTGTCGTTTCATGAGGTCCTGTATATAAGCACTATCATAGTCCGTGTATTTTAACAGCGGGTCACGGTAACGATCCTTGAATCGCTGGTTCTCTTTCCCGTACATGTCAAACGAGACTTTCTTCTTTGGTGTGTCAGGATCTTTCTTCTTGGTTAGACAAGATGCTAGTCCGTCTCCGGATGAATCTGTAAATACAGTCAAACCACTTTTAATACTTTCCAAAACGACAAATTTTAGGAATGTGCAATTTAAAAGATGCTGCAAACGACAAAAGGCATGATGTCAAAGATAGAATTTGTGTAAAATATAGCACAGAAATATGATGGAAAATATTGAGACAAAAGGAGAAACTGCTGGTTATCAGCAGTTTCTTCTTTTGTTTCAATGTTTTCCTAAGCCTTTTCTACAAGGGACGTCAAAACCAGGTCTTGTTTGGGAAAGGATAAACGCATGATTACCAGAAGGCACAATTTCAGACTTGGCCAAGTCAAAGATGGTGCAGTGGACAATTCCAAGTGAATGGAATTTGACATTTAGTTTTGTCTTTCGGGGTAGAAAACATTGTGGGAAATAAAGAGATCGCTTGTCACAAGTAATTTCTAGATTTTCCAAAATGTTTTCCAAAGCCTTTATCTAAGGAATTGAAAGGTGTCGATGTGTATCAAAGGGTTAACCCTTTCCCAATGACGGACATTCAGACTGGTCTGATTTGATTGATTGAATGAAGTTTTACGTCACTCAACTATTAAGGTCATATGGAGACAGGACTTTGGTTAAAAGTCTCATCCGAAAGACTGGAGAAGTGTGGCATCGTACCAGCAACCCTGTGTTTCAAGTACAGCGCATTACCACTGCACCACATCCGCCCCTGTTGTGATTTGAAAGCTGTTGCCAACGACAAAATGACTGTAGCTAAATACAGGATTTATGTACAATTAAAGCACAGAAAATATTAAGGCAAACGAAGAAATTGCTGGTTATAAGCATTTTCTTTGTTTGTCTCAGTGTTTTCCAAAGTCTATTCTCTTGGGATGTCAAAACCTGGTCTTGTTTGGGAAAGGGTTGAGACCCTTTTCACAGTTCTCTGCAGAACAATGTGAATCTGTAGTTGCCCAGAGTCATTCATTCCACGGGTAGACCTCCAACAGAACATTATTCATGCAAAATGGTAATTAATGTAAACTTTGCTGCATACTAGTTGTCGCCAAATAACCCATTTCATGATAAAGACTGAAAAGATCCCTTTTCCACATACAAGTTATGGTGACATCAATGTCTTTTATTCTGAAAATAAACCATATTAAATAGTATCATGCATTTGTTGTGACACGGTAATGAAAAAGAAATGAATAATTTGTAAACATCGTACACAGATATCTTATGACAAGCAATATCTTTATCTTATGCAATGTTTTACATCCTGAAAGTCTTAATATTTCAAAATTGTATTATCTTGAAAACATTGTTTCCACTTTCTTTCACTTAGGAATTGTTCCGTTTTTTGTTGCTTTTGAGAATTAATCAAGTGTAGTACGAAGACTTTTTCCAATGAGGAACTTTTCAAACCTACCGTATAGCACTTTATTTCTGTGGGGACTTTATTTCTGCGGTCCTGGACGGCACCGCAGAAATAAAATCCGCAAAACATTAACCCTAAATGTACAGGTTGTTATTGTTCTGCAATTTCAGTCAGTCATAGACAAGTTGAACAATTATCCCCTGATATGATGCACAATATCATAACAATACAGTTCTTTCCCATTCAACAAGAGTTGTCTGCGGACATCAAAGCTCGCCTATATGGGTAATTGTCACAAAAAACTGCTTAATTCTAAGGTCAAGAAGTCAAAGGTCATGGTGCCAAATGAAAGGTCTTTGCACTCAAGGTATATATGTATGAAATATAAAAGCTTTATCTCTACTAGTGTCAAGATATAGGCCAGATTAAAGTTTTTTAAAAGTAAGTCAAACTCCAAGGTTAAGGTCACAAGGTCAAGGGTCATGGTCCCAAATGAAAGGTCTTGGCAGGAGGTATCCCTGTGTGAAATATCACGGCTCTATCAATTACAACGAATGATATAGGCCAGGTTAATGTTTTTTAAAAGTAGGTCAAACTCAGTGTCAAGTTCACTAGGTCAAAGGTCATGGTCCCAGATGAAAGGTCTTGGCAGGAAGTATCAATGTGTGAAATATCAAGGTTATATCTCTAATAGTGCCTGAGATATGATCAGGTTAAAGTTTTTGGGAGACGCAACGAGACAGTAGGGCTGCGACATTAGCTCCCCGGACATAAAGTCCCTGCTCACTAAAAATTATGTTTATTTGTGTGTAATTTCTTTACATACTGTTTGATATAGTGTTAATAGTTTAATGGAACATTGAACTATGAAAGTAAGATTTTAACAACCTACAGGTAATTCTCTCTAAATATCTATCCTAAAACTAGAATTAAGCAACAATGTGACAAACAACAAAGTGACAAGTAGTATACATGTAGTGGATTATTGGATTAATTAGTTTTAACTCCCTTTTAAATACTTTTCCATTAACCTTTTTTCCATTTACTGTATCTTTTCACCAATTTTCACAGAAATGTTTTTACATGCATACATCCAAGAGTGGCTAGTCACTGTAACACTGCTAGTATGTGTTGAACATTGAAACATTATCAAAGTGTATAAACAAGAAACAGTGACCAAAATCAACATAAACATGAACTTTGACTTACCATACAAAAACATCAGACAGACACACAATGTACCAGTTTGGAACACAAGACATACATAATTGAACAAACATATACATAGCACAAATATAATCTTAGTACAAGTATAATCTTAATGTAGAATAAGATGTGTTTGTGAAACACAGATGACCCATCATTTTTTCATGTTAAAGTCAAACAGCCAATGGAACAAATCACTCTAATGAATGATGAAAAACTTCTAACTAGCTCAGAGCAACAGAATAACAGAGGGTTGAACAGGAGAAGAGTTGATTCCAATGAGTATCCATAACATAGAGGTTCACATTTTCCAAAACAAGAACTGGCCCTGGTTTCTCAAAAAAAAAACTTAAGTACTCAAATCAGAGCACCGTGCTCAAATCACACAAAATCCATGTGAAGCTCAATCAATTACCAATCACCGTTGATTGGTATTCAATTGAAGTTGAGCATGAACTCATGAGTATACACTAAAGTTTTTTTTGAGAAACCGGGGCCTGCTTTTGAGGTCCCTAAGAAAATAAGCTTGGGAAAACATTGAGGCAAAAGAAGAAAATGCTGATGATCAGCATTTTCTACTTTTGCCTCAATATTTTCTGTGCTATATTGTACACAAATCAAACTCTAATCAACACACATTTTGTTGTCTACAACTGCTTCCAAATTAAAACGCCCTCACATTTTGCCATTTGGGAAATGGTTAATGAATTTGTTTCGCATTTGAGAAAGCCATTAACCCCACATTATTTGCACCTCTGCTAGGTAACAGTAACTAACAAGCTTTACACAATACTTACTGTCATGTATAACCGGGTCTATATAAAGAATCCATCAATTAATCAAATGACTTAAATGTGTGAAAGATTTTTTTTACATTTTTTTTTTAATAAAAGCAAGGCTTATGACAACTAGAACTGTCGCAAAGCGGACAAATACCCCCCACTAGCGCCTTGTCACTGAAAAAGTGCTGTAGGTCAACCGGTTCTTGACTTAGAGCACGGAAATGGATTTTAAACAAAGTCTGATTGTGACCTTGACCTTTGACCTTGGTGACCCAAAAACAATAGGGCACCTCCTTGGGTCATGGGCAACAACTGTGTAAAGTTTCATGATCCTAGGTCAACCGATTCTTGACTTAGAGCACGGAAACAGATTTTAAACAAAGTCCGATTGTGACCTTGACCTTTGACCTTGGTGACCCAAAAACAAAAGGGCACCTCCTTGGGTCATGGGCAACAGCTGTGTAAAGTTTCATGATCCTAGGTCAACCGATTCTTGACTTAGAGCACGGAAACGGATTTTAAACAAAGTCCGATTGTGACCTTGACCTTTGACCTTGGTGACCCAAAAACAATAGGGCACTTCCTTGGGTCATGGGCAACAACTGTGTAAAGTTTCATGATCCTCGGTCAACTGGTTCTTGACTTAGAGCACGGAAACGGATTTTAAACAAAGTCAAATTGTGACCTTGACCTTTGACCTTCGTGACCCAAAAACGTGTACAATAGGGCACCTCCTTGGGTCAAGGGCAACAACTGTGTAAAGTTTCATGATCCTAGGTCAATTCGTTCTTGAGTTAGAGCACGGAAACGAAAAAGTCTACGGACGGACGACTGGACGGATGGACGGATGGACGGACGGACGGACTGACAGACAGACAGACATGGTGAAACCAATATACCCCCCACTACTTCGTAGGTGGGGGGTATAACGAAGAATGGGCAGAAATCCCATAAATACATATTTATAGCACTATATGGACAATACTAATAGATTTCATTGGTTACTAATTAAGAATGTTATGATAAATTCAAATACTCATGTGAGGCAAAAGTGTAGATTATCTCTGTATTTAACCATACCGGTATGTCTTGAATCTCAGACAACCAAAAATGAAAGCTTTAACTCATTACCAGAGGGGAAATTATTTAGAGTTGTTCAAATTCAAAGATGTTACAGTTGACAAAAAAAAAATGTTTTCAAAGTCTTTCCTTATGGAGGATTCAAAAAGCTTCATTATGTGGTGATGGGTTGACAAGTCTAATTGATACATGGCCACTCAAAACTGCAGTTACTCTACTTATTTTTTGTCCAATATTTGTTTGATTGCTTGAATTTCTAACTCATTCCCACATAGTGAAACTGTTTGGTGCCTTACAAGATGAATGCATTGGAAAAGATTGTAGAAAATGAAGAAATCGCTTGTGAAAAGCAATTTCTTCATCTCACACATTTTCAACCCCAAAAAGACCCAAAAATGTAAATTTCCATTCACTTGAAATTGCTGTCTGCAACATCTTTGAATTAAGACAGGTTTAAAAGTTTGCAATTTGAAAAAGGTTTAACCAAGCGGTATAGATGAACATATTACCAAACATCAAATTTGCATGAATGAATTTTTTTGTTTTATTTTCTTAGGGTAGAAAACATTGTAGGAAATGAAGAAATTGTTTGTCACAAACAATTTCTTCATTTTCCCACAATATTTTCCAAAGGTTTTATCTTGTGTGGTATCAAAAAGCATCATTATGAAGGAATGGATTAACTATGTCTGCCATCAAAGTACTCTGCTTTATTTGACAGCCTGGTTCTCGGTTTGACAAGCTGTACTGGAGAACTTTTTCTGCGAGGAAGGCGGAGGGGATGTTCTTTACCTGACAATTCTGCTCCCAGGTCGTGATGGTCACGCCCCAGTAATCTTTCTGTGTCTAGTCTCATTTTACGCTCATATTCTTGTAACAAAGATTCTGCCCTGTAAATACAAGTGACAGTTCAGATAAAACCAGTTAATGGCCAGACAGACAACACTAAAACTATCCTATCATGCAATTTTCTTGGAACCGTAGTTTAGAATCATTAATTGATTTATTCTCATCATTTCTCATTACAGTACTACCACAGTCTTGCCGAGCCTCCAGGTGCTGGTCAACATAGTTTAACAATTATCAAACCATTGATGGGTGACAATTTTGTCAAACAGGATATTTGCTGTGACCAGGATCGAACTAGGGACCTCTCCAGCAAGTCTGATGCGACATCAACTGCGCTATGGCCACAGCGGTTAAAACCATTATGTGCGAATTAGATATAATCTTCTATCAAAATAAAATATATATGAGCTGGGATCTGATATTAAGGCTTTAAGACCAACCTGGATCAAGATATATATTCACAGTCTGATCAAGATCCATAATGGTCTCTAATAGCTTCGTAATGACCTGCAGCAACTGAGTTGACAAAAGGGATTTTGATAAACAAAGGATTAGTGCAAAATATAACGAAGAAAATATTGAGAAAAACAAAGAAAATGATTGTTATTAGCATAATCTTCTTTTGTCTCAATGTTTTTCCCAAACTGTTTCTACATGGACATCAAAAAGTCAAAATCAGGTCTTGCTTGGGAAAGGGTTTAAGGGGGAATGCTCCAGTTTTTCGGAACACTCGGACTTTACTGTAGTGAATTAAATGTTTCGTACCAATATGTTTCGCTACCACATTTTTTTATAATACAAGAGGACCATGAAGGTCCTTAATCGCTCACCTGAACCTAGATAGAAAGAAAGTCACAATGTTGTCAAGTTCAAGAGCACACAATTTAAGATGTGAAATTATGATCCAGCTGAAAACTGCTTTCATAATCTTGAATGATCAATATTTGTGGCTGTTACAGTGAAAACAAAGTGGAAGAAAACAATACAGTCAAGGGCACATAACTCTTTTCCAATAAAAGTATTCTCATCAACATTATGTCCATTTTTTTTTTTCATTGGTCAATATATTGTTAGAGTCAAAATAAAGTCAAAAACTGTAATTTTGTAAAATTCAAGGGTCAATAACTCTGGTTTTTCTAGTCAAATCAAGCTTAAAGTTTCACTCATCCAGGATCTTATGGCCACCAACATTGTGGCCAAGTTTTGTCTTGATTAGTCAATAAATGTAGATGCTACAGAGTAAACAAAGTCGAAAACAGCAATTTTGTCAAATTCAAGGGCACATAACTCTAGACTTCCTACTTCAATCACACTGAAAATCGAAGTCTTTCAAGATCTTATGGTTACCAACATTGTGGCAAAGTTTTGTCTTGATAGGTCAATATTTATAGATGCTATAGTGGTAACAAAGATAAAACTAGCTATTTTTTATGTTCAAGGGCTTATAACTCCAGATTTCCATGTCCGATCTGACAAAAAATTGAACTCATCTGAGAACTTATAGTTACCAACATTGTTGCAAAGTTTTGTTTTGATCGGTCAATATTTGTAGATGCTAGAGTGGTAACAAAGTCAAAACTAGCCATTTTTGACGTTCAAGAGCACATAACTCAAGACTTCCAGGTCCGATCTGACTCAAAATCAAACTCATCTAAGAACTTATAGTTACCAACATTGTTGCAAAGTTTTGTTTTGATCGGTTAATATTTGTAGATGCTAGAGTGGTAACAACGTCAAAACTAGCCATTTTTGATGTTCAAGGGCACATAACTCCAGACTTTCTAGTCCGATCTGACTCAAAATCTAACTCATCCGATAGCTTATGGTCATACATATATTGACCAAGTTTGATTATGATTGGTCAATATTTGTAGATGCTAGAGTGGTAACAAAGTCAAAACTAGCCATTTTTGACGATCAAGGGCATATAACTCCAGACTTCCTGGTCCAATCTGACTCAAAATTGAACTAATCTGAGAACTTATGGTCATACATATATTGACAAAGTTTGGTTAAGATTGGTCAATATTTGTAGATGTTAGAGTGGTAACAAAGTCAAAACTAGCTATTTTTGATATTCAAGGGCGCATAACTCCGGACTTCCTGATCTGATCTGACCCAAAATCAAACTCATCCAAGAACTTATGGTCATACATGTTATGACCAAGTTTGGTTAAGATTGGTCAATATTTGTAGATACTAGAGTGGTAACAAAGTCAAAACTAGTCAATTTTGACGTTCAAGGGCGCATAACTCTGGACTTCCTGATCCGATCTGACTCAAAATCGAACTCATCCGAGAACTTATGGTCATACATGTTTTGACCAAGTTTGGTCAAGATTGGTCAATATTTGTAGGTGCTAGAGTGGTAACAACAAATTGTGGACAGACGGACGGACGGACAGACAGACGGACGGACGGACGGACGGACGGACAGACGCCGACGGACAAAAAGCGACCACAATAGCTCACCTTGAGCACTTCGTGCTCAGGTGAGCTAATAACACATTATTCCAATTTACCATTTTCGACGGTAAAAGTGTATTTATCATGCGAAACTGATTTCCCCAAGATGGAAATCGATTATTTAGAGCAAGACAGTCGTAAGTGTGTATGCAGTTACCACTGTTTTGCGTCATTTTATTCATGTGTAGCTGATAAAAATGGCTGTAATTCACTAATAAGTGCGCTGACCTATACATTTTCTTTTTGAATTATTACCAGGACATGTTGCTTAATACAATGAGGGAGTTTTATCAAATTCTATTATGTAGAACTTGAAATATTTCAAAAAATATGCAAATTTTGACATAAAAAACTCCAGCTTCGTTGATCTAACCGAACACGTGAACATGCTGTTTTATACATTTACGCGTTTATATTAGCACATATTTTGGGTTTTCTGTTCTTATTAAATGTAAGACGTTACTTTAAATCCGTTTTCGGGACTAAACAATGAATATACAGCATTTTATTAGCATTTTAGTGACCTTGGACAGGTGCAAGAAATAGTGCATTTTTGCGATGTAGGGTATGTGATACGAATGCCTATAAAATTCAAACAAGATCGCTGACCATCCATTTTTATTTTATTTTTCAATTGATAATAACATGTAATTTCAACATACAAAATATGAATAAATTCTATTATTGGGAAAAAAATTAGGAAACTGGAGCATTCCCCCTTAAGGGCCATTTTTCGAGATCCTGGCACAAATTTTGCTTACCTTGTATACTTTTCCTCTGCCATTTTCTTCTGCAGAGCCACTGTTTTCTCCTTCTCTTCAAGAAGTTTTTCTCTGTTGTTTAATTCTTTTTCTCTACCTGTGAAAAAATTAAACCATTACCAGTTGGCAAAACTTTCAAAAGAATGAAATTTTACTATTTTACTGTTTCCGGGTAAAAAACATTGTGGGAAATGAAGAAATTGGTTGTCAAAAGCAATTTCTTCATTTTCCACAATGTTTTCCAAAGCCTTTATCTTGTGGCAGGGGTGTAAAATTCCACTCGCCCGCTCGCATTGGCGAGGATTAATTTGCAGCGGCGAGTGGAAAAAGTTACCTACTAGACTAGTCCTACCGGGCGAGTAAAAATATTGTCTGGCAAATGAAAAAAAACATATTTCAAACCCAATACTGTGTTTTTTCTCGGTACCGATCTGTGCAATAAATCTATAAACTCTGTCCTAAGATTCAAGATCAATGGGAGATTTTTACAGTACCTCCGATAACAGGAAGTTTTCAGACAGGTATGCGGATTAATTGTCTGTAGCGTTACCGTTACATATTTACATAATTTATTACTGTGTGTAAATTACGTCACCGCTGTCTACTGCAATCTAATTCAACAAGTCAAAGAACATTTTTAAAAGGTTGTTATTCGGGTCAAAAGTTCATGGAAATGACAATGTAAAATGAGGAAAAGATTCAAAAGAATGAGCATTTCTACATAATGAATAGAGTAAGTCACAACAAAAGGTGTATGACGAGTAAAAATTTGAAGTCTTGTCTTGGCTTTCGGTGTTTTTGTGGGCCGAAAAAGAAGGAAACAGTTGTTTTGTTAACTTAATAACACCCCAGTTACACATACGATGAGACTTAAATCGGTCCTTAATCGGTGAATTATTTATCTCATATGATCGGTTGTCATCGGTGTCAGCATTTCAGACTTTATGTGTAGCAGGGTATCGGCGATAAATATCTTATTGATCAGTTAAATACAAAGTAGATCGGTTGTCCATAGGCGACAAATAGCTGGCCAGTAGGAGCTTGCTCGCTGATGATCGCTTATTTGCTTAATTTACCATAGACTGTCGTCGCATTTACGAGTACAACGGTTGTCAATCGGGCAATCGGTGATTGATCGGTGTTTGACCAGAGGATACAACCGGTGATCCGTATGTGTTCACCGGTCAAAGATCGGTGATGTCAGTGATGAATAGCTGGCAAATATTTGTTCAGCAGACTGTCGTCGGTTTTTTCGTTAAAATGATATATAAGCGATGAAAGCCTATAGATTTTAGTTCAGTGTACGATATAAGGAATGTTGGAAGGGAAATCCAGCGGTTTGGTCTATAAGGTCTACTTCAACAGCAAGCTCTCTTAAGCCTCGGACATGGCATTCACTTGGGCCCCGAGGCGGAAATGGTCGCCGCCATAGAAGGCAAAGAAAATGGTGGACGAAGCAATGGCTATTGCAGGGCTAGAATTTCCCTGAAAATATGACTCGCAATATTTTGCTAGTGGCTTTTGAAACCACTAGCAAAAAGGCAAATTCACTCGCAATCTGGTTTTGTATATCATGAGGGTTTTCATTTTGAAAAATAAAAGCATGATTATATGCTGCATAATTCAAAGGGCCGGCATGTCCAAAATAGTCAATATTTGAATGTTGTTTTGTAAGCTTTTTCAAGCTACATTGATAAAACTTGTAGGTGGGGAATATTTTTCCACTCGCCAAAAAAATCTAGTGTCGGATAGAATCACTAGCAATTTTCAATTTCAACTAGCAAAATGTCAGTATGCTAGTGGAAATTCGAGCCCTGTATTGGCTAACACCAGAAAGAAGACTTCAGTTTGGGCAATACAGCACTATCCTAGCCGAAATCAGAGAGGACATCAGTGCGTTCCAAAACTAGCTGAGGTAGAATCCCCATAATGCGCCATTTTGAAATCTAAGACACCAAAAGGATATGTAAAAAAAAAATCAGTTACACATTTTACTTTTAATCTGAAAAAAATACCCCAGCTTTTCCCATCGTTTATAGATATTCGTTAATCGGTTGCTTATCACTGACCGATCGGTGATATCGGTTATGAATAGCTTGTCAATCGCTTATTCGTTGAAAATTTTCACCGATCGAGAATTTCAAACAGTTTAAAAATCCCGATGGGTTAGTTTTCACCCATGAAACTCATCTTTTCCAAATGGTTTGTGATGAGTGACAAATCGTCTGCCAATCGGAGACGTCGGTTGTATATCGGTTTTGGTCGGTTCTGTCCTTACCTGGACAAAACGAACAACCAATCTATCACCGATTGCCATGTGTAACTGCCCCATAAGAGAAAATATCCAGCATTTATGAAGACAAGAAATCTTCGTTGTGGTGGGTAGAATCATATCCAAATGTAAGAAAGATACTTTGAAAGTTCATGATCAAAGGCCTAAACACACGAAATGCTTCGATCATCAACATATTGTAGATAACCCCTACAAAAGACAAACACATAACACAGTTACAGGACGAGTAACATAGTCATAAGGACGAGTAACTTTTTTGGACTACTAGTCCTACAGGGCGAGTGGAAGAAAAAATAATTTTACACCCCTATTGTGGGTCGTCAAAAAAGCGTACATGTGACAAAATGAATTAATTGGAAATCACTTAGTACATCTGCAAATGGTTTACCTAAAGTTTGTCAGCATAATGAGAGCAAATCAATGAAATTTATGAAAAGGAAAATCAATATGAAAGTTTCTTACTATCAAGCTGCCTTTTCCTGTCTTCCAGTTCCTTCTGCCAGGCTGACAGATCCCCCGCTGACGTTTTACCCTCTACGGGTGACGGTAACTGACCAGACATTTTACGTTCTAGTTTCTTCTGGTGACCAGCCACGACTGGTACCAGCAGTAAATCATCTATACTGGGACGGTATGATACCTGTAAACATAGAGCACAAACATGTCTTTTTACCATTTCTATTTTCAATCATTCATTTTTTCTGACACCATACCCTCATAATGACTCTTTTTGATCTCCCACAAGATAAAGGCTTTGGAAAACATAGTGGAAAATAAGAAAATGCTTGTCACAAGCAATTTCTTCATTTCCTACAATGTTTTCTACACAAAATGACAAAAAGATGTAAAATTCCTTTCACTGCAAAGTGTCATCTACTGAAACTTAGAATTTGGAACAGCCCAAGAATTTGCCTTTTGATAATGCATCAAATCTAATTCTTCAATCAATAAAGTCTCTAGACACAAGATGCATAAAGTTTATATATGATTCTTAGTAGCTACCAATATCTGATAACAAAGCTTTACACAAAGCGACAAGTAAAGGATTGAAGACTGAACTACAAATTCATTTTTGTTATTCAGTAAATTTACATGAACTGGAGGGAAATAGGTATTTAAAAACAAGAGGACCATGATGGTCCTATATCGCTCACCTGAACCAAAATGATATAAGCAACACTTTTCTTCAATTCAAAAAATATTTATGACTCTAAGACTGAAAACAAACTTATGGTCAATAACATTGTGAAAATCGAACTCATCCAAGATTTCATCGTGCCCAACATTGTGTCCAAGATTTGTCTTGTTTGATAAATAATTGTAGATTCTGGAGTATAAACAAGGTCGAAAACAGCAATTTTGTCAAATTCAAGGGCACATAACTCTCGACTTTCTGGTCAGATCAGGCTGAAAATCAAACTCATCCGAGATCTTATGATATCCAACATTGTGTCCAAGATTTGTCTTGATTGGTCAATAATTGTAGATTCTAGAGTGTAAACAAGGTCTAAAGCAGCCGAAATCGGCAATTTGATCAAATTTAAGGGCACATAACTCTCCACTTTTTGATCAGATCGGACTGAAAATCAAACTTATCCAAGATCTTATGGTCTCAAACATTGTGTTCAAGTTTTGTCTTAATTGATAAATAATAGTAGATTATAGAGTGTAAACAATGTCAAAAACAGCCGAAATCAGCAATTTTATCAAATTCAAGGGCACATAACTCTCATCTTTCTGGTCAGATCAGACTGAAAATCAAACTCATATGAGATCTTATGGTCCCCAACCTTGTGTCCAAGTTTTGGATTGATTGATCTATAATTGTAGATTCTATAGTGTAAACATCGTCGAAAACAGCCAAAAATGACAATTTTGTCAAATTCAAGGGCAAGTAACTCTCGACTTTCTGATCAGATCAGACTGAAAATCATACTCACCCGGGATCGCATGGTCCCAAACATTGTGTCAAAGTTTTGTCTTGATTGATGAATAATTGTAGATTCTAGAGTGTAAACAAGGTCAAAAACAGCCGAAAATGGCAATTTTGTCAAATTCAAGGGCACATAACTCTCGTCTTTCTGGTCAAATCATACTGAAAATCAGACTCATCCAAGATCTTATGGTCTACAATGTTATGTCCAAGATTTGTCTTGATTGATCAATAATTGTAGATGCTAGAGTGTAAACAATGTCAAAACTAAGTATTTTTCGCATTCAAGGGTAGATAACTCCTGACTTTCTGGTTCGATCTGACCCATAATCGAACTCATCCGAGATCTTATGGCCATACATGTTTTGACCAAGTTTGGTCAAGATTGGCTTATATTTGTGTAAACACGAAATTGTGGACGGACGGACGGACAGACAGACGGACGACGGACAAAAAGTGACCACAATAGCTCACCTTGAGCACTTCGTGCTCAGGTGAGCTAAAAATGTGTAGAATCTAGAAATATATGGTACACAGGGTTCTCCACAGAATAATTTGAAGCTGTAGTGGCATTATTACAAGTATTCATAAATCATGAAACGCTATGTCGTCATGCAAATAATTCAGAATAAAAACATAATGGGAAAAGAAGAAATTGCTCAATTTGAGCAATTTCTTCTTTTTCCATAATGTCTTTAAACCAAATTATGACATTTTGATTCATAAGAATGCATTATTTATCAGTTTTTGACATAAAAAATCTCTAAATGTCTCTATTTGGTGACCATTTTGAAGAAATTAAGCTGTAGGGGTAATTTTGAAGCTGTAGGGGCATTATAGTGATTTGCATGAAGCTGTAGTGGGGCCGATACAGCTTATTGGGCTGGGGAGAACACTGGTACAGATAATTACCTCAACATGCAGCATTTTACCAATGGTATCGTTCAGATCTTGTGTATATCTCAGTGGTATTCTACTGAACTCTCCGAGACGTATTTTCTTGTTGAGTTCGGTCTGACTAGATGCGACGAATGGTGGACGAAGGGCACATAACTCATACAGAACACATCCTAGAGACCAAACATCACTCTTCTCATTGTAGGACATGTTGTTAACCAACTCCTGCGGTAAAAAATAAGTGAGTTAACCAATTACTGGACAGCAATATGGAACTCATTTGATAATACATTGTGAAGCAATAAAAAATATTTGTAGGTAATTTTTAAAATATAATGGATAAAGTAAACCGGGCATAAAAATAAAGGAGTGTGAAACACCAATGTCACCAAAATGGAAATTTCAGTTATTTCTTGAAGCATCTATGGATTCCTGTTCTGTTCACTTGCCATAATTGTTATTTGGGAATACGGAATTCTGATATTGATAATAATATACAAAGGGTGAGACACAGAGAAGAGGAAGTGAAGGCTTTTTAAAAAGCAAAATAAGATTAATTGTTGATCAAACCCTATGTTGTGGGTACTCATTGAAATCATCTTGAGACAATTCAAATGAGTACCCATAACATGGGGTTTGGAATTGAAACAACAAATTGGAAATGTCTTCACCTCCTCTTATCTGTTAGCCTTAACAAACTTACTGGACTCATATAATATGGTGTGCCCACGTAGGTGTTAGCAAAACTTGTCTCATGATGCAGAACGCGAGCTAGCCCGAAGTCACCGAGCTTCACATTATTGTCCATATCCAGGAACACGTTGGCTGGTTTCATGTCCCTGTGTAGCACAGCTCGACCATTTTTACGTTGATGACATTCTTGTAGGGCCAACAGTAGCTGGACGAGTATCTTCCAGATGAAATCCTCATCTGCATACATCCTGCAATAGCAATGATTTTTATGCTTAAGATAGACTTGGTTTACCGTTATGTTTTGATAAACTTTCGGTGTTGTTATAACATCTTGTAACTACGGCTTGATTCAAGCCGTAGTTACATGATTTTATAACAATGCCTACGCAAATACATTGTACTATTGTTTGTCCAAAATTATATAATAATTTACTGGATAAAATCGTTCCCTATTATACATTGTATTTTGAACTATGAGATTCAGATCTAATCCTTTACCAGATTAAAGAATTTTATAAGTTTGTCATATTTAAAAGCCATTGAAAATGACATAATACATACAAGACAAAATTATATTTGAAACTTCCTGTACAAATTAGGAAACATTTGGTGACACAGACTTCTATTTATTGTGGAGAATGAAAGCAAACATTTACACAATGAAATTAAGGTTATGAAGCAAATACTGGAGCACTAACATGTTATAAAGCACTAACATTTTATATAATAAATTCTCATTTTGAAAGCCATGTCAAATTGGTTCACTAAAATCTGCTTTTCTTGATTAATTGACTCTACAGAGTGTCCCAATAAAAACGGAACCCATTTTTGAAAGTGAATTGCTAATGTATAAAGTCATATGTCTCCACCAAATTTGAATATGCAATAGAAACGGCAGTTTTCTATCACCATTTAAAATTTGGCTGAAAAATGTTTATTAGTTTCGAAAACATTGGCATTTAAATGAATGCACCCGGAAAACCATTTTAACACGATATCGATCTTTCAGTTCGCAGCGCGCGCCTACGCTTGACTCTTCACAATTGTTTAATAGGCCTACAATACAAAAGTGATATTGAAACATTTTACTTACAATATGCATATTCGTTTCATTTTTACCGCTAACAAATAAACTGTTAAAGTAGAGCTGCGGTGTAATGAATACAAACAAAATATCAAAGTGTATCAAAGATTCATAATACATGTAATCATATGCAGTTATTTTATTACTCTACAACATGCCGGTCAGCGCTCAAATGCCAAGTACTTTAACCCTTTCCCAAACAAGACCTGGTTTTGACATCCATGAGTGAATTAGCTTAAGAAAGTATTTAGACCAAAGAAGAATTTTTTTGAGTTTTCTCCTTTTGCCTCTATATTTTCTGTGCAGTATTTTACGCAAATTCTGTCTTTATCAGCGTCAATTTTGTCATCAGCAACAGCTTTCATTCCAGTCCACCCTAACTTTTTGTGGTCTGGGAAAGGGTTAAGATTATTTCAAACAACCACCTTACGGACTCAATTTGCATATGCGGCACCTTTATATTAATAAATTTTGAGAAAATTGGTACGAACATGAACAACGGTAAAGAACTCGACAGTTGACCGTCAGTGCGCTTTTACGAACAAACAAGACGCAAAAATCGATTTCGTGTTAAAACGGGTTTTTAGTGTCTTTATTAAATTTCATATAACTTTTGAACCAATATATAATTTGAAGTGAAATTTAGAACACATATGCAAAAATAATGTATCTTAAGTACTGTAAATTCAAAAATTAGAATCTATGCTTTCGCTTAAAAATATTTGACTTTGAAATAGGGTTCCGTTTTTTTTGGGACACTCTGTAGAACGAAAGCTGGTTTTGAAATATTTCATAGAGACAGACATATTCTGAGAAGCAAAATCAATATCAGCTTAACCATACCCATCTCGTTTGTATCTAGATATAAGTGTGGACAGGTCGCCTCCTTTACAATATTCCATCACAATGTAGATTGTTGTGTTTGCTCTATCGATGATCCGGTCGTAGTAGCGGACTATATAGGGACTCTTCAGTTCACGGAGGAGGTTCACTTCCGACACAAGCATCTGTTTCTCTGTTTCTGTCATTGATCCATAGTCAAGTTCCTTCCATACGAGAACCTGTAATATACCAAGATTATACTTAACCCATTACCAGAAAGCTAAATTCTATACTAGGCTAAATTCAAAGATTTAGCAAACAACCACTGTCAAATTGAAATATAAAATGTCACACTGTTTTATCCAGTGAGTGGGCTCTGTCCCAATGAATTTTGCTGTAGACTAGATAAGAATGGAACAATTTTAACATGTAACCATATATTTTTAACATCAGTTTTAAAAATATCAGTATATCACATTGATTTTCTGAGAAGAAAGGACATTGAAAGAAGCTCTTCCCATTCGCTGCAAAATACTAATTCTTTATACATGTATCTAATTTCGAAGAAAGCAATATTTAGAGTTACAGGTATCTGTCCTTGTTTTACAAATTACATACAAGAGTGTGACCAGCTCTGCATTTAAAAATTTATTAAGTTTCTAAAATTCATTTATTCCACATTATTTCGGGTTTTTTACCAAGAAACAGCGGCCGTTTATGGACCCCTTCCCCTAAGAGAATTCTTCCCCTAAAGATGCTTTTCCCCCTAAGAAATCAATTATCCCCGCTTAAACAATTTTTTTATGTAATAGGCCTATTATCTAGCTGCAATATCGTAGCCACAAACTTGATGATAGGTATTGGTTTGTGGCTATGAGTCCGACCTATTCCTTCTTTTTTTCTTTTTTTTTTCTTGAGACGTTCCTTTGAACATATTTATTTTACATCGATTGGGAAGCAAGTTTTTTCAACTTATTTTAATCCCTCTCGATTCAGCTTCCTGGAAATACACTGACCAGTACTCGCGCCGAATGTGTGGGCCAATGAGAAGCCTCGAACAACCTCCGCTACCGGGGACCGAACTCGGAACCTCTTAGTCGCTAAGCCGACGCTCTACCTCTCGACTACGGATACCACACTTCTTGCATAAATTTTTGAATACTAACATATCTAATCAGATGTGAATCACATAAAAAGGTATTACATGGCACAAATTTGGTTAAAAAGTATCAACAAGAATTGTTATTAATTTTTTCTTCTAACGGAAAATTCAAGTCTCAGAACAATAAAATGGGTGGGTACTCTGCTTCAAAATTGAATTGAACTTTATTTGAAAGTGACTTCAACATAAAACTACGCTGAGTTGACAGAAAAATGGTTAACCTGTTGTCAGGTAACATTTTGACTACATTCCATAACTTTATTTTGAAGTTTGACTATGCTTAACTTGCTGGAATGAATCATTCCAGCACCTGCTCCATTGCAACGAATAGGAAGGAATTGTAACCGAAACCCATATCAAAATTCAAAAAGGTTTCGGTTACATTATAGCAACTAGCCTATTATCATGCATGCATGTATAAAAGTTAAACATTCACTTGGAATCATACCGTTTTAAGATCAGTTACTGTGTTTATATGACTTGGATTTCAGTTTTGTATTCTTTAACCCTTTCCGAAAATATCAAATGCTCAGGGTGGTCAAATTTGATAACTTTTGAAAACAACAAAATTGTTGTCCATGAAAAAGGGATTTGTATAAGCACAGAAAATATTGAGGCAAAAGGAGAAAATGCTGATTATTAGCATTTCATTCTTTAGTCCCAATATTTTCCCATGCAATTTGTAAGGGAAGTCAAAACCAGGTCTTGTTTGGGAAAGGATTAATGAATCTTTATGTTAAAGGGACATTAATATCCACAGGCCTAAATCCCTAATGATCCACAGAAGTTGGCTTCTAGCATGTAGTCGCACCGTTTATAGACTTTATAAGACAGAATACAAGATTCATACAGTAAATGACATAAATCGATAATCATGCAGCGGTGTAAAAGTATGTAAAAAATTCAAAGTGGGTTGATAGTGTTTACGAAATGATGTGATATTGGGTTTAAATCCTTCGTAATCTAAGCCAGTACAGATCAGACAGAGCTGAAATTTTGCACATAGAAAATTTAAAGGCCATATTTTAATTATACACAGTTATTTTTACAGCAAATTACATCGAAAATAAGTAAGTAACAGTAAATATGTATCTTTAAAACTAAGAAGCTCTTTATCAAAATTCCCTTTAACCCATTACCAGACGGCTAGTCGAAACTCAAAGATGCTGCAAACGACAATTTTAATTAAGTGAATGAAATTTTACATTTTACATTTTTCATTAGGTAGAAAACATTGTAGGAAATGAAGAAATTGCTTGTCACAAGCAATCTCTTCATTTTCCACAATGATTTCTAAAGTCTTTAACCTAAGGGACGTCAAAAAGCGTCACTGTTTGGTAATGGGTTAATAAACTTTCCCCCAAAATTATATTTTCCCCAAATTAAGGGTAACATACCCCTTCCCCTAACCTTAAAAAAGCCCTGTCCCAGTATTTTGTCAATGTTACCTTTCCATCTCTCTTTCTTCGAATCTTCTTGCAAGTGCCATAAGATCCTGTGCCAATAGTTGAGACAACTTCAAAGTCATCAAGAGTGGTGGTCCGTGATCTGAAAAATATTCTCTAATATTTACAGCTTTGTTCTTTTTTAACACTTTCCAAACAAACAATGGTTTTGACATCTCGAATAGAAAAAGGCTTGAGACAACATTGAGGCAAAAGAAGACAATGCTGTCAGATAAGCAGCTGACTGATTCAAAATGAATCATACTTAATTCATGAAAAGTGAAATTGAACTTTGTGAATTAATTTTGTGTATCACACCTTTTTTACACTTACACCTTCATGACACTAAATCTCACAATTTGTCAAAAAACTGACAAAATATCTTAAATAAGGTGTCAAACAGTTTTAGACAAAATTAGCATTTTTATCTAAACCTATCATTTTTTACTTTAGTATGTAAAAACTTGCTGTAATGCTCAAGCTTGAGCGAGTGCAGTATCAAAAGAAAGAAAGAAAACTGGAACTATGACAGCCATATTAATTATCCTGTTTTCGAAGAAATTACATCTATATATCTTTACAAAAACCAAATTGAAATCCAAAAATTTTAAGGAAACTAATGGCAGTGATTCAAACATTCCATAAAAGTATTTGACTTAGAATACCCAATACTCAAATGCATGTGATCAAACCCATACAAAATAGGGCTGGCTGCAGTATAGACTTCTAGAATGGACTATAGACGGGTCAGTATACTGATTTACCCCCAAAAAATTGCAACAAAATGTTTTTAAACTGTTTTGATTAGTATAAAGGGTCCTTAATAACATACTAAAAATCTACCAAAATCTGGGTTACGGAAAAGGGTTATTTTCAAGATGGCGTCCAAGATGGCCGCCGAAACACTAAAATCGCCATAGCTCCATTACTATTTGTGCTAGGTTGGTAAATTTGGTGTCTATCCATAGGTTTAAGGGGTTAAGGAATTCATTTAAAGCATCAAAACTGGTACAAATTGATTACATAATGAGTAAATGGTATGTAGGACCAATGCTGGTCACAGAGGCATTGCTATATCTGGGATTAGTTTACGGCGGGCCATGCAATTGAATCAGGTGTCAATATATATTCATATGAGCCATTACCTGAAAAGGGGTCTGATATGACATTTAAGACTAGCATTGACCCAGATCAGCCTGATCAAGATCCATGTTGTTCTGCAATAGCTTTATCATGACAGATAGCAGCTGTAAGGTACCAGCATGGATTGTAATCAAACTGAATATAGGCTTATACACTTTGAGGTCTTGTGAGTCAGTTTGCCATTCGACTATGTTAGCGTTACCGGTCGCCAAAATCGCCAGTGGCGATCAAAATCGTCAAATGGCGATCATTATTTTCAAAATCAACCATTCTGGCGATCGCCAAAAATGTCGCCTATCTTACCTGCAAATGAAGGGTTATCCTAATTATTCTGATAAGATATCCTGCCACACGCCCATAATTACATTTATGACCGGATTAACACATCAGTTACAATAAACACATGCACGTTTTGGCATTTATGATTAGCGATCTAATTACACACACAGCGTGTGACCTAACAAGTGTCTATTGACCAGCTGTGTTAATCCGCTTGATTGACGATTGCGCGTGATTGATGGGTAGATAATGATTCTGATTGGCTGTTTGGCCTTATCCATAAAAATAGGCGTGGCGATTTAAGTAACCGACTTATCGACGCGGCATGTATAAAACGGCGATATAATTTGTCAAAAAGCATAATTTCATTTTGTTTTGTTAAATTAATCAGTTGCATAAATATTAATACTATAAATTATCTGGGATATTTGTTGCGTTTGCGCGATGTCAAAATTAAACCAGAAGCGCAAGCTCGACAGTCAACCGTCGCTGTTTGCGTTTATGAACCCCGAAAAACGACAGAAAACATCGGAAAACACAGAAGACTATGTTTGTGAGAAATCTCAGAACACTGATTCTTTGACACGGACTGACTTGTGCAAAAAGAGTGATCGAAGATTCAAGAGGGAATGGGTTGAAAAGTTTCCCTATCTTAGATATGACGCAAATAAACATGTGATGTTTTGTTCGCTGTGTGAGCGGGCCGGACGGACAAATATATGGACATCTGGCTGTGACAAATTCAAGGTAGATGCCATTAAGAAACATGCCTTGACTGGTGATCACAAATTTGCATTGTCAGCACAAAATGCAAATGTTAGTATAGAGTCGGCTGCTATCAAGGCGGCGGAGAAAGAGAGAGACGGCGTGGAAGGGCTCATGAAAAATCTCTTCTATTTAGCGAGGAGAAATGAACCTTCTAGCGCTATAAGTGACTTGAATAAACTTCTCATCACACACAATGTCTCCAGATTCAGTTGCCTCATGAAGCCTGACAAATCTCTTCCTTATGAACACCACGAAAGTGTCAAAGAAATGCAAGATGCCATGGCAGAGGTAGCACGACAAAATTTATTTGACGACATAAGACAGAGCGGGATTTTCTCTGTCATTTGTGACGAATCGACGGACGTGAGTACAGAGAAGACACTTATTCTGTATGTAAGATATTGTTTAAATGGACAAACTCAGACAAAATTTCTGGAGGTGACCGAGATCAATGGCGACGAATGTAACGCCAAGAGTTTATGCGAAACCATCATTCGTGTTTTGGAATCAAGGCATTTGAAAGTGGAAAACATTGCTTGTGTCACTACAGATGGAGCGAGTGTGATGACAGGTGTACGGGGAGGTGTCACTACACTTCTAAAACAGAAAAACAACAAGATGTTGAGCATACACTGTATAGCTCACAGACTGGCCCTCGCCAGTGGTCAGTCTGCCGACAGTATCCCGTATTTGAAAAAGTACCAGGCTATGATAAATAGTATCTTCAAGTACTACCACTATTCGCCCAAACACCAATCTAAGCTGAAAAAGATTCAGCAAATATTCGAAATGGCGGAAAGAAAGTTCCAACAAACATTCCATACAAGATGGTTATCGTTTGAGGGAGCAGTTGATTCTGTTATTCAGAATTACGATGCTCTAGTGACCTGTCTTGAAATGGACTGTGCTGAAAATGGTGACCCAATGGCGAGTGGACTTTTAAAGTTCATAACTGATTACCGGTTTCTATACACTTCGTATATGCTAAAGGATATTTTGAATGTTTTGTGTATTTTAAGCAAAATTTTTCAAAGGAGGGATTTGACTGTGTCCGAGTTATCATGTCAACTGCGAGCAGCAATAAGCTCCATCAAAACGATGAAAAATGAACCAGGTCCATTCCTAAAACAATTTGTGGACTCGCTCCCAGAAAGCTACGAGAGTGGGTTTGAATTTGGCAAGAACGGTAATACAAACAGGGTCAAGTCAACCCCAGACCTTGTTTTATTGTCCAAGAATAGCATGGAGAAATATATTGACGCCCTACTACAAAACTTGTCCGAGCGTTTCAATCAAGACGGTGGGGTAATCTCGTGTTTTAGCATTCTAGATCCCACAAAACTCCCGTCATGTTCCGATGATTTACATTCATACGGGAATACAGAAATTACCAAACTATCGGAGTTTTACGGTGATGAATGTCGATCGCCGTTGTCTGTCAAGGGGGACGAATTGCTTGTTGAATGGAGCCTGTTCAGACATTACATGTTTGACAACTGTAGAAAAATGAAATTCGGAGAAATGGCAGAATCGGTTTTGATAAATCAAAACATTGTATCCTCCTACCCAAACGTGTGTCATTTAATCAAAGTGTGTTTGATTTTGCCTGTATCTAGTGCCGACTGTGAGCGTGGATTTTCCAGGTATAATCTAGTGAAAACGAAACTAAGAAACAGACTTTACACGTCGACTGTAAACACGCTGATGATGATGACAGTGGATACACCTACCATAGACAAAATGAATGACTTTAATTTTGGAAGAGCTTTTGATATTTGGGCCGCTAAAAAGTGCAGGCGAACAGGACAATTCAATAAGGTAAAATAGTGAAGATTAGGGAGATCAACATCATACTTTGAATAGTTTTGTTTGTAGCAGCTTTCCAATAAGAACAGTCAAAATATTTGCCGTTTGGAAAGGATCCATGTAAATAGACAATCAAAGTACTTTGAGAACTTAATCAAAGTACTTGTAGTATCAAAGTACTATGAGTATTGTAAATAAAACAAAATTCAATTCCATGTTTATTTATTGCTATTTTTAGACAACAATGTCAAAGCTTAACTATAATCGATTCACTATTAAACGAGAATAATTACAGTTGAACTGCTTTATCAAAACAACTGATATTATTCTCGTTTAATTGTGAATCTATTATAGATAGGCTTTTTTCTTCTGTTTAGCTGTTTTGTTTTCTTTTCTCTTGTAGATCTATATATATAAAGATCTGAAAAAGAAAAGGATTGTAATAAATATTGTGTAAATTTAAATTTGTGTTTCATTCTTCATTTCTATGAAAAATATGCCTTTCCTTTTGCTGCAATGCATCCAATCATGATTCTTATTTAAAACAGTCAGTTTTCTTTCTTACTCATCATAATGGACATCCTAAGTAGGCCTAATCATGACAAACATGATTTGAAATGTTTGGACCTGCAGCAAAAGGAAGGGTACCACACCCTTTTAGCCGCTTTTCGTATTCTCTAAACAAATTATCGTCTTCGTCAAATTTGGCTACTAAGAATTTTTCCTTAGCGCCAACCTAGCATTCGATTGTTATCAAGGAGCATCAAGTAAGTATGTTTTGAGAATGCAAACCCAAATTTTATTGTCCTTTTTTCATTTGAAAATATACGAAAGCAATTGAAATATTTGTATGATCTGCACACAAGCTTTTACGACACGGCTGAGCATCAGAAACGTTCTTGAAAAAGTTATTGATGTCATCAGTCGTTGCCAAGAAAGGCTACACTAGCAGCTTGTTTCAAATGGAGATAAAGTACATTCAGAAAGCCATAAATGTTAAAAACACGTGCAATGTAAAGTTTTGATTTGGAAAATTAACCGAATATTGCAAACATACTGACGAAAAGTACAAAACATCACAACAGCCCATTAAAAAACCAAAGTGAATGTTCATTTTGCGGGACATAAATTCCACACATGTGCTTATACATTTTTTGCTTTTCAAAAAAAACCCACCTTAAACTACGGCTTTTGAAGCTGCAATTACGAGCTTTTAGAATAAATACAGTAATGTGTACAGTGGAAAGTGCTGAATGAAAAGCTGATGGTGAAAAACGACAATTTCTCCTTTTTGCCATTTTCCTTCATGTTATAACATGCACAATGCATTCATTAAGTCATTAAGTAATGGGAATTGAAATTAAATAATTTTCTTAGATAGCCTACAATAAGACAAAGAAAAATATACTGTGCCACAAGTAGCTTTCCTCGCACTGTCTTCTTCTAAAATTGGTAAAAAAGCTATGATATGGTTCAAAATTCGGATCTTATAGACAACATACATACCACTACCATGGAATGCATTTTCCACCTTCTGTCGAGAATTGCCTTCCCTTATTAATTATTTGGAATTAAAAGGCTGACTTGAATTATAAGGAACGAATTAGTATCCCACCAGTTACTAGATATCCAAAACTTTGTGTAACTTCAGCGATATCAGCCCTATGGTTTCAAAATCTGGATATCCTTGTCAATTTCCATTGCCAGTGAAAACGACAAAGTTGGAAACAAAATTGCATAAAGTGTTGGTATCTAATAATGCTTGGAATACTTTAATGCCAATTTTCACTGCGTAGAAACAATCTGCCCTTAAGTTTAAAGATTCATGTGTAAGTTCTCGTGTATATTTTAAATGTTTTTATTTTAACAAACTAGCATTCATGAGTCCCTTCTAGAAATTGATTTAGCGAAATATAACGAAGTTTAACTCATGGACTAACAGTTACAATTATAGCAAGGGTCAATTAAAATTTGACAAATAATTATATTTAATATGATAAGAAATCTGCCTTCGAATGGAAAATAATATGCTGTAACTGTTCTTGCCAATTTGTTAAACTTTTATTACAATTCTATAAATCATTGATTGATTGATTGATTGATTGATTGATTGATTGATTGATTGATTGATTGATTGATTGATGTCTTTTTGTAACAAAATACAAAAAATGTCATTGTTATCCTATGCCATATTATAGGAATTATTTTATTTCTGTTTCAATTTGATATAATGATATAATTTGTTTGTAAATTGTATATTGTAAAATTCGTACACTTTGTATGACTAGAAGCTGGAAACAGCTTACGTCAAATAAAATTGTCTATGTCTATAATGAGGTAAACATGCAAATTGCAAACATGCGGCTAGTTTTATGATATTGATCTACTGCACATTGTCCGCTGTCAAGATATAGCAGAGTGGCTAACACTTAGAAGTCCGAAATTTTGGGTTTTTTGAACATTTTTATGATCTCGGAATGCACTTCAACTGACAGCCGAAACAAACTAAATTATAGTCATAGCATAATCTTTCTTAATACTAACTGTATGATGACACCCAAGAACCTTTTAGGCATCAATGTTGCTCCTTTTTGTCATTTTGAATGTCTTAGTGACTACAAATACCTCTATAATATACATGTATGTATTGACAAATATAATTCAAATCCTGCTATGGCACTATTTTTCGTGATCAGCTAAGGTCCAATACATCATTTTTCTCATTTGTCGTTGCGATAGTAGCAGTTTTAATATTTTAAATGAATTTGTTGACCCCTTAAACTTATGGATAGACACCAAATTATGGATTATGATCCATGCTGGTATTTTACAGATGCTATCTGTCATGATAGAGCTATTGCAGAACAACATGGATCTTGATCAGGCTGATCTGGACAATGTCATATCAGACCCCTTTTCATGTTATGGCTCATATGAATATATATTGACATCTGATTCAATTAATGCATGGCCCGCTGTAAACTAATCCCAGTTATAGCAATGCCTCGGTGACCAGCATTGGTCCTACATACCATTTACTCATTGTGTAATCAATTTATACCAGTTTTGATGCTTTAAATGAATTCCTTGACCCCTTAAACCTATGGATAGACACCAAATTTACCAACCTAGCACAAATAGTAATGGAGTTATGGCGATTTTAGTGTTTCGGCGGCCATCTTGGACGCCATCTTGAAAATAACCCTTTTCCGTAACCCAGATTTTGGTAGATTTTTAGTATGTTATTAAGGACCCTTTATACTAACCAAAACAGTTTAAAAACCTTTTGTTGCAATTTTTTGGGGGTAAGGGCCTTATTTTCATATATTGACCCGTCTACTATAGGACATATTAAATATTAAAGATTAGTTGAAATATTTAATTCAAACCGCCATCATTATTTAATATAAACGGTTTTATAGTATTTATTTATTCATCCATATTTTAAACTCTCTCCAACTCCACTGAAGCTACACATGGATAGAGGCATGAGACATATGTCTATAACTCAACATATGTAACTCAGTCGAGATCCACCTGTACAATCAATGTTACGTAATACATGTATAGTCCAGCTGCACAAACCAGATATAATATAAAAATAATAAGACCCTTCGGGCGTATAAAAAAAGGGTTAAAACTTAGGACACATGACTACTAGGCTTGAAATGGATACTTAAATCAAGAATCAAAATGTTTTACATTTGAATCAAGTATTATGTTGCAATTGAATTAACTACTACATTTTCAAATTTATCTGTTTTTAACTCTTAGTCAACTATTTAATAGTTAAATGCCAATCTGGCATAAATGGGTTGATACCCACATTTCATTTGCCTTGTGAACTCAACATAAGATTTTATCTGTGATAAAGACATAGAGATTATTTTTCTTTTATTTATTATTACATGCTATATTACACTTTAAATAATGATAAGCTCTATGAATGTTAACTTTTAGTCTTCATATATACAAGAGTGACTATGTTTGTACATGGAAATGTCACTCCCAGGATCTCAGCGTTAATGGTGCAATATGTCGTATATAGTTCTAATACAAAGATCTGTGTGTTTTATGCATTTTGTATATTTTATCTCTGTAGATAGTTAATTGTATTTTAGTGCCTTGCATTTAGTTCTTTTTTAAACAGATACACGAGACGTTTTTAATCCCGGAAGTGAGTGCCCCGAAGGCGGGGGGACATACACAGGAAGAAGAAGATTTAAATCAGGCAGCTTTTTGTAACATTTTGTAGATAGTAAATTGACTAAATTTGGTGCTAAAAACAAAAAGAGATATCAGAAATCAACATACGTATGCACAGACTTGGTTGAAGATGATCTGTGAACTGAGGTTCCTTTTGATTTATCTCCATGTATTTCTTCCATTTTTGTGCTCCCATCTGGTGCAATGTGATCACTGTTCAGGCTTTTTGAACTCTTTTCCATTATAAAATGTTTATTTTTGTGCCAAAAGAGAAATACAATATCCCTAGTTATATTACATGATTAACAAAAGTCCATGTCCAAAACAATACACACTGCTTTGTGCTACAGACAAGTGAGGGTAATGGCTTTACAAAATGCAATATTTCATTTATTGCATCTCAAATTCTATGTTGTGTGTGCTCATTAGAATCGTCTTGTCAAGACGATTCAGATTAATGCCCACAACTTTGAGTTTGGATTTGAACTTACAAATTTAGAAAGCATTTGCTCTTCTTATCTGTTGCTGTGCTGCTACATGTAGGCAAGGGAGATAATCCAAACCAAAACCTCTGATTCTACGTTTCTTTTTGCGTTCTGCCTGTAACGTTTCTCCAAACAGGATAAAAAGGAACCTTAATTCTAGATCTACATGACTTTTATTATGAATTGACATTAACAAGGGATCATATTTTATTTTCTTATTTCAACTTTCATGCCTGGAGCTGTCAACAAACAGAAACATGTTCGGACAAGTTTGACGGGAGTAATTTTTGCTAAATAAAGGCCGATATGGAAGGTCTTTGCTCTCAGTAAAGTAATCACGGTCATTGAATAACTCATACTCAACAATCCAATACCTTTTATCCATAATTCAGATGTTTACTTGTTTCTTTTTGTTTTGTCAGCTGTCATCTTTCTTTCGAAATTGCCGCATTTTTAAGAGTTTCTTTTTGATTGGTTGTTACAATTGACTGGTTTGCTACCATAAGATTTCTTCTGCAAAGATTAGGATTTTTCCGATAATCGATTTTATTGTGTACCCGACAAACCTGTTTTTAGTAAAACGATTGCCCATTGGTCAATAATAATAGCTTAAATTATCACATGACCTATCAAAATGGCGGATGCAATTCGGAAATGCGATTTGGGAGGATGAAACATTTTACTTCCATAAAAGTTTTGAGATGGCGGTAGAAAGTTAAGGATTTGCGATCTGTGACTGAAGTAGCTAATGAAGTCTGCAATTGTAACATTTTAGAAGCGGAATGGATCCCGATCCTTTGCAAGAAGACACCCCTGGCTTGCTCTTCAGACACTTCTCTAACTGTTTGTATCTAGGCCAATGGCAGTTAGCAAGAGCTTTCATACCAAAACTAAGGATAGCAGTTAAAGAAAAGCCAATATTTGAAATTGTAAAAGATGTGTCTTGTCATCCCTTCAACAGGAGGTAAGTTATGTGGTGTCTGTAGTCAAGGGGTAGAGCGTCGGCCTTGCGACTAAGAGGTTCCGAGTTCGATCCCCGGTAGTGGGGTTTGTTCTCATTGGCCCACACATTTGGCACGAGTACTGGTGGATTTCCAGGAAGATCAATCGAGAGGGATTAAAATAAGTTGAAGAAACTTGCCTCCCAATCGATGTAAAATAAAAGCATTCAAAGAAAGGTCTGAACTCTGAAGAAGAAGTTAAAGTTAGCAGTATATAGAGATAGATAGATAAGAGTCCACTGACTGCTAAAATTAAACCCTTCCTCTGACAAGAACACCTTTCTAATAAGCAAGTGTCTAAGTGTCATTATTTTTAAAATATGAACAGTGTTCTTATTTCGTCTTTGAAATGTCTTTCCTGATCTTTCCCGAAGACAAAATTTGAAATACTTTATGTTGGGCCGTATGACGTCGACCTGTTGCAAGCATGAGATTTCTAACACAGCTAAGGCTTGACTTTTCTGTCATAAAGTTACATCCTTCAACTCATGTAAATTTTTTCCGATAGATTCTATTGTCACCGCTTTATGACAGTGATTGGGGGTGGAGTCAAGTCATGATATATGGTCACACTGTGGCAATTTACGGAAATGATCAATATTTATTTTTTCGATTTGATCAATATTTCCCAATCCAAGTAACAATGTAAGAGATGTTCAATTTAACTGTTAAACCAATCAAGAATAATGGATCATTTATGAAATACCGTTGTTATAGTGAATTTCATCTTATATGCAGCGAAATAAACTGTCTCGCTTGGTACCCTTTAAAACAGCAAAATTTTAGACTGGTCTAAATTCAAAGATGTTGCAGACAACATTTTTTTAAGTGAACAGAATTTCACATTTTTTTTGTCTTTTGGGTTAGAAAATATTGAGGACTGGAAAGTGAAGAAATTGCTTGTCACAAGCTATTACTTCATTTTCCACTATGTTTTCCAATGCCATTATCTTTTGAGGAGTGAGAAGGCGTTACTGTGTAGTAATGGGTTAATGATTTTGTAGAGAGGCCAACCTTGCTAACATGTAGGGCTGAAACTAGCTGCGATTTCGTAGCCACAAACTTGATCATTAGTATTCAGGGTTTCCCCTTGACTTTTCCTGGAGGGGGTCATTATGTCCCCCTGGTCATCAAATTAGGGGGTCATACCTATTGTAACATTGATTCTTCATGTCCCTGCTGATAACTTTTAGAGGATCATAATCATTTGGGTTAAAACTGCGCCAAAACACACAATTTTGTGCGCCAGGGAAAACCCTGGGTATAAGATTGTGGCTATGGATCTGCCGAGTGTAGGACAAAACCCCACCAGGACAAAACCCCACCAGGACAAAACCCCCTCGGACAAAACCCCACCAGGACAAAACCCCATCAGGACAAAACCCCACCAGGACAAAACCCCACCAATATATAAGATATAGTATAACAAATTTATGATATAGAAAAAATATTTGGTAAGGAAAATATTTTTAAATATAAGAAATTTGATTATGTTTCACAATTTATTACTTTAGAATTTAATTATTTATTTGAAACTTCAAAAAATTGATCTAGATCTATCATAATTGCATTTGTGTATTTATTGTATTTTAAAAGCATTGTTTTTTCATACTTATTTCACATTCTGTGTTTATTGAAATATCCAAATAAGGCAATTTTGCTTTAAAAATGGAAACAGTTGTGGGAAAAGGCGAGGTTACTGGGAACAAGACGAAGCCAAATATTATCTTGACATCTAATTTTTGTCACCTAAATAAGTCATTTGGCATGCATTAATTCATATCATTCCCTTATCTATGAAATCAATTATCACCTATTATAATCAGGACAATAGATGACATCAGAAGACTTAACACCCCAGAAGAAAGTAACACTTCTAATTTTAAATAAGTTTATTCCCATGAATCATGCTTATTAATATTTATCAAAAGCATTATTCAATTGAAACTTTTTGTTGAAAAAATAATTTCATATTCATGATATTTATGGATAACTTCTTCATTCATTATCAATTTATGATTTAGTAATAAATACTTTTTTGTTCCAAAAACAAGTTTTTAGGCTTCATAAAAAAAAAACTAACAAATCTAAGAATATTATTATCAATGAAACTAAATCCATGATTATATACCATGGAAAAATAACATTAGTCCTACATTATAATAGTATTATAAGTGTTATATCTTTCCTGTAATTTTTACTCATCAAACATCAAAATGAGAAAAATAGAAAATAATTTATCAAAGCAAAACTATTACAATACTTGATCAAATGTAAATTTATTTGTTTCAATAATAATTTATTGTTGAATGATTTGAAAATAAATAAAATATAAGAGTGGTGGGGTTTTGTCCGCCTTGCCAATTTTAGTGGTGGGGTTTTGTCCGAGGGGGTTTTGTCCGAGGGGGTTTTGTCCTGGTGGGGTTTTGTCCTGGTGGGGTTTTGTCCGTACCCCGGATCTGCCCTATCAGCTACCAATTTTTGTTTGGGGCCAGGGGCCAGTGAAATTGGGAAAAATAGCAACATGTTTACCTAAATTGGGAAAAACTAAAATAAGTTTGTATTCACACTGTCACTCAGTTCCTGCTGAAAACTAGACTCTAGTGATGTAAAATGCATTTGTACATACTCTTGTTTATGAGTCTACTCTAAAACTGTCTTCAAAATGATTGTAAATGAAGATGAGGTCTTGAAATGGGGCATTCTGGGTCCTCATTTGGAATTTTCACCAGAGAATTGGGAAAAAAAGATACTTTTTGCCATTGGGAATGGGGCCCAATAACGGCCCCAAATTTTGGCAAACGAGACCCCTGCGTATTGTTTCTTTGTAGCAAGGTAAAAAAATGAATGCCACAAATTTTGGTAAAAAGTATTTTAGAAGTGTTAACAGGAAGTTTCTTGAAAAACTCTTCCAAATGAGATATACAGACTCGGTGTAATCCGCCTCTACCGAGATCTAAGAGTGATTTCCCTTGATAGTTATCTCCCTTGTAATTTTGGGTTGTTCCGCTTCCGGTTGGGGCTACAGATAAGAGAAGTAAAAGCATTTAAAAATGCAAAATATCTTAATTTTTTCATCAAACCCTGTGCTGTTGGTATTCAATGAATCATCCTGTCAAAACGATTTAAATTATAGAGCCTTAATGTTCATTGAAGATTTAAAATATTTGTTTTAGAAGAGTTTACCCCTATTATCTGTTGCCGTGTACAGTTGTTATATATCCAGTACCGTCCATTAACATTAACCCTTTCCCAAGCAAAACATGTTTTTTTTACTTCTACATTATAATTATGTAAGGAAAAATGAGAGAAACGGACAAATTGCTGATAATTAGCGATTTCCCTATTTCCTTTAATATCCAGTTTACTATGATTTATGCATATTTTGCCTTTGGTATAAAACATTTTGTAACATGCAAGCAGCAACAGCTTCACAATAAGAACTGTTAATTTAAAATGATGGAATTTGGGAAAGGGTTAAACTTCCAACAAACGTTTTGTTTGTCACTTGTCAATTACATACATATTGCAATTTCACTTTTAAGCAAATGTGTTTATTCAGTCGTAAAATTACGTAATGCGGGATGAAAGTTGGAATGTTGTCATGTCTATTTATCACGTCATTCTTGTAGATCTTTTGTCTATTGACTAAGTGTGATATACAGTAACTTGTAATCTCGTGCTGGCTGGATAATTAAACGAATTTGATTAGGATGATATGCACATACACATACACATGTCAATCTCCTTTTGTCGGTAACAATTAATTCTTAATCCCTTTCCAAGCAATAAAATTTAAGTATGTTATACTAGAAGGTCACTAACTATGACGACGGAGTTGCCGAGATTTAAAAGCATATTCAGAGAAAACTATTATAGCTTTTAGGCTATACCTCATTTTACTTTAGTTTTCATATTTGCAATGTGTTATGGTACCCATTAAACTCGAGGTGAGGAAGTCTGATTAAAGGTATGAAACAATTGTATTAAATTGTTAATAATTCGTTTCAAACAAGGACACGCGGCATAGCATTATCTATGAATTGAAAATAAACCCATTAAAATTACATTCTGAAAAAAGCTGTTTTCTACAGTTTACAAATGATTTATAATTATCTAGAAAAGAGCTAAAATTTGTATCAATTTTTTTGCTTATATGATGTCAGATGATTAGAATTAACACTATTTCAATATAGACATATAGAGTAAAATCCAACCGGAACTACCCAGTAGATTCAAGGGAGTTAATCTGATAGGTAAATAAGAGTTATCTTTCGAACCTGGTACTGTCCCATTAAATGGATGGATAGTCTGATTAGAATAGCCCTTTCCCAAACAACAAAATTCAGAGAGGTCCTATTCAAAAGCTGCTGCAGATGACAAAATGAATGTTAATAAAGATTGGAATTGTGTGTGATATAGCCAAGAAAATATTGAGATAAAAGGAGAAACTGCTGGTTATCAGCAGTTTCTTCTTTCATCTCAATGTTTTCACAAGCCTGCTGCCTATTCTAGTACGAATGTCAAAACCAGGTCTTGTTTGGGAAAGGGATAACCCTGCTGTTTTCTCTTTATATGACAAATCTGCAAAAATAGGTATAAATTCTTTTTCTCTTTCATGATCATCAATATTTTCTTTCCAGTGTTTCCTCACCTGCTGTAACATCTCCCTGTCACCTGTCTTGGCTGAGCCTGTTAGAATATGAAAAGTTAGCTGAGACAGAGGAATCTGTTGTAAGTATTTTAATGTCCAATTTGAGACTGTGTTGATAAATAAGAATATTTTTCAAGGGCGCTAAGTCTTGTCTGCAAAGGATTGAACCTCAAAGAAAATACAGTTGTCTTAAATTCATTTTTACAACTTTCAATCGAAATAACCCATTACCACATATTGACAACTGTTGACGCCCTATAAGAGAATGGCTTTGGAAAAATTGTGGAAAATAAAGAAATTGCTTTTAACACACCTGCTGTTACATCTCCCTGTCACCTGTCTTGGCTGAGCCTGCTAGAATATGAAAAGTTAGCTGAGATAGAGGAATCAGTTGTAAGTATTTGCATACATCAATTTGAAACAAGAGGGAATAATCAAAGTTCAAAGAACTTGTTATGAACACAATTAATTTAAAATAAATAGGTCTAACCTATTACATGTACTTCATATTGACTCAAATTGACTAGATCTAAAAGATAAAGGCTTAGGAAAACCTTGTGGAAAATGAAGAAATTGCTTGTTACAAGCAATTTCTTCATTTCCTACTATGTTTTTCCTAAAAAAATATTTACTTCAGTCTTGAAATTGTCATCTGCAACATCTTTGAGTTTTACCATCTGGTAATGGGTTAAACTAACTAAGCACACTTATTCTCCTAGGATGCATGACATAGTTTTACAGTCACCTTGCAAATTTTCACCTGTTTATAATTTTAGACTAACTTATTTCAGAGGGACAGCCCAGGGCCAGACAGAGATCTGACACAGTTTCATCTTTTACTTCTGGACATTTGTCCCCACATTACAGATAATGAGCTTAAGGTGAGACTCAATCTGATTAAAATCCATTGTGTGATAACATTAACATCTGATAGGCATCAATAAGGGGTACCGGTAATTTTTAATGAACTTTATCCTGAAAGTGAGTAAAACCGTAAACTAGGATACAAGAACATCACATTTCAGAGTGGAATCATGTGGAACCATGTGTTTGCACATGCTTGTCATAAAAATATATATAACAAGAGATTTGTTGGTTAGTGTAAAAATAATCAATTTTGGTTTTGCCAGGGTCATGGAAGATGACCCGTAACTGGTCCCTGTTAGATGTTACTGTAAGTTAACACAGGACTTTAATCAGATTGGATGAGACTTCTAGTGAACTTACAGCAAAGCAAAAAATAAGAGGGCATCCTATTTGGGTTAACTTGTCCATTACAAGACCTTGTTTTGACATGTGTAGGATAATTAAAAAGGCTTGGGAAAACATTTAGACAATAGAAGAAAATGCTGTTTATCAGCATTATCTCCTTTTGCCTCAATATTTTTTGTGCTATATAGTGCACAAATCTTTTATTCTTTTACTTCGATTTTGTAGTCTGCAGCAGCTTTCATATTGGATCACCCTAAAATTTTGCTGTTTGGGAAAGGGTTAAATCAAACATATATAGTATGTCTAAGAAAGAGTAAATATATCATCCTGTAGTGCCCATCAAATTGATTATTGAAATTAGAAACAGGAACTGAATTATTTTGATGTGGAAGTGAGATTAGGCTTTAACCCTTTCCCAAACAAGACCTAGTGTTGACGTCCCTATTAGAAAAGGCTTGGGAAAACATTGAGGCAAAAGAAGGAAATGCTGATAACCAGCATTTCCTTCTTTTGCCTCAATATTTTCTGAGCTATTATTTACACAATTCCTGTGTGAATTTACACCAACATATTCCTCTGTGGCAGCTTTTAAATTGGAACAGTCTAAATTTTTTGCCATTTGGGAAAGAGTTGAACTAGTCATACTTCCTCATGTAGATAACCCTTTCCATTTCAATTTTTGGGTTGTTATTACTTGTCTGTAGCAAACAATTTGATAATAGTTTCCAAGGCTATCTTTGATTAATCCTTTGAAGTTTACCAATTGCCTAAAGAATAAGGGTGACCTAATTTGAAAGTTGCAGCAGATGGCAAAATATATATTGTAAAAGCTCAGATCTATGTACAATAAAGCAAAGAAAATGTTGTTCGAGGCAAAAAGAGAATTCAGCATTTCTTCTTTTGTCGCAATGATTTTTCAAGCCTTTCCTATTAAGAATGTCAAAATCACATCATGTTTGTGAAAGAGTTAATTGAGCCAGCTTTGCAGTGGGCTATAATACTTAGTCTGTATTAGCATTTTTTTTTCTTTTGCCAAAATGTTTTCCCAAATCTTTTTCTGTAAGATCCATCAAAAACAAAAAAAGGGGGCTTTAAAAAAGGGTTAATTTGAAAGATTTGAAAGGAAAGTGGGATTTTTGAATTCAAAATATCAATTAGTCTAGGGGTGGTATTCACCAACCAGTCTTATTTCAAGTTATCCTTTAACCCTTTCCCAAACAAGACCTGATTTTGACGTCCCTATTATAAAAGGCTTGGGAGGAAAACATTAAGACAAAAGAAGAAAATGCTGTTAACCAGCAGTTTCTCCTTTTGTCTCAATATTTTCTCAACTATTTTCTACACAAATTCTATCTTTAACAACACCGATATTGTCATCTACAGTAGCTTTTGAGTAGGACCACCCCAAAGATTTGTCGTTTGGGAAAGGGTTAAAAGCGCTCAACAATCCATCTGACTGTCACATGCGACTGTCTCATCCAATCAGATGGCTTGTAATTGTAATTTTACTTTATAGACAAACAATTTAGAAATGTTTTTGAATACAGCCCCTGGGCTTATTTGAGAAAGGGTAAATGTTGTTGTTATATTTGACATTTTTTGCACCTTATATATTTCAGGAGCTGTATCTTTACCATAAATGGACACATTCCACTGTCAGTACAACACACCCGCTCAATCTCTCCAGCACCCTGATCAAATTTCTACTGACCTTGTTGTCACGGCAACCACAATTAGGGCATCAACTTATATCTTCAATCTACAACTCAAATAAGGCTCAAAATGACAAGAACAACAAAGCTCTGCTGTCCGTCTATATCAATGCTGTTAATTCATTACTGGATAATTTCCACATTCATGACCTTGACCCGGAGGTCAAATCTACATCAGCTAACAAAGTGTATGAGATTTTGTCTTACTTTGACCATGACGATGACCTTGTGTCTCACCTGCCTACAAGGTCAATGTTCTGTAAAATTCTTGAACACTGCAAGGCAGAGGCTGCATATTTAAACAAGGTGAAGGTCATATCAGTGTTACTAGGGCATTCAAACAAGCACCTGCTGACCGAGATCTGCAGGCTGGATTATGAGCTGGAGACCAATAATGCGGTGGCTATGTACCAAGTTTGTGCGGAACTCACTGAAGAACAAAGATGGCTGCTACACTTGTCCTCTCTCACTGAAACTTCTACAAGATGGAAGTTGTTCTTCCTGCTCTCCATGAAAAAGAAGAAACATCTCCTGGAAGTTGTAATGGTATGTTTATGTATGAGCCAGGATCTGGAAAAAGTACCCATATAGCATTTTGGATTACTGAGGATCCAGATTAGCAATTTTGAGATTCATGAAACATTGGCTTTCGAGCGACGGCATTACATATCCGAACATATTTGGGCGTGTTTGCAAACATTCAGAGGTGGAAAGTTCCGCTGCCAAAATGTATTTGACACAACCAGAATAATTCCGACGTTGCATGAATCTCATTACGGGGTGGACTACATTAAATGCTATAGGGGTCCTTTTCAGATCATATCTTTTATATCCCGCAAACAAAGTTGTAGGAGTGGGGCTCGTACTAGAATCAAGCTGTTGGTTTGCCCCCACAAATGCAGTGGGGAGATTTTTCTTATCATATTCAGTGATACATTTCTAGAGTAACCTTTATTGACAGAGTAGAACATTTTGATACCCTAAGGGATAAAGCTACCGTAACTATGCAGTGATTTTTTTACCTGCGCATCCTGCTACTTTTACTCGTAATTTGGTCTCTGGGATGCACAGTTTTAATTCAAGCAAGTCCCAGGATGCAACAATTTTTACAGATTTCCTATTAAAAATAGTGTATTGGACTCACTAAACTAGTAGCTGGACTCATTGATATGGAATCCAGCGAGTCCCCAGGACTCACAGTCTGGAAATTGTAGAAATATCTCTGACTATGGTAATTAACTCTTTCCCAAACAACAAATTTTTAGGGTGATCTACTTCAAAAACTACCACAAATGACAATATGGAAGTTATTAAAGATAGAATTTGTGTAAAATATGACATAGAAAATTTTGAGACAAAAGGAGAAACTGCTGGTTATCAGCAGTTTCTTCTCTTGCCTTAATATTTTCACAAAACTTTTCTTTGGAGGACTTCAAAACCAGGTCTTGTTTGGGAAAGGGTTAATGAGCATGTTTTGATTTGCAGGAGACCGGTATATCCCTGATTAAATGCAGCATGTTTGAAGCATTACAGCGCCTCATTGAGCCAGTAGAGTTACATCCCCTTAAGCCGTTGTTACTGTTACTAGGCTGGACACATTGCTGTAGTACATCCGAAGCTAGGCAGCTACTGAAAATTCTGTGGGACAATCAGGTAATGATAGAAAAAAGAATGAAAATTTTTGATGTCAACACAAAACTATGTAAAGTGCATATAGAATGAATGCACATACAATTGTTATGCCCCCTTTCGAAGAAAATGGGGGTATATTGTTTTGCAAGTGTCGGTCGGTCGGAAGGTCGGTCGGTCGGTCGGTCCGTATGTCGGTCGGTCTGTCCGTAGACCAAACCTTGTCCGGAGCATATCTCGAAAAGTATTAAAGGTAGAATCATGAAACTTCATAGGTGGATAGATCTCATTATGGAGAGGTGCAGTGCATAAGAACCGTAACTCTGCCGATCAAATTTTTTGAGTTATTGCCCTTTGTTGATTTTATAACTTGATTCTTGTCCGGAGCATAACTAAAAAAGTATGTAAGGTACAATCATGAAACTTTGCAGGTGGATAGATCTCATTATGGAGAGGTGCAGTGCACAAGAACCGTAACTCTGCTGATCAAATTTTTTGAGTTATTGCCCTTTGTTGATTTTCAAACTTGATTCTTGTCCGGAGCATAACTCATAAACTATGTTGGGTAGAATCATGAAATTTTACAGGTGAATAGATCTCATTATGGAGAGGTGCAGTGCACAAGAACCGTAACTCTGCCGATCATATTTTTGGAGTTATTGCCCTTTGTTGATTTTCAAACTTGATTTTTGTCCGGAGCATAACTCAAAAAGTATGTAAGGTAGAATCATGAAACTTTACAGGTGGATAGATCTCATTATGGAGAGGTGCAGTGCACAAGAACCATAACTCTGCCAATCAAATATTTTGAGTTATTGCCCTTTGTTGATTTTATAACTTGATTCTTGTCCAGAGCACAACTCAAAAAATATGTAAGGTAGAATCATGAAACTTTACAGGTGAATAGATTTTATTATGGAGAGGTGCAGTGCACAAGAACCGTAACTCTGTCAATCAAATTATTGGAGTTATTGCCCTTTGTTGATTTTACACTTAATTCTTAATCTTGCCTTTATCTCATGTCCTTTTACACATACAGCCTTGATATCTCACACATAGATACCTCCTATCAACATCGTTCACATTTAACCATGACCTTGGACCTTGTGACCTTGACCTTGGAGTTTGACCTACTTTAAAAAAAACTAAACCTGGCATATATCTCATGACCTTTTACAAATACAGCCTTGATATTTCACACATGGACACATCTTACCAAGACCTTTCACAATTGACCATGGCCTTGGACTTTGTGACCTTGACCTTGGAGTTTGACCTACTTTTAAAAAACTTTAACCTGGCCTATATATCATGTCCTTTTACACATACAGCCTTGATATTTGACACATGGAAACCTCTGACCAAGACCTATCACATACGACTATGACCTTGAACCATGTGGCCTTGACGTTGAAGTTTGACCTACTTTTGAAAAACTTAAACTCGGCCTATATCTCATGTGCTATTACACATACAGCCTTGATATTTCACACATGGACACATCCTACCAAGACCTTTCACATTTGACCATGATCTTGGACCTTGTGACTTTGACCTTGGACTTTGACCTACTTTTAACAAAAGTTAAACCTAGCCGATATATCTTGTCCTTTTACACATACAGCCTTGATATTTGACACATGGACACATACGACTAAGACCTTTCACATTTGACCATGACCTTGGACCTTGTGACCTTGACCTTGGTGTTTGACCTACTTTAATAATATATTAAACTGGCCTATATTTCATGTCATTTTACATATACAGCCTTGATATTTCACACATGGTCACTTCCAACCAAGATATTTCACTTTTGACCATGACCTTATACCTTGACCTTGGAGTTTGACCTACTTTTAAAAAACTTAAACTAGGCCTATATCTCATGTCCTGTTACCTATACAGTCTCAATATTTTACACATGGACACCTCCTACCAAGACCTTGCACATTTGACCATGACCTTGGCCTGTTTGACCTTGACCTTTGATTTTTACATACTTTTAGAAATCTTTAACCTAGCCTTTATCTTATGTCCTATTACACCTACAGCCTTGATATTTCATACATAGACACCTACCAAGACCTTTCACGTTTGACCATGACCTTGAATATTGCAACCTTGACCTTGGAGTTTGACCTACTTTTAAAATGACTGAAACCAGGCATATATATCATGTCCTTTTATACCTTCAGCCTTGATATTTCACACATGGACACTTCCAACCAATACCTTTCACATTTGACCATGACCTTAACCTTGGCATTTGGCCTACTTTTAAAACTTTAACCTGGCCTATGTTTCATTTTACTTTTACATAATTATACAGATTTGAAATTTCACACATAGACACCTCCTACCAAGACCTTTCATATTTGACCATGACCTTGGACCTTGTTAACTTGACCTTGGACTTTGACCTACATCAAATGTAGGCTCCTGAGGGGGCATATATGTTTTACAAACATCTCTTGTTTAGTTTTAACACAGATAGGTTCATTGACTACCATGAAGCCCAAATTAGGGTAACCGAATTGCAGTCTTGCAGGCACATGGTCCTTGACGTACCATGCAAGTTGATATTGCTAGCCTGGACTCAAAGCAAAAACATTTAATGAGAAGACTGGGATTTCAGGTAGCATTATATTTGAAGAAAAAACAATTAATTTCTAAACAGCACAAGTCTTTTATTCGTGAAATAGATATATAAGTTCACAAGTATTTAAAAGGTGTTAAACTGCTCTTGAAAAAACATGAACTTTTCATCCATTACATATACACAGACATGACAGAATCTATAGTGTTGAAGGGAAATGGAAGAGTTTGTTATTTATGCTTTAAGAAAATTGTCCTAAATTTTAAAGTTTATCATGTTCTCACCAAAAATTTTGAATTGATGCATCATGAATAACTTAAATGATTAAATTACAGAGTGATGTCACCCATCCAGCTATAGCTATTGGATGTAACAAGCTTGCATATCAGATAGACTTGATACAGTGGTGTCTTGAGAAGGCAAAGTATGGTTATTTTATAAAGTCTTAACAATTCAGTGTATAGTGGTCCCACAATATTCTGATTCCCACCAAACAATAAAAATTATATCGATATACTAATAATAGGTTATACAGATCAAAACGAAACCATATCGATGATAATCAGCGTTTTGATGTATGACATGACGATTTGCAAGTGCGTCTCTACAATAACATGTTTTTAAAGGTCAAAAGTTTCTTTATAAACATCAGATTACCTTGGGACTACTGTATATTCTTTAACCCTTTCCCAAACAAGACCTGGCTTTGATGTCCTATTTAGAAAAGGTTAGTGAAAACATTGAGCCAAAAGAAAATACTGCTGATAACTAGCAGTTTCTTCCTTTGTCTCAATATTTTCACTGTTATATTACACACAAATTCTTTAACAACATCCACTTTTTTGTCTGCAGCAGCTGTCAAATTGTACCACCCTGAAATTTTGTTGTTAACCCATTACCAAACGGCAAAATTTTAGACTAGTCCAAATTCGAAGATGATGCAGACAACAATACCAAATCAATGAAATTTAAACATTTTAGCTCTACTTTTCGAGGAAAATGAGAGCTTATACTGTCACCCGGGCGTCGGCGTTGGCGTTGGTGTTGGCATTGTAACAAAGGTTAAAGTTTTTATGCTCCCCGAAAAAATTTCGGGGGAGCATATAGTCGCCATGCTGTCCGTCCGTCCGTGTGTCCGTCCGTGTGTCCGTCTGTGTGTCCGTCCACAGCCAGATCTCAGCAACCCTTGGACCTAATTCAATGGAACTTCACATGTGAACTCCCTGGGATAATACCTAGGAATCTTTTTCTCCGTTTCCTAATTTGAGGCTGTGTCGTGGAAAAAGGGACCTTAGTGTAAAAATGAGTTTTTCTCTAATTTCTCTTCATCTAATGGGCAGAATTTAATAAAATTTTGTACTTATGTAATAAATAGGATGTTCTAGACCATATTCTATAAATAATGTGTGTACAAAAAAGCTGTCGTGGGAAAAGGGGGCTTAATGTATGATAGTTTTTACTTTCTGACATACACTTATTCGGGGAGCATAATCCGTCTGTGACGGCTCTTGTTTCAAACATCAATGACTTCCATACTATCAAAGGGATTCAATCCAAACTTGGAATACTTATTCACCATCACACCCTCTACCTTACTATTAGCGCCCATGACCCTGGCTCCATGATATTTGGAGTTATGCCCCCTTTATACTAAGCAACTTAGAAAGTCGAGCGCGCTGTCTTCGGACAGCTCTTGTAGACCAATATAGTTCCAAATCAGACTATGCATGATCGATGCTATTCTATAATAGCTTTTTCATTGCCTGCAGCAACCCTTGGAGAGCTGCAACGACCATGTCTAGGCTGCACTTAGTTACAAGCTGATTTGATTCTAAAGATTGAGGTCTCAAATTCTACAAAGTCACATTATCCAGTTCTTGATTCAATTATTTTCAGACCCATAATGACGGAAGAAGACCCACCAGGTCCACAGTTTCAGAGAGCTACAGATTTATACAAGGGGCTAGAGAGTCATTCTGTGTTGTATGTTCTACATAACTCTACAAGGTTATCTGCCCTTGATCAACAAGAAGTCCTGGATTTGTTACAGAAGGTGCCTTTCCAAGGTATGGACTTTTTCATCAGCATAAAATGTAACAATAGAAGATGGAAGTAAAGTTTCCTCGCCAACATTCATTGGATGAAACCATTGCTAGTAAAATTTGCATAACTGCTACCTACCTTTTGTTATAAACACCAATTTATATAAATATCTCAATGTTTTCCTCACAATTATATAAAAAGATCTAATATGTTGAACTTTAGATAAATCAATGTATTTTAACCAATTTCCATGCATTGACACTTTGGGGCCCTACAAGATAAGGGCTTTAGAAACATTTTGGAAAATGCAGAAATTACTTGTGACAAGAAATGTCTCCATTTCTGACAATGTTTTCTACCTAGAAATACGAAAGAAAATTTAATTCGTTTATCTTGAAATTGTCATCTGCAATATCTGATTAAAACCCTTTCCCACACATTGACGCTTTTGGACGCCCCACAAAATAGAGGCTTTGGAAAGCATTGTGGAAAATGAAGAAATTGCTTTTGACAAGCAATTTCTTCATTTCCCACAATGTTTTGTACCAATAAAGACCAAAAAATGTTAAATTTTGTTCAATGGAACTTTTCGTCTGCAACACCTATGAGTTTGGACTAGGCTAAAATTTTGTTGTTTGGTAATGGGTTAAGACTAGTCTAAAATTGTGCAGTCTGTTATTGGGCAAATGGCCCTGTGACTTTGACACACCAAGTGTTGACTAAAATGTGTGTTTTGCTTAAAACTCACCCTAACAAGACCTGGTTTTGACATCCTTTAGGGAAAAGGCTGGGGAAAATATTGAAGCAAAAGAAGAAAATGCTGATAATCAGCATTTTCTCCTTTTGCCTAAATATTTTCTGCGCCATTTTATACACCAATTCCTTTCTTGTCAATGTCCATTTTATCATCTGCTACAGCTTTTAATTTGGAGGACATTAAAATTTTGTTGTTTGGGAAGGGCTAATTAATGTGCCTTTTCTCATCTCTGCTTTCCTCAGGCCAAAAATCTGAAGATGGGGAGAAAAAGCAGAAAACTGTCAGATTCAAGGAAGATGAAGATGGAGGACAGGTTACCATGGTTACCAGTCTAGACCAGAAAAAAGACATGGCGATTTATTCCGGATATTGTGTTTTAAAAAATGTAATGGATGCTATAATATTTTGTGCCAAAAGTTCAGATACACGCTTGACAAGCCCTGTTAGACAGAAAAGCAGACATAGAATTTCAAACAAACTTTACTCTGAAAGTGGGTCAGAGAGTGGCAATAGGTCAAGGTCAGACAGTAACCTGACCAACTGTGATACACCAGTCTGTGATGATACCAGTGTGTTCCAAACTGATGAACTGACTATACAAAATATATACAACATCAATGTGACTGATAAACTTACACAAGTTAAAACATTCCTTGCCAAAATGCAACCTTTGACCTTCAGGTTAGAGGTCATTGAGGATGTGTTTAGTTTGTTGTTTTTAACAAATGAAGATATACAAGAGACATTCAATCTGTCGGAGTATGACACGGACGAGCATGATGATAAAAGTCATCGTACTGGAAGTACATGTATAGACAGTCCACAATCTCCGGTAAAAGATTATTCTTCAGAGAGTCGAGACATGGATCGGACTAGTAAAACTACTGTAGTGGCTACAGATCAAACCAATGTAGGCCTTGATTATGATGTGCCTTTTGAAGAGATTCAGCAAAAATCAGGAAAAATAAATTCTACATCAAAGTGTGTAGATATGGCAAAAGTTGGAGAGAAGCTAGAAACTGTGAAACAGAATATAGCCGAGAAGTTATCACGAGATCTACAGAATGAGAGGTTCCAGTCTAGCCATTCAGAGAACATCAGCTCGATGAGTGTGAGTAGTTCCATGAACCTGTTACAGCTGGGGTACCTCGTGAACGAGTATCTGGTGAGAGATATCCTCGCCATGTTGAAGGAATGTTTGGTGGATCTGTCATCCATGAAGTATCATCTCCATGGAAACAAGGCTGACACACGAGAACGACATCGTCCTCATAAACTCACAGACTCAAGTTTAGCAAATGTAGATTTATCTTCAGAAGAGGCATTATGTCGTCTGGTTAAATCTAGTGTAACCATGGAAACACTACAGAAGCGTTTAGCCCAGATGGAGCGGTTTGTGAGCGAGGCACAATGGCGCTTCCAGATCGTGTGTAACAAACACATACCGGTAACCCCCGGACAGATTCTGTCGGACATGGTGTCGGATTCGGACAACTCGGATGAGGAAGTTGAGATTAGAAGTTTGAATATAAACAACAGGACGGGTAAAAGGCATAGATCAGGTGAGTGATGCTTCAACCCATTATCAGACGGCAAAAATATAGGGTGGTCCAAATTCAAAGATGTTGTAGGCAACAATTTCAAAAGAATGGAATTTTACATTTTTTTGTCTTTTTTTTAAAAGAAAATATTGTAGAAAATGAAGAAATTGCTTGCCACAAGCAATTTCTAGATTTTTGACAATGTTTTCCAAAGCCTTTATCTAATAGGGCGTCAAAAAGTGTCAATAAGTCTGAACGGGATAGTCCTTTTCCAATCGATATAAATTAAAGCTGGTCCAATTTCAAAACAGCTGAAGACATCAAAGTAGTCTTTAATTAGAAATTGTGTAAGTCAAAGCACAGAAAATATCAAGGGAAAAAGCGAAAATGATGTTTGTCATTTGTCAGCCTTCTGTCTATCCGTCTGTCAAGATGCACTAACATAACATTTGAATTTATCATTGTTCTTAGTAAGCCTGGACTTTATGCCAAGGAAAATTATAAATTCACTTCATGTTACAGTATACATGTACTTGTCTTGTTCAGACTTCAGAGCCACATATAAGAGGGGTACAAACATTCTAAAAGTATTACATATCCAAAAAATATGTGCATTTTGAAAAGTCATCACTCCCCACCCCCACCCCTCTTATCTGCAGCTCTGCTAGCCTTGTCTATCACATTACAGGTATGAGGCTATCCAAGTCAGAGAGAGACAAGGGAGACAACCACTACTCTGACAGTAGTATGGGTGGTGACCTTCACAGACACACTTCAAGGTCATTTTCAAGGTCACTGTCAGGGTCACACAGTATCACAAGGTCACACAGCATTATATCGTTGATGCTGGCAGCTCCTGTCACATTACTGACTATGTCTATCAGACGAGGGCAACATACACAGACTAAACAGATTATCAAGGTTGGTATTAAAGAATGATGTTTTACATTCGCCAAAAGGTTCATTAACCTTTTACTTGAATTTACTTCCTGTCAAATATTTGGACTTGTCCAAGTACAAAGATATTGCAGACAAAAATTTGAAGTGAATGACTTATTTCATTTTGAAAACATTGTGGGATATGAAGAATTTGCTTGTCACAAGCAATGACTTCATTTCCAACAATGTGTTTAAAAGCTTTGATCCTATTGGGCATCAAAAAGTGTTCTTATATAGTAATGGGTAAAGTAGTCATTTTATCTGATAAAAACCTGCAGATTAGATTAATATTATTGGACATAAACAAATTTACCTCTTGTGAAGTTTTTGGTGTTTAGGTTTTAATCACGTATTTAGAAGGAAATGCTTACGAGAAAATAAATGATTCATTGTACTTCCATTTATTATAGTTATTCAAGACCCTGGAAAAAGAGCCGGAGACTATAGAAGTATATTTCTCACAAGCATTCCAGAAGGCCAGTCGTAGTGTACAGGGACTGACCGGTAACTCAACACCACAAAGTCCGGACAGCCTCAAACCCAGTCTCAGGTCTGTGGCAAACATGGCAGCCGCTGGTGTTGCCACAGCAACCATGTCCTCCATTATAGATGAACTGTTAGAATTCCCAACTTTACCCGAGATACCAGACTTGCCTTCAGATGATAACATTCCTCAGATAGTCCGTTCTGTGTTTGCTGGCAGCAGTATACCTTTCATGACGCTGTTAGATTTGTTGTGTTGTTTTGCCCGATACTGGGATGTGTGTAATCATTTATCTGACGCTATACGGACACATGTGTCAGACATATTGGACAATAACACACCATCAACTCATGGTAGTGATGCTCAGGAACCTTTAAAATCACCATCATCAAAACAACGTGTAAACAGAATCAAGAGATTTTCTGACTTTTTCCATCAAGTTCAGTCCATCATACAGCTTGGTGCCCAAGCTGAGTTTCCATTAATACAAGAACATGCTGTATTTACTAAAATGTTCCATAAAAGTGTTCAGTACTTTTTCTGCCAAGCCGTCTTTCCTTTTCAACCTGAGAAATGTAAACAATATGCAAACTTCTGTATGACCATGAGTAAGCATGTTCATAGTGTTCAAGAAGCTTTCACACAGGCAAGATTGAGATCGAAGCAAGGATCTAAGGACAGTTTGACAGATTCCACCAAGCATGGTTTGTCTGAGAGTTTTAGATCCCGATCAGACTCGAAACAAGAGAGACCGGCCATACATCACAGTATGAAGCAGCTGGTACATCTACTGGAGAAAGACATACCCCTAGGTGGAATCAAGTCTCTTATTGTCAGGTAAAGATTAACCCTTTCCCAAACGACAAAATATTAGGTGCACCAATTTCAAAGCGGCTGCAGACGACAAATTAGGTGTTGATAAAATTGGATTCCTGTATTATATAAGTCAGGAAAATATTGAGGCAAAACTGGAAAATGCTGATCATCAGCATTTTCTTCTTTTGCCTCAATGTTTTCCCATGCCCTTTCTATTAGGGACGTCAAAACCAGGTCTTGTTTGGGAAAGGGTTAATTCACTTTTCTTACCCTTTACGAAACAATGTCTCTTGTCTACATACGTTATAGAATTGCTTGGGGAATAATAGAGGCAAAAGAATGAGGTGCTGATATCCAGCATTTTCTACTCATGCCTGAGTGGGTTTTTTTTTTTGCTGAATTGTAAACAAAATTTGTTTATATTTCAACATCCTATTTGTAATCTACCGGTACATCAATTTGTATAGTCTAAAATTGTGTGATTTAGAAATGGGTTAACCCTTTCCTAGCAAACATATAGATTGGTCTAATTCAGACCCCTTTCCCAGAAATCAAAATTTTAGGGTAGTCCAATTGACCAAATGCCAATCGACAGATCGCTCCGCCCAACATAGAATTTAACACAAACAATGGGGATGTCATCGTTAATAGGAAACGATTTTATCCAGTTAATCGTGATGTAAATTCGGACAAACAAAATAGTATTTCGTAGGTGTTGTTATAAAATCTCGTAACTACGGCTTGATTTAAGCCGTAGTTACGAGATTTTATAACAACGCCGACGATTTATCAAAACATAACGGTAAACCTAGTCTATTGTTAGCACAAAATTCTTTGCCATTAGCATGTTGATTATTTTGATTGTCAGTCGATAAATCGATACAATAACACATGCAATGAAGAACAATTGGGGCATGACATTTTTCTGATCGTCCATTGGCTAATCGATGTTTTTGATTGACAACCGGCGTTTGATGAATTCAAAAGCTGCTGCTGACAACAAAATTGATGTTAATCAATGTTGGGTTTCTGCATGATAAAGCTCAGAAAATATTGAGGCAAAAGGAGAAAGTGCTGTTTATCAGCACTTTCTTCTTTTGCCTCAGTGTTTTCCCAAACCTTTTGTAATAGGCACCTCAAAACCAGGTATTGTTTGGGAAAGGGCTAGAAGCTGCTGCAGACATCATGATTGCTTTTAAAAATACATTATTTATTATTATAAGATTTGTGATTTCTGTAGTTAAAACTGGAGCAATCCTGCCCTTTAATTGTCACATTAATTTTCAAAATGTCACAATGATTTTCTAAAAGGAAGGGTCATTGTCCAAGTGGAAAAAAAATGTTCCCCAGTCTCTGTGTGATTGGATCAATCCATTTCAGATCAAAAGGAAATGCTGTTATGCCTAACAGAAATTACTTGCTCAGCCTATGTGAACATTGTAAAGAGTTGGCATATTTGGTCGCAGAATCGGAAGCTGTTAGTAGAGGTTGGTTGTTATAAAATAGAAATTTTACCCTTTCTCAAACTGTATATTTTTGAGTGATCTACAATTTTATGATAACCAATTACAACATATTGAAGCCTTTTGACACTCTACAAGAGAAATGCTTTCGAAAACATTATGGGAAATGAAGAAATTGCTTGTGACAAGCAATTTCTTCATTTCCCAAATGTTTTTTACCCAGAAAGACCAAAAATGTAAATGTTTAATCATTTGATATTGTCATCTGTAACATCTTTGACGTTGGACCAGTCTAAAATTTGGAGTCTGGTAATGGTTTAATCCTTTCCCAAACAAGACCTGGTTTTGACGTCCCTAATAGAAAATACTTGGGAAAATATTGAGACAAAAGAAGAAACTGCTGATAACCAGCAGTTTCTCCTTTTGTCCTAATATTTTCTATGCAATATTTTCCTCCAATCCTATCTTTAATAACATCAATTTTGTCATTTGTGGCAGTTTTTGAAGTGGATCACCCTAAAATTTTGACGTTTGGGAAAGGGTTAAAACCAACAGAAACTATTTATTCAGTCTTTGTGAACATTGTAAAGAACTTGTATCTTCATTCAATTTACCATCGTGGTCCTCTTGTTGGCATTTTCTTTCTTATATCTAGGATTTTCTCAAGCATTTTCCATTAGTTTTACCCCACCCCCACCCCACCCAAACCAGATCTTATGAGGGAAAGGATTAATAGCTTAACACATATTTATTCAATGTTTCAGAAGAAATGGTTGATCCAAAGAATTTCTTTGACACCCTTGATGAAGGACCACTGAAGATTCTAGGCCGGATGATGTTTACCAAGAAAATGCCTCCTGCAAAGTTAGTATAAAAACTCACAAAGGTTTTATGGTTTCTGTAAATGTTGGAACATTTGCGATATAGTTGCTACATTTTCATTGTTTCATTTCTTCCACTGTCATGAGTTTCACATTTTTACAGACAATACTTCTCCATTATAGCTATTCTTTATAAACAAATAGTAATTTAAGACTAGAGTACTATATAAAACTTTTTAAATCAGTTCAAAATGTTACATAAAGTACTCTAATACATGTAATTTTAATCAATTTTGCAGACTTGAGAAAGTTGCCGCGAAACTAAGCCTGAATTTGACCCACATTATTGTGTACAGTTGTTGTGTGAAGATACCCAGTAAACGGGTACCAATCTTACAACTGACAAACCAGGAACCAGGTAGATTTGATTTTTCCCTTCTGTCACTTGATACTCTTATTTTTGAACATCTTTAACCCTTTCCCAAATGACAAAATTCAACTTCAAAAACTGCCACACATGACAAAATGGATGTTATTAAAGATAGGATTTGTGTAAAATATGGCACAGAAAATATTGAGACAAAAGGAGAAACTGCTGGTTATCAGCAGTTTCTTCTTTTGTCTCAATGTTCCCCAAGCCTCTTCTATTGGGGACGTCAAAACCAGGTCTTGTTTGGGAAAAGGTTAAGACAATTAAAAGATGGAAAAAGATGATAAGCTGAACAACAAGTAAAATCTTTTATATATGCTCCTGAAGGTTGATGTATGTGACCCCTCATGCTAAAAGGGACCTTTTGGAAAGTCCATACAACCAAATTACTAGAAACAGATGAGATTTAGCCGGTGTCAACCAGATATCGTATCTAAGAAATAAGGCAATGGCACTTGATACTATACTACTCATATAGTTCATTGTTACTATAACAAGAGCTGTCCGAAGACAGCGCGCTCAACTTTCTAAGTTGCTTAGTATAAAGGGGGCATAACTCCAAATATAGTGGAGCCAGGGTCATAGGCCCTGGTAGTAAGGTAGAGGGTGTGATGGTGAATAAGTATTCCAAGTTTGGGTTGAATCCCTTTGATAGTATGGAAGTTATTGATGTTTGAAAAAACTTTAACCTTTGTTGCAACGCCGACGCCAACGCCCTGGTGACAGTATAAGCTCTCATTTTCTTCGAAAAGTCGAGCTAAAAATGATGTAATGTAAGTTATGTACACATTGTCTAGCGCATTCATTAAAAGTTTGTTACATGTATCATCTAACAACTTTTCTGATTAGATGATCTTCACATGACATTTTCTTCTTCCTTCAGAAACAGAGGTTATGATTGGAAAAATCATACACAATGTCGGAAAGACATCCACACATGAGATTATGGTTACCCCTGAACCTGTAGAATTTCTACAAAGTATACTTCAGCGACTGGTTAACCTTATGAAAGGTAATGGTGTAGTAGCAGTCGACACTTTTCCAAACAAAAATTTATTTTGATGTCCCTAGTGGAAGAGATTTGGGATATCTTTTCTGTTAAATCAGTAAATGCTGATAACTAGTATTTTATTGTTTTGAATTTTTTGAAAATTTTCTGTGCTTTATATTCAGTCCTTTATCAACATCCATTTTATCATCTGCAGCAGCTTACGATTAAGAACCCTCATTTGCACCATTTCTGACAGGGTTAACAAAACATTAAAAATAATTTTACTGTGCCTATTGTACATTGGGATATAAATGAAGTTGTCATTACAACTTTATCATTTCTGATATTTGAAACAATAAGGGATTAAATATTGCAAAAAAAGAATGACTGGAAAAGTGTAAGAATAGATTCTGAAATGCATAGATTTATTGCTGCTTTTCAACAAAAACCTTAACCTCCTAACTGCCGCTTGTTATACCCCCGCAAACGAAGTTTGGAGGGGGTATACTGGAATCAGCCTGTCGGTCCAGTGGTTGGTTGGGTGGTTTGTTTGTTTGTCTGTTGGTCTGTCTCCAAAACTTTGTCCGGACAACTCCTCCTACAATTGTGGACCGATTTAGTTCATACTTGGCACAAGTGTTTATTGTCACCTGTAGATGTGCAAGACGCAAATTTCACAGAAATCGGACCGATACTTTTTGAGTTATGGCCCCTGATTTGACCCAAAAATGCTTGTCCGGCCAACTCCTCCTACAGTTACTGTCCGATTTGCTTCATACTTGGCACAGGTGTGCATTAGGACCTGTAGATTTGCAAGACGCATATTTCACGAAAATCGGACCAATACTTTCTGAGTTATGGCCCCTGATTTGACCAAAAAATGCTTGTCCGGATAAATCCTCCTACACTTGTGGACCGATTTAGTTCATACTTGGCACAAGTGTTCATTGTCACCTGTAGATGTGCAAGACGCAAATTTCACGAAAATCGGACCGATACTTTTTGAGTTATGGCCCCTGATTTGACCAAAAAATGCTTGTCCGGATAAATCCTCCTACACTTGTGGACCGATTTAGTTCATACTTGGCACAAGTGTTCATTGTCACCTGTAGATGTGCAAGACGCAAATTTCACGAAAATCGGACCGATACTTTTTGAGTTATGGCCCCTGATTTGACCCAAAAATGCTTGTCCGGCCAACTCCTCCTACAGTTACTGTCCGATTTGCTTCATACTTGGCACAGGTGTGCATTAGGACCTGTAGATTTGCAAGACGCAAATTTCACGAAAATCGGACTGATACTTTCTGAGTTATGGCCCCTGATTTGACCAAAAAATGCTTGTCCTGATAACTCCTCCTACACTTGTGGACCGATTTAGTTCATACTTGGCACAAGTGTTCATTGTCACCTGTAGATGTGCAAGACGCAAATTTCACAGAAATCGGACCGATACTTTTTGAGTTATGGCCCCTGATTTGACCCAAAAATGCTTGTCCGGCCAACTCCTCCTACAGTTACTGTCCGATTTGCTTCATACTTGGCACAGGTGTGCATTAGGACCTGTAGATTTGCAAGACGCAAATTTTTAGAAAATCGGACTGATACTTTTTGAGTTATGGCCCCTGATTTGACCCAAAAATGCTTGTCCGGCCAACTCCTCCTACAGTTACTGTCCGATTTGCTTCATACTTGGCACAGGTGTGCATTAGGACCTGTAAATTTGCAAGACGGCAATTTCACGAAAATCGGACCGATACTTTCTGAGTTATGGCCCCTGATTTGACCAAAAAATGCTTGTCCGGATTACTCCTCCTACACTTGTGGACCGATTTAGTTCATACTTGGCACAGGTGTTCATTGTCACCTGTAGATGTGCAAGACGCAAATTTTACGGAATCGGACTGATACTTTTTGAGTTATGGCCCCTGATTTGATCCAAAAATGCTCGTCCGGCCAACTTCTCCTACAGTTACTGTCTGATTTGCTTCATACTTGGCACAGGTGTGCATTAGGACCTGTAGATTTGCAAGACGCAAATTTCTTGAAAATCGGACTGATACTTTCTGAGTTAAGGCCCCTGATTTGACCAAAAAATGCTTGTCCGGATAAATCCTCCTACACTTACTGTCCGATTTGCTTCATACTTGGCATAGGTGTGCATTAGGACCTGTAGATGTGCATGACGCAAATTTCACGGAAATCTGACATTTACTTTCTCAGTTTTGGCCCTTGATTTTTCCAAAAAGTGCTTGTCCGGACAACTCCTCCTTTAGTTACTGTCCGATTTGCTTCATACTTGGCACAGGTGTGCATTAACTTCTGTAGATGTGCAAGACACACATTTCATGAAAATCAGACCAACACTCTCTGATTTATTGCCCCTGATTTGACAAAAATGCTTGTCCGGACAATTCCTCCTACAGTTACTGAACGATTTGTTTCATACTTGGCACAGGTATGCATTAGGACCTGTATATATGCAAGATGCAAAATTCATGGAAATCACACTGATACTTTCTGAGTTATTGCCCCTGATTGGACCAAATTTCAAGAAAATCGGATTGACAATTTCTGAGTATGGCTCCTCATTCAACAAAAACGCTTGTCCGAACAAAGGTGGTGGCGGGGGTATTTTTATCACCTTCAGTGATAGATTTCTAGTTTTAAGCTGCAGTTAAGAGGTTTTCATTGAAAAGCAGCGCTATATTGAATGTTGTTTTCCAGATATTGCCTCGAGATTCAATGCAGAGAACCTGTTTGACATTGCATGTGCTTCACTGCTGGGTAACTCTACTGACTTCTACATGATTCTGTCAGAGTTATCTACCTTACACCGGATCAAAGTATCCATGATGGACGACACACAGAGAAAATGTTTCTTTGGTAACCTGCAGACTATCATGACGATACACTGTCATGTCAACCATATCATGATGCTCAAAAAACAGGTAAGTGGAAGTTTTGTTTTAGTCATTTTGTCGTTTTCTTCAAAAAACTTGTATCTGCAGCTTGTTTTAAGCTGCATATAATGAGGTTTTTAGCTCGACTTTTCAAAGAAAATTAGAGCTTATACCGTCACCCAGGCGTTGGCGTCGGCGTTGCAACAAAGGTTAAAGTTTTTTCAAACATCGATAACTTCCATACTATCAAAGGGATTCAACCCAAACTTGGAATACTTATTCACCATCACACCCTCTACCTTACTACCAGGGCCCATGACCTTGGCTCCACTATATTTGGAGTTATGCCCCCTTTATGCTAAGCAACTTAGAAAGTCGAGCGCGCTGTCTTCGGACAGCTCTTGTTGAAGAAAAGCAGCAAATCATTAATATATTACTACATAATCATCATCATTATCATCATCATCATCATCATCTGTGTTTTGTTTATCGTGCAGGTGTAGGGACCGTTCCACCGTCAGCGGGATCCCGTCCAGTCGTCTGGCTGGCTGCACGCATAGCAGATTTAAGTCCTGTTCTCCATTTCTTCTTGTCGCTTGTTTCAGAAACTGATATGTTCCATTCTCTGGCATCTCCCTCCGATAAATTTTTCCATGAGGTTTTAGTCACATTGATATATCCCATATGTCACATCGCTAGTTTAGCCAATGAGTATGCCCTTGTCCCAATGAGTTTTGCTGTAGTTAAGATTGCATTAGTTCTACTGTATAACTCTTACATCAGTTTAAAAAATGTCACAATGATTTTCTTATAAGAAGGGGCATTGTCCTGTTGAAAAGAATCTTTTCCAATCACTGCATAAGGGCCCTCTTTCCTAACACTGGCTCATATTTTGTAGGAATCAGAGATCGCCAATTTTTACAACAGACCTACACGCAGATACAAACATTATGACGAGATGACACCTAGAGAACAGATAACACTGCTGAATACATTCTGTTATAGAATAGGAGAAATTGGTATTGTCAGGTAATACGACAGATTTTACAATAATAAAATATAAACTACAACAACACATACATTAAAAATCTTTTCTGACATTTCAGCGTATGCCTTCTTTAGGAAATAACTTAATTGACAGATTTTACAGAAATAGAAATACATTTTCGAAAGCTTTTTACCTATTCCAACACATTGGTACTTTCTGATGCCTTACAAAAGGATGCGGAAAACTTTGTGACAATTTGTTTTATTTTCCACAATATTTTCTACCCAGAAAGACAAAAAAATATGATATTTCATTCCCTTAAAATAGTTGTCTGCAATATCTTTGAAATAAGAGCAGTTTAGAATTTTGCCGTACTGGGTAACTGTATTTATGAATGTTTCTTGAACCTGAATTAGAAGCTTGTGTTGCTGAAATAGTCTTTTAGTTAAAACATTGTCAGTTTCACAATGCTTGTGAAGTTGTCGTTTTGATTAAGAGATTTAGTTTGCTTTTTGGCTTAAAAACATTTCCACCAGACAAACTTAATAAATTGTCTGTTATGTTTGACCATATTCATCAAAATTTCCAAGATTCATCCTAATATGAGCATCGAATTTGATGAAGTGGCAATGCACTGGACTTGTAACACAGGGGTCGCTTGTTCGATCTCCTGCCCATCCAGTCTTTCGGATGAGACTTTAAACTGAGGTCCCATCTCCATAATTATGACCTTAGCTGATGAGTAGGATGTAAAACTCCACTCAATCAAAGATCCTTATGTGAATATTTTGATTCTCTTCCTACAGTCTGTTTGATGTTAAATACCAGATAAACAGATGTGGACTATTTGCTCCATCAGAATGGGGAAAGTGTCTTGAGTACAGGTTATACAACTTGAGTCCTGAAGATCCCTGGACCCAGGTGGCCCCTAGATCAGACCCCTTATTACTGTTTGCTGTAACAACATGTGGAATTTCATCACCACCAATACAGGTAATTCTTACGTCAATATTGTCGTATATTTTTCAAAAAATTTGATTGACAAAATTTCAAGACACCCAATCAGATTGCCTGTAACAAATGTTACAGCCAATCTGATTGGATGTCATGAAATTTAAAATAAAAACAATGAAACACAATCCACATAATGACTGAAAGTGTATTGAGTACAGGTTATGCAGCTTGAGTCCTGAAGATCCCTGGTCCCAGCTGGCCCCTAGATCAGACCCCATGTTACTGTTTGCTGTAACAACATGTGGAATTTCATCTCCACCCATACAGGTAACAATTTAGAACGGTTTAGAACTGTCTTCACTTCGCATAATGAAATTGGCTAGAAATTGAAAATGTCTTTTTATGCTTATACAGATGCAGATCAAGGGGCAGGTTTCTCTGCTTATTTGCTGTATCTTTTGAACCATAAGTGATAGGATGTTCATATTTCAAATGAGTATTTCTTGTGACAAGTCCTTTCTAGGATACCAAGGTCAGTAGTAGATCTATCATTGAATGTTAAGATCATAAACCAATTAATTCTTGTGTTTCTCAAACATGTCTTCTTAACAAATGGGGACTTTAAACCTGGAAAGCTGGTGTCACAGCCCTAGTGTCGGTGTTGTGTCACATTGGCGCGCTTCTTCTAAACAACTTTAACCTGGTCTATATATCATGCACTAATGGAGTGCAGCCTTAATATTTCACACATGGATACTATCCACAAGACTTTTCACTTTGGACAATGACCTTTGACCTCATGACCTTGACCTAGGAGTTGACCTGTTTTTGTAACAAGCTCTGGTATAGGCAAGCTACATTGTCTGCATACATCTCTTGGTTAGAAATACTTTTTTTTCAAGTCATTACTTTTAGAATGGTACTCTTTGTTTTTCGTCACTATTTGATGATAGTGATATTATTCTATTTAATCTGTTTTAGATACTTTCTCCAGACAATCTGCACAAACAGCTGGATTCCTGCATGACAAGTTTTCTACAAACTACAGTCCATATAGATAAACAACAAAAATTGGTATGTATTTTACATTAGTGGATGTTAATTTCACCCTTCTGTCTTGTATGGTTTGATGTGATGTAGTGGTAAAATGATGGACTTGTTATCCATGGATGATCTGATTGATTTACATTATTTAGATGTTCTTTTTTCAAGCAGAGGTCCTGTAGCCTTATCTGTTGAATAGTTCTTTATAAAGCTTGTCATGTCTCAATCAATGAATCAACCAATCAATTAATCAACTAATTATTGAATCAATCACGAGTTCAAGGTGATGGGCGATTGTGTAATATTGTGGTAGAAAAAAAAATCTTGATTGCAAATTGTACATTCCAAACATTTTATACATAGAACCCTACCAACAGTTGAATTTTACTTGCTAATTGCTTGATACAAAATATCCTATTGCTTTTTAAGATCAAGATTCCTGAAGTGTTATTATGGTACAGAAGGGACTTTATCTCGGACCAGTTTAGGATTGAGGGAATGTCGGAGAACGAGGGACTGATAGCCTTTATAGCCTCGCATCTGGAGGGAGAGAAGGAAAAACAGATAAAGGAGGTCATGGCAATGGAAAAGGAGACAAAGAAAAGAGGTACTGCCTTCCAAAAATGTTTTCATAATTTCAAAGAAAATTTAAACAGATAATTAATTTTTGCCTATTTTCAACTATTTGACCTCCTAGTAACCAACATTGTGGCTTTTGCGTCGCCATTCAACATTCTTATCGCAATTGTTTATGATAAGGAAATCTAATTTAACCCATTACTGTACATTGACGCCTTATGATTCCATCACAAATAAGACTTAGGAAAACATCATGGAAAATGAAGAAATTGCTTGTGACAAGCAATTCCTTCATTTCCCACAATGTTTTCAACCACAAAAGACCAACAAAATATAAAATTCCAGTCACTTCAAATTGACATCTGCCACATCTTTGAATTTGGATTACCTCAAAATTTTGCAGTTTTGGCAAGGGTTTAGTTTTGTAGTATTATGAATTAAATCATTGATGTACTAATTCTTGCTCTATGATTCCGGTTTATAGTAATTTTATGGCAAAAATTGTCCAAATTCAAATATGTTGCAGACCAAAGTTCATGAGAATGAAATTTTAATTATTTTGTCTTTTTAGTAGAAAACATTTTGAGTTCTAAATGAAGATATTGCTTGTCACAAGCAATTTCTTCATTTTCCGTGTAATGATATCTGAAGCCTTTATCTCATAAGGCATCAAAAGGTGTCATTATGGGGGGATGGGTTTATTGTTGTTCTAGAAAAGGATTTGGTGGTATTGCAGTTAACAATCTGCTATGTGAAGCACTGACAGAAAACCTAATAATAAAACATGTTTTGTTTCACAGATTCATCAAATGATCTCCCCTATGATATTGAAGTCATTCCAAGCTGTAAAACATTCATGTGTGTTTTTGACTTTGAATCCATGCCTAAAGCAGAACTCTACAGAAACTCTACAGCTAAACTACCTATAAAGGAGGGTTCCGCAGACAGTGCCTTCAGTGATGCAGATATTACATACGACCTCACTCCAAACACGCTGGAGTATATCAAAACTGATTGTCCTCTCGTAGCGACGCTCGTCAGTCTTGTGTGCTCAGACGATGTTGATGAAACAAATATGGAGGATGCTTTTGATGAGACATACTTCAATGTGAGTGGCAGTCATGGGTCACATGACTCTAATTATGATTTGACCAATCGGGAGAGAGCTGCTTCATCCATGAGTGTGGTGGACATGAAAAGTTACAGATATGAAAAATTAACATATGACTATCCAACATTGAAAAGACATCTCCTGAATTTTATTGTTCCTTTAGCTGCTACAGAAGATCATGATATTTTTAAAGGAGATGATCCCATATTGAAACTGCTTACTAGTGAAATTGTGGAAAAGTTCAAATCAAACATGTTAAGTTTGCATGAAAGTGTTGAATTTCAAAACTGCTTGACTGGTTTACTGAATGAGTTATTTTCTCATAGGAAGTGGACAGAAATAGTACATGTAATAGACAGTATACCAGTCACAGTTCTGAGACATAACACCAGTCTGTGTAGTCTACGAGATTTTGTGATCATATGTGTGATTCATGCTATATGCAGCACAGGAAATACAAATAATACTCTCCCAAAAGAGAAGTCAGAAAAAGTGTGTGGACTCTTACACGAGGTTTCTTGCATAGAAACACAAGCACGAGAATTAATGGCTGTACATGAAAGGTTGGAGATTGAGCACAACATGGATTTGTTTGATATGTGCCTGTCTAACTCAGCCTTGAGTGAGTGTATGAGGGATGCTGTGTTAGCCAAGTCAAGGAGGATTAAAGTGTTTTACAGGGTAGGTTTTACATGTATAGTTAATCAGATTTGTAAAAGGAAAGGCCTATGTTTAACATATAAAACTTGGCTTTAAAAACATCTGAGGAAACTTTTTAAGTTAAAACATTTAAACATTTGTAACTCTTTAGATCGTTAATCATTTTCTGTTGGATGGTTTTGTTTGTAGATACATTTCCCTCAGTGTTCTCCTAGCTCTCAAGTTGTAAAGAACACCCCCCCTACACCTTCAATTAAATCAGTGTAATGTTAATGCCAATTTCACGGTCAAAAAATTAACTGTAATGAGGTATATGTTTCATTAATTTTGTAATATGCAACATTTTTAATTTGAATAGGTCCAATGTTTTGTTGCTTTGGAATGGATTAGGAAAAATGTATGTTCATTTTGATTCTTGCAACCTTGTATTGGCAGGTAACAGAATGTGCGAAGAACCTTCAGATTAAGTTATCTCTACAGAGCTCTGACTTAATAACAGAGGAGGACAAACTGGCAGCCAAAAAAAGACATCTCATTCTGGACAAGTAAGTGTATTAATTCATTCATGAACCTTCAGATTAAGTTATCACTACAGAGTTCTGACTTGATAACAGAGGAGGACAAACTGGCAGCCAAAAAAAGACATCTCATTCTGGACAAGTAAGTGTATTAATTCATTAATGAATCTTCAGATTAAGTTATCACTACAGAGTTCTGACTTGATTACAGAGGAGGACAAACTGGCAGCCAAAAAAAGACATCTCATTCTGGACAAGTAAGTGTATTAATTCATTAAAGAACCTTCAGATTAAGTTATCACTACAGAGTTCTGACTTGATTACAGAGGAGGACAAACTAGCAGCCAAAAAAAGACATCTCATTCTGGACAAGTAAGTGTATTAATTCATTAAAGAGTGTTCAGATTAAGTTATCACTACAGAGTTCTGACTTGATTACAGAGGAGGACAAACTGGCAGCCAAAAAAAGACATCTCATTCTGGACAAGTAAGTGTATTAATTCATTAAAGAATCTTCAGATTAAGTTATCACTACAGAGTTCTGACTTGATAACAGAGGAGGACAAACTAGCAGCCAAAAAAGACATCTCATTCTGGACAAGTAAGGGTATTAATTCATTAAAGAACCTTCAGATTAAGTTATCTCTACAGAGTTCTGACTTGATAACAGAGGAGGACAAACTAGCAGCCAAAAAGACATCTCATTCTGGACAAGTAAGTGTATTAATTCATTAAAGAGTCTTCAGATTAAGTTATCACTACAGAGTTCTGACTTGATAACAGAGGAGGACAAACTAGCAGCCAAAAAAAGACATCTCATTCTTGAAAAGTTAGTGTATTAATTCATTCATGAACCTTCAGATTAAGTTATCTCTACAGAGTTCTGACTTGATAACAGAGGAGGACAAACTAGCAGCCAAAAAAGACATCTCATTCTAGACAAGTTAGTGTATTAATTCATTAAAGAACCTTCAGATTAAGTTATCACTACAGAGTTCTGACCTGATAACAGAGGAGGACAAACTAGCAGCCAAAAAAGACATCTCATTCTAGACAAGTTAGTGTATTAATTCATTAAAGAACCTTCAGATTAAGTTATCACTACAGAGTTCTGACTTGATAACAGAGGAGGACAAACTAGCAGCCAAAAAAGACATCTCATTCTAGACAAGTTAGTGTATTAATTCATTAAAGAACCTTCAGATTAAGTTATCACTACAGAGTTCTGACTTGATAACAGAGGAGGACAAACTAGCAGCCAAAAAATGACATCTCATTCTAGACAAGTTAGTGTATTAATTCATTAAAGAACCTTCAGATTAAGTTATCTCTACAGAGTTCTGACCTGATAACAGAGGAGGACAAACTAGCAGCCAAAAAAAGGCATCTCATTCTAGACAAGTAAGGGTATTAATTCATTAAAGAACCTTCAGATTAAGTTATCACTACAGAGTTCTGACCTGATAACAGAGGAGGACAAACTGGCAGCCAAAAAAAGACATCTCATTCTTGAAAAGTAAGTGTATTAATTCATTCATGAACCTTCAGATTAAGTTATCACTACAGAGTTCTGACCTTATAACAGAGGAGGACAAACTGGCAGCCAAAAAAAAGACATCTCATTCTGGACAAGTAGGTGTTTTTAATTCATTAAAGAACCTTCAGATTAAGTTATCACTACAGAGTTCTGACTTGATAACAGAGGAGGACAAACTAGCAGCCAAAAAAAGGCATCTCATTCTGGACAAGTAGGTGTATTAATTCATTAATGAACTTTCAGATTAAGTTATCACTACAGAGTTCTGACTTGATAACAGAGGAGGACAAACTCGCAGTCAAAAAAAGACATCTCATTCTGGACAAGTAAGGGTATTAATTCATTCATGAACCTTCAGATTAAGTTATCACTACAGAGTTCTGACTTGATTACAGAGGAGGACAAACTGGCAGCCAAAAAAAGACATCTCATTCTGGACAAGTAAGTGTATTAATTCATTAAAGAACCTTCAGATTAAGTTATCTCTACAGAGTTCTGACTTGATTACAGAGGAGGACAAACTAGCAGCCAAAAAAAGACATCTCATTCTGGACAAGTAGGTGTATTAATTCATTAAAGAACCTTCAGATTAAGTTACCACTACAGAGTTCTGACTTGATAACAGAGGAGGACAAACTAGCAGCCAAAAAAGACATCTCATTCTAGACAAGTTAGTGTATTAATTCATTAAAGAACCTTCAGATTAAGTTATCACTACAGAGTTCTGACTTGATTACAGAGGAGGACAAACTGGCAGCCAAAAAAAGACATCTCATTCTGGACAAGTAGGTGTATTAATTCATTAAAGAACCTTCAGATTAAGTTATCTCTACAGAGTTCTGACTTGATAACAGAGGAGGACAAACTAGCAGCCAAAAAAAGACATCTCATTCTAGACAAGTTAGTGTATTAATTCATTAAAGAATCTTCAGATTAAGTTATCACTACAGAGTTCTGACTTGATAACAGAGGAGGACAAACTAGCAGCCAAAAAAAAAGACATCTCATTCTGGACAAGTAAGTGTATTAATTCATTAAAGAACCTTCAGATTAAGTTATCACTACAGAGTTCTGACTTGATAACAGAGGAGGACAAACTAGCAGCCAAAAAAAGACATCTCATTCTGGACAAGTAAGGGTATTAATTCATTCATGAACCTTCAGATTAAGTTATCACTACAGAGTTCTGACTTGATAACTGAGGAGGACAAACTGGCTGCCAAAAAAAGACATCTCATTCTTGAAAAGTAAGTGTATTAATTCTTTCATGAACCTTCAGATTAAGTTATCACTACAGAGTTCTGACTTGATAACAGAGGAGGACAAACTAGCAGCCAAAAAAAGACATCTCATTCTGGACAAGTAAGTGTATTAATTCATTAAAGAACCTTCAGATTAAGTTATCACTACAGAGTTCTGACCTGATAACTGAGGAGGACAAACTGGCTGCCAAAAAAAGACATCTCATTCTTGAAAAGTTAGTGTATTAATTCATTCATGAACCTTCAGATTAAGTTATCTCTACAGAGTTCTGACTTGATAACAGAGGAGGACAAACTAGCAGCCAAAAAAAGACATCTCATTCTGGACAAGTAGGTGTATTAATTCATTAAAGAGTCTTCAGATTAAGTTATCACTACAGAGACCTGACTTGATAACAGAGGAGGACAAACTAGCAGCCAAAAAAAGACATCTCATTCTGGACAAGTAAGTGTATTAATTCATTAAAGAACCTTCAGATTAACTTATCTCTACAGAGTTCTGACTTGATAACAGAGGAGGACAAACTGGCAGCCAAAAAAAGACATCTCATTCTGGACAAGTAGGGGTATTAATTCATTAAAGAGTCTTCAGATTAAGTTATCACTACAGAGACCTGACTTGATAACAGAGGAGGACAAACTAGCAGCCAAAAAAAGACATCTCATTCTGGACAAGTAAGTGTATTAATTCATCAAAGAACCTTCAGATTAAGTTATCACTACAGAGTTCTGACTTAATTACAGAGGAGGACAAACTGGCAGCCAAAAAAAGACATCTCATTCTGGACAAGTAGGTGTATTAATTCATTAAAGAGTGTTCAGATTAAGTTATCACTACAGAGTTCTGACTTAACTCTTTCCCAAACGGCAGAAATTTAGGGTGATGCACTTCAAAAACTGCTGCAGAAGACAAAATTGATGGTATTAAAGATAGGATTTGTGTAAAATATTGCATAGAAAATATTGAGACATTAGGAGAAACTGCTGGCATCAGCAGTTTCTTCTTTTGTTTCAATGTTTTCCCAAGCCTTTTTAATTGGGGGCGTCAAAACCAGGTCTTGTTTGGGAAAGGGTTAATAACAGAGGAGGACAAACTTGCAGCCAAAAAAAGACATCTCATTCTGGACAAGTAAGGGTATTAATTCATTAAAGAACCTTCAGATTAAGTTATCATTACAGAGTTCTGACCTGATAACAGAGGAGGACAAACTAGCAGCCAAAAAAAAAGACATCTCATTCTGGACAAGTAAGTGTATTAATTCATTAAAGAACCTTCAGATTAAGTTATCACTACAGAGTTCTGACTTGATAACAGAGGAGGACAAACTGGCAGCCAAAAAAAGACATCTCATTCTGGACAAGTAAGTGTATTAATTCATTAAAGAACCTTCAGATTAAGTTATCACTACAGAGTTCTGACTTGATTACAGAGGAGGACAAACTAGCAGCCAAAAAAAGACATCTCATTCTGGACAAGTAAGTGTATTAATTCATTAAAGAACCTTCAGATTAAGTTATCACTACAGAGTTCTGACTTGATTACAGAGGAGGACAAACTGGCAGCCAAAAAAAGACATCTCATTCTGGACAAGTAAGTGTATTAATTCATTAAAGAACCTTCAGATTAAGTTATCGCTACAGAGTTCTGACTTGATAACAGAGGAGGACAAACTGGCAGCCAAAAAAAGACATCTCATTCTGGACAAGTAAGGCTATTAATTCATTAAAGAACCTTCAGATTAAGTTATCGCTACAGAGTTCTGACTTGATAACAGAGGAGGACAAACTAGCAGCCAAAAAAAGACATCTCATTCTTGAAAAGTAAGTGTATTAATTCTTTCATGAACCTTCAGATTAAGTTATCACTACAGAGTTCTGACTTGATAACAGAGGAGGACAAACTAGCAGCCAAAAAAAGACATCTCATTCTGGACAAGTAAGGCTATTAATTCATTAAAGAACCTTCAGATTAAGTTATCGCTACAGAGTTCTGACTTGATAACAGAGGAGGACAAACTAGCAGCCAAAAAAAGACATCTCATTCTTGAAAAGTAAGGGTATTAATTCATTAAAGAACCTTCAGATTAAGTTATCACTACAGAGTTCTGACTTGATAACAGAGGAGGACAAACTAGCAGCCAAAAAAAGACATCTCATTCTGGACAAGTAAGGGTATTAATTCATTAAAGAACCTTCAGATTAAGTTATCACTACAGAGTTCTTATTTAATAACAGAGGAGGACAAACTAGCAGCCAAAAAAAGACATCTCATTCTTGAAAAGTAAGGGTATTAATTCATTAAAGAACCTTCAGATTAAGTTATCACTACAGAGTTCTGACTTGATTACAGAGGAGGACAAACTAGCAGCCAAAAAAAAGACATCTCATTCTGGACAAGTAAGGGTATTAATTCATTAAAGAACCTTCAGATTAAGTTATCACTACAGAGTTCTGACCTGATAACAGAGGAGGACAAACTAGCAGCCAAAAAAAGACATCTCATTCTGGACAAGTTAGTGTATTAATTCATTAAAGAACCTTCAGATTAAGTTATCATTACAGAGTTCTGACTTGATAACAGAGGAGGACAAACTAGCAGCCAAAAAAAGACATCTCATTCTGGACAAGTTAGTGTATTAATTCATTAAAGAACCTTCAGATTAAGTTATCACTACAGAGTTCTGACCTGATAACAGAGGAGGACAAACTAGCAGCCAAAAAAAGACATCTCATTCTGGACAAGTCAGTGTATTAATTCATTAAAGAACCTTCAGATTAAGTTATCATTACAGAGTTCTGACTTGATAACAGAGGAGGACAAACTAGCAGCCAAAAAAAGACATCTCATTCTAGACAAGTAAGGGTATTAATTCATTAAAGAACCTTCAGATTAAGTTATCACTACAAAGTTCTGACTTAATTACAGAGGAGGACAAACTGGCAGCCAAAAAAAGACATCTCATTCTGGACAAGTAAGTGTATTAATTCATTAATGAACCTTCAGATTAAGTTATCACTACAGAGTTCTGACTTGATAACAGAGGAGGACAAACTAGCAGCCAAAAAAAGACATCTCATTCTGGACAAGTTAGTGTATTAATTCATTAAAGAACCTTCAGATTAAGTTATCACTACAGAGTTCTGACTTGATAACAGAGGAGGACAAACTGGCAGCCAAAAAAAGACATCTCATTCTGGACAAGTAAGTGTATTAATTCAATTATGAACCTTCAGATTAAGTTATCACTACAGAGTTCTGACTTAATAACAGAGGAGGACAAACTGGCAGCAAAAAAAAGACATCTCATTCTGGACAAGTAAGTGTATTAATTCATTAATGAATCTTCAGATTAAGTTATCACTACAGAGTTCTGACTTGATAACAGAGGAGGACAAACTAGCAGCCAAAAAATGACATCTCATTCTGGACAAGTAAGGGTATTAATTCATTAAAGAATCTTCAGATTAAGTTATCACTACAGAGTTCTGACTTGATAACAGAGGAGGACAAACTAGCAGCCAAAAAAAGACATCTCATTCTGGACAAGTAAGGGTATTAATTCATTAAAGAATCTTCAGATTAAGTTATCACTACAGAGTTCTGACTTGATAACAGAGGAGGACAAACTAGCAGCCAAAAAAAGACATCTCATTCTGGACAAGTAAGGGTATTAATTCATTCAAGAACCTTCAGATTAAGTTATCTCTACAGAGTTCTGACCTGATAACAGAGGAGGACAAACTGGCAGCCAAAAAAAGACATCTCATTCTGGACAAGTAAGGCTATTAATTCATTAAAGAACCTTCAGATTAAGTTATCACTACAGAGTTCTGACCTGATAACAGAGGAGGACAAACCAGCAGCCAAAAAAAGACATCTCATTCTTGACAAGTAAGGGTATTAATTCATTAATGAATCTTAAGATTAAGTTATCTCTACAGAGTTCTGACTTGATAACAGAGGAGGACAAACTGGCAGCCAAAAAAAGACATCTCATTCTAGACAAGTAAGGGTATTAATTCATTAAAGAACCTTCAGATTAAGTTATCACTACAGAGTTCTGACTTGATAACAGAGGAGGACAAACTAGCAGCCAAAAAAAGACATCTCATTCTAGACAAGTAAGGGTATTAATTCATTAAAGAACCTTCAGATTAAGTTATCACTACAGAGTTCTGACTTGATAACAGAGGAGGACAAACTAGCAGCCAAAAAAAGACATCTCATTCTGGACAAGTAAGGGTATTAATTCATTAATGAACCTTCAGATTAAGTTATCACTACAGAGTTCTGACTTAATAACAGAGGAGGACAAACTAGCAGCCAAAAAAAGACATCTCATTCTGGACAAGTAAGGGTATTAATTCATTCATGAACCTTCAGATTAAGTTATCACTACAGAGTTTTGACTTGATAACTGAGGAGGACAAACTGGCTGCCAAAAAAGACATCTCATTCTGGACAAGTTAGTGTATTAATTCATTAAAGAACCTTCAGATCAAGTTATCTCTACAGAGCTCTGACCTGATACCAGAGGAGGACAAACTAGCAGCCAAAAAATGACATCTCATTCTTGACAAGTAAGTGTATTAATTCATAAATGAACCTTCAGATTAAGTTATCACTACAGAGTTCTGACTTGATTACAGAGGAGGACAAACTAGCAGCCAAAAAAAAGACATCTCATTCTAGACAAGTAGGTGTATTAATTCATTAATGAATCTTCAGATTAAGTTATCACTACAGAGTTCTGACTTAATTACAGAGGAGGACAAACTAGCAGCCAAAAAAAGACATCTCATTCTGGACAAGTAAGGGTATTAATTCATTAAAGAACCTTCAGATTAAGTTATCACTACAGAGTTCTGACTTGATAACAGAGGAGGACAAACTAGCAGCCAAAAAAAGACATCTCATTCTGGACAAGTAAGTGTATTAATTCAATTATGAACCTTCGGATTAAGTTATCACTACAGAGTTCTGACTTGATAACAGAGGAGGACAAACTAGCAGCCAAAAAAAGACATCTCATTCTGGACAAGTAAGGGTATTAATTCATTAAAGAACCTTCAGATTAAGTTATCACTACAGAGTTCTGACTTGATAACAGAGGAGGACAAACTAGCAGCCAAAAAAAGACATCTCATTCTGGACAAGTAAGGGTATTAATTCATTAATGAACCTTCAGATTAAGTTATCACTACAGAGTTCTTATTTAATAACAGAGGAGGACAAACTGGCAGCCAAAAAAAGACATCTCATTCTAGACAAGTAAGGGTATTGATTCATTAATGAACCTTCAGATTAAGTTATCTCTACACAGCTCTGACTTAATAACAGAGGAGGACAAACTAGCAGCCAAAAAAAGACATCTCATTCTAGACAAGTAAGGGTATTAATTCATTAAAGAATCTTCAGATTAAGTTATCACTACAGAGTTCTGACTTAATAACAGAGGAGGACAAACTAGCAGCCAAAAAAAGGCATCTCATTCAGGACAAGTAAGGGTATTAATTCATTAAAGAATCTTCAGATTAAGTTATCACTACAGAGTTCTGACTTGATAACAGAGGAGGACAAACTAGCAGCCAAAAAAAGACATCTCATTCTTGACAAGTAAGTGTATTAATTCATTAATGAACCTTCAGATTAAGTTATCTCTACAGAGTTCTGACTTGATTACAGAGGAGGACAAACTAGCAGCCAAAAAAAGACATCTCATTCTGGACAAGTAAGTGTATTAATTCATTAATGAACCTTCAGATTAAGTTATCACTACAGAGTTCTGACCTGATAACAGAGGAGGACAAACTAGCAGCCAAAAAAAGACATCTCATTCTTGACAAGTAAGTGTATTAATTCATTAAAGAACCTTCAGATTAAGTTATCACTACAGAGTTCTGACCTAATAACAGAGGAGGACAAACTAGCAGCCAAAAAAATACATCTCATTCTGGACAAGTAAGTGTATTAATTCATTAAAGAACCTTCAGATTAAGTTATCACTACAGAGTTCTGACTTGATAACAGAGGAGGACAAACTGGCAGCCAAAAAAAGACATCTCATTCTTGACAAGTAAGTGTATTAATTCATTAAAGAATCTTCAGATTAAGTTATCACTACAGAGTTCTGACTTAATAACAGAGGAGGACAAACTAGCAGCCAAAAAAAGACATCTCATTCTTGACAAGTAAGGGTATTAATTCATTAACCCTTTCCCAAACAACACAGTTTTCCAGTGGTTCAATTTGAAAGCTGCTGCAGACGACAAAGTGAATGTTGTTAAAGATGAGATTTGTGTATGATATAGCTCAGAAAATATGGAGGCAAAAGGAGAAACTGCTGATTATCAGCAGTTTCTTCTTTTGTCTCAATGTTTTCCCAAGCCTATTTCATTAGGGACGTCAAAACCAGGTCTTGTTTGGGAAAGGGTTAAAGAACCTTCAGATTAAGTTATCACTACAGAGTTCTGACTTAATAACAGAGGAGGACAAACTAGCAGCCAAAAAAAGACATCTCATTCTTGACAAGTAAGTGTATTAATTCATTAAAGAACCTTCAGATTAAGTTATCACTACAGAGTTCTGACTTAATAACAGAGGAGGACAAACTAGCAGCCAAAAAAAGACATCTCATTCTAGACAAGTAAGGGTATTAATTCATTAATTAACCCATTACCACACAGTGACTCCTTTTGACGCCCAATAAGATAACAGCTTTGGAAAACATCGTGGAAAATGAAGAAATTGCTTGTGACAAGCAATTTCTTCATTTACCACAATGTTTTCTACCCAAAAAGACAGACAATTTTTAAATTTCATTCACTTGAATTTGTTGTCTGCAACGTCTTTGAATTTGGAACAGCCCAAAATTTTGTCGTTTGGTAAAGGGTTAAAGAACCTTCAGATTAAGTTATCTCTACAGAGTTCTGACCTGATAACAGAGGAGGACAAACTAGCAGCCAAAAAAAGACATCTCATTCTGGACAAGTAAGTGTATTAGAGTTTACCCCATTATCAGACGGCAAACAGTTAACCCATTACCTCACAGTGATGCCTTTTGGGGCCCAACAAGATAAAGGCTTTGGAAAACATCGTGGAAAATGAAGAAATTGCTTGTTACAAGCAATTTCTTCATTTCCCACAATGTTTTCTAGCCCAAAAGTAGTAAACTTTTTAAATTTCATCACATTGATGTTGTCGTCTGCAATTTCTTTCAATTTGGTCAAGCTTAAAATTTTGCCGTTTGGGAAAGGGTTAACTTGTAGATTTGTCCAAAATGTAAGAAGTTACAGAGGACATTTTCAATGTGATGAAATTTTAAAGTTTTACAATTTTTCATGTAGAAAACATTGTAGGAAATGAAGAAATTGCTTGTTTCAAGGAATTTCTTCATTTTCCACACAATGTTTTTCAAAGTCTTTTTCTTGTGGGATGTCAATATATGGGAATGGGAAAATGAATTATCCTAAATATTCACTTTAAGCTTAGGACTTTTGAAAAGTTTTATAGAAAGAAAAATACTTGACAACGAAATAGCCTGTCAATTGAAAATATGATTTACTGTTTGAATAGATTCAAAAAGATATGTGTAAATTTTGAGATAATCTTTATTCCTGTTCAAGGTTTATAGATCCCATCTGTAATAGCAAAAACTTGGACAGTCTCAATTTGAAAGCTGCTGCAGAAGTTAAAGATAGGATTTGTGAATAATATAGTCAAGAAAATATTGAAGTAAAGGATGAAAAATGCTCATCATTTCTTCTTCTGTCTCATATGTTTTCCATTTAGTGTTTAGTGTCTATTAGGGATATCAAAACCACATGCTGTGGATCAAGGATTTCTGTGAAATGAGTTTGAACATACAAATAGGGGAAGGGGGGCCATTTTCCTAGTATTACACAATTTTGACTGAATTTGTTTATGAAAATAAATGCTTTACTTATAAAGATTGGGGACTTTGAGACGATTCTATCATGGTGTAATATTTGCATTGTAGGTTTACACAATGGAGAACTGTTGTAGAATGGACAAAGACCACCCCTAGAGAAGTTCTAGCTTTACTTATAAAGACGGGGGACTTTGAGACGGCTCTATCATGGTGCCAGCTGGAATGTTTGGGTCCAGACTTGAAGAGGGTGAGTTATAGGGCAATGTTTGTACTGTCAAGTTTGTCTTGGATGTATTTAAAAATGATTCTGTATAAAAGTTATTCTTAACGAACAGAATGGATAGTCTTGTTATAAATGGAAACTGCAATTTATAGGTACATGTAGCTTGTCATAATTCATGTACATGTATTTATTTTCTATCAGTTGAATGGTTAATCTGTATTCTGTATAAAAAGATACTAATAGCGTATTATAGTAATTTTTACCCCTGCAAGTCTGTCTGTTTTGGGAATAACTTCAACCCTTTTCCAAACAAGGCCTAATTTTAACATGTCTATAAGAGAAAGCTTGAGGAATAAATTGAGGCAAAAGAAGAAAATATTGATTTTCAGCATTTTCTTCTTTTACCCCCAATATTTTCCATACCATGTTGTACATAATTTATGTCTTTTATTATCAGTCATTTTGTTGTCTTCAGCAGCTTTCAAATTGGACTACCGTAAAAAATTTGGGGGGGGAATAATTGTAAGCGTCATTTTTATTTTCTTTTACAGGAAATAGATGAAAAGTACTTCATATCTTTATTGAGTAGTCAACCTCCGGATACTACCAAAGCTTTCATGGTATGTAATTTTGAGGCAAAGTAGAAAATGTTTGTTATTTTCATTATGTTGGCATTTTCTTCTTTAACTTCAATGTTTTCTCAGGATTTTCTATTAGGAATGTCATAAAAGACATTGTTGAAAGTTTGTGAAGACATAACACATATTCTAATTTCGGCTTTTACAATATTCTCTGTTACATTTGACTTAATTCAACTTTTTCTGTCACTGTATATATATCTTAATAGTACATTGGTTACTGGTTGATTCATACAAAGCCTGTAATCAAAATGAAATAGTAGCAAACATTTCATTGTAATTCATATGATTTTGACTCTTTAATACATGTATTCAATTTTATGTAGAATTTTAAGAAATTTTGTTGCTATTAAAGCTACTATTTCCCAGATTTTGGACCAAAATTTGTCAAAAACAAACGAAATGTACACTTTTTAAGCTTTATATGACCTGATTTAATGATTATGACAAACTATTGAAGCAACAACTCATTTTTTTGCAATTTGATATCAAATTCATGAAGCGATGTCGAAAGTAGGTCAAAAACAGTAGGACCTGCGACTTTCTTAAATGACGTTACAACATACATGATGACGTCATATTGAAATTCAAGCATGAATCTCGTCTGAATCTTGGTCCGTGCTGTATACGCATGCATGACAGTTAAAAAATAAATTCAACCGCATCTGAGACGGGGTTGAATTTTGGTTTGGATTCTCCCTAAATTCGGCTATCTCTCTTATAATTTCGACTCAATCTCTGTCTGAATGGCATATTATTAACCATTCGGAGGTGGCCAACACAAAAGTTTTGCATATTTTTTCAAAAAATTTCATTTTTTGCAATTAGACCATCTGTTACCATCACCCTTTAAAGTAAAATTACCATGATTATATTTTTGTCTTTTCTGTAAGATATTAGAAAAGTTGAAGAAGGAGGATGCCATGTTGTGTACAGTGATGTGTCAAAAGTTTGTTGCCGAGTTTAACAAGCAGGATCATGTGATGTTTGTAACCAATTATATACTCAACCATCTGTCAGAGTACATCAGTGATGCAGAGAAAGATCAAGTTAGGCTCACACATATTGGTGCGAGGGTAGGTGATTTATACATTTCTCCACATATTGATGCCTTTTGAAGCCCTACAAGATAAAGGCTTTGGAAAAAATGGTGGAAAATGAAGAAATTGTTTGTGACAAGCTAATTCGTCATTTCCCACAATGTTTTTTACCCAAAAAGACCAAAACAATTTGATTTTTTAGTAATGCAGAGAAGGATCAAGTCAGACTCACACATATTGGTGCTAGGGTAGGTGACTCTATTTCGTGAAGTTGTAGAAAAGTGGGATTAATTTGTCTGAAATGTCACTTTTTCTTGATTGAATTCTATGTTTCTGGTACTTATTAGAAACATCTTGGTAAAGACTTTGACATATACGTGCCATAGAATATTGAATATATTGAATATACCCCAAAATGAAGAAAAAAGATATAGTCGAAACATTTTTATGCCCCCGTATCAAGAGATTGGGGCATATTGTTTTACTCGTGTCTGTCTGTCCATCCTCCTCTATGTCCGAAACTTAACATTGGTATTTGACAAAGAAAGCTCAAGCTTTGGTATGTAACTTTCTTTCAATAGTATCTATCTGTTCCATGCAATATGACCTTCCTCATGGTCATTCATTAACCCTTATCAACCCTTTACGTGAAAAATTAAGATGAAAACTTAACATTGCCGTTTATGGGGCATTCATGTTTCACAAACACATCTTGTTTAAATTTCTATTTAATTGTAAAGTGAACAAACAAGGTCACAGTTTAAGGTCAAACTTTTGCAAATGTCATGAGCACTTTCTTCTTGTCGGTATATTTCTTCATGAGCTGTTTCTAATAGGGCCATTAAATCAGCTCTTGTTTGTGAATAAGTAAAAGATGGTTGTTTGTTTGGTAAGGGTTAAAGCAAATGACTCAATGTTTGTGACAAATATTTCAGATGGTTCTATCCCTCCCAGAATCTATGCATCAAGAATATTCCCATCTTGTTTCTATGCCACGATTTATACTGGAGCAGCTTATTATGAATATGAAGGTGAGAGTGTAAAATTTACAAAATACATGCATTTGTTAATAGTTTTCATTCTTAAAGTACATAGGAAATGCCATTTTATTATGCCCCCGATAGGGAGGCATCATAAATTTGACTTGTCCGTCCGTCCGTCTGTCCGTCCGTCTGTCCGTCTGTCCGTCTGTCTGTCCGTCATTCCGTCCAAAAACTTTAACATTGGCCATAACTTCCTTATTACTTAACATATTCGCTTCATACTTTACCACAACATTCCTTGGTACATTATCTTTCTGTAGGCACATACTTTGGTGACCTTGACCCCTGGATGACCTTGACCTTGAACATAGATTGGCCATAATTTAAAATCAAAGCGGTGTCGGGGGCATTGTCATCTTACAGTGACAGCTCTTGTTTAGTATTATCTGAAAGGCCAAAGGTTTAAATAATTCAAAACTGCAAGTTTCGCCAATAAAAACCTAAAATTGAGTTAGTTATTCACGAAAAACCGTTTTATCTCACCTGTGCTACTTTATCAAACGCGAGCTTTTATCGGGATTAGCGTTGTGACGTCATAAACTGGAGTGGCCATTTAAAGTCTATGCGTTTATTCCGTATTTCATTCATTTCCTATCGCACATTGTTGTATCCAAAATATCCGCTAACAGGATCAAAGAAATTTAAGTTCATTTTTTGCATTCCTGAGATAAAGGGATAAATCACAGCCAATCTAGTCGTGTTTTTATAAGAATCGGTGATTCAAAGGGATAGCGCACGCACTACACTTCGTGGATTATGTCAAATTGTTTGACCCTTCGCAGCAAATAACAATTGTTTACAGAAATGAAGTTGGATAATTAATTTATCAAGTTTGTAGCTTTAGCAACTGATCCAATTTTTATTACGTACATTTGGTTTCTTGTATAGTTCTAAATGTGAATGGTTATGCACTTTTACATGTTTGTAGTATTGTTTGATTTTTTGAATGCAGAATGCATTTACTTTTTTCAGAAATGATTAAAGAAGTGTAAGAAAAGAACCTTAGTTTGATCTTTTCTTCTAAAATTCTACCATCCATTTAGGGAACAATTAAATATCAAAACTTGGTTTAAAAACATAATTATATTGTATTGTCATCAGAGTTTAAGAACATGGATAAATTTTACAAAAAATTCAAAATCAATGTTGGCAAAAGGGGCCTCTTCTGGAACAATTAAATCTTAAAACGAGATCTAGTCCAAATTGTTAGCAGTTAAGATCTATGACAAAAAAGGTAAATCGGAACTTGGGCTTCTTTGGAAAAGGGCAAAGTGATCAAGTGGGCATAGGAAAAAGTTTAGGAAAATTAAGAAATGCAATTTCTTCAATCCCCCACTATCTTTTTATCCCTAAATTTTCGTTGCTTGAAATTGTCGCCCGTGAAATTTTTGAATTTGGACAAAACCAAATTTTTATCATCTTGCAGTGGATTGGCTTAGTGAGGTGATGATCATTTTCAAAAAAGTAATTTTTAGATTTTATGGTTAAACCATTTCACCAAGCATTTCCCCTAACAATGGAGTGTAAGATTTCTAAAATTTGAAATCTGCAGAATATAATCAAGTTTCGGTAAACAAAATTAAAATATGCGTAGATCCTTGTTACAGGAGAGAAACATTCCGGGAAAAGAAGAAATGGCAAATATTTAGACTGTTCTACTTTGAAAGCTGTCGCTAACAACAAAATAGATTTTCTTGTGCAATGTGCAATATAGCTCAGAAAATATTTCTTTTCTAGCCGTATTTTCCCTATAATGTTAAATAGAGCCCAATGAATGTAGAGTTTCCGAATCTTTTTCATCTATTTTTTTCAAATTTCGAATGCATAAACGAAAACAGCGACTGGTCTAATATTTTAATCCCCCCAAAAAAACTGGAATTTACAGAAAACAAAATGAAATTATGCTTTTTAGACAAATCGATCGCTTTTCATACATCGTGCCAAATCTAGTTAATTCAAATTGCCACGCCTACTTTCACATATTATACCAAACATCCAATCGGAATCTTTCTTAACCACCTGACACGCCCAATCGTCAATTAAACTGGATTATTACAACTTGTCAATATGCGTATTTGCCATTATCATGTGACACGCGTCGATGTGTTAATCTCATTGTAAATGTGATTATTGACGTGTGGCAGTCACACGATCGGCTGAATGTTGATTTTCTTTTCTTTAAAAAAACGCTTGTCTCTTGACGATTTTTATCGCTATAATTTTGCGATTTTTGCGAGTGGTAATACTAATACAAGTTGTGTATTTTCCAAAACTACCTCTGTTATTTCGTTCTTATTCGTCTCACAAATCTTTACAAAAAATTCTTGAGCTGAATGGTGTGTCAAATTCTATGTTTTCTTCAAAATAATTAGACGCGGTGTCATAACATGTAAAACCGTGACCATCGGTAGCCATTAGCCATTTTAACTCCATTTGGTGACGTCACGCATACCTATCGTAGTTAAGCGACTGTTAGAGGAATTCTGAATATCGGAAAATTTTACAGGTAAATTATCACCACTTTGGGACTTAATTTCTCCAAAACTAGGCATCGGAAAACAACCGGAATTGTTTTATTGTTATCTTAAATGTGTAAACTATGTAGTTCACACACACACAATTCTCATTTTCTTACTACTTTAAAGGAGAATATGCTATAGCGGTTGTATTTTAGAAATCAAAATTGCAAAACCATTACCAAAGGCATGTTCTTTAGAGCAAGATTTCTTAAGATAGATTGAGATTTCTCAAGATAGTTTAGGAGAAAGCATCCTTTAGAGCAAGATTTATAAGACTCCCAATGGGATGCGCCATTACCCTATACTTGGGGAACCTTTGGTCAACTATATATAGAAACAATATACGAGAGAATAAACAGAGTTGTTCCGAATGCTCCATGATTATTAAACCTTGGCGTTCAGAAAACTCCATACTTTATACAAATGATGTCATCATGAAGTCATTTGTATGAATTATGGAGTATTCGGAACACCTCAGTGAGAATCTAGGTCTTAAAAACATTTCTAAAATATCTTAAGAAATCTTTGAAAATCTCACTCTTATGAATGTGCCTCAGATATAAACTGTAGAAGGAGGACAGTGTACTGAAAAAAAAATGTAAAAAGTAGACAGCATTCAGTATTTTTTATCAACAAGATGCATTACAGCTCCAGACTGAATAATTATGCGAATACTATTTAGACTGTTGTAAATAATGTGTTAACTGTATGTATATTTCAGCCCGAGTTAGCCGGTAAAGCCTTCAGTCTGGTACAGGATGAGTTTAGACATATCATCAACATGGAGAACGGGTTTAACAGATCACTTGAACACAAGTCTTTTAAATAACAAATTTCATAACAAAAATATTGAAGAAAAAGGAGAGAAATTGCTCATTTTGAGCAATTTCTCTTCTTTTTCTTCAATATTTCAACTATACAGGGATTTATAATTTCAAAAAGTCAAAAAGTATGTACATGTACATAAATATTTCTTACAGCTAAACAAGAAATGGATATGCCAAACTTCCGATATCTTTATGTAATTCCACATCCCGCATGTGTTTGACACATCAACTGTATATATATTTCAGCCTGAGTTAGCCGGTAAAGCCTTCAGTCTGGTACATGATGAGTTCAGACATATCATCAACGTGGAGAACGGGTTTAACACACACCAGTTTAACACACTCGTGTCTCTATATGCCAAAAAAGCACTGGAGTTTACTGTCATTCAACAGTTAGAAGCTGGGGGTAAGTTTGATATCCAGGGAATGGTGAACATAGATATCATCTTTGTCTGTCTGTCCTGAGGTTGGTACATATCACGGAGGGGAATCATGTGACAAAGTAATTGCAGAAAATCTTTATTATTTCCTTTGATATGTTAACGATCAAAATTTATTAGTCCCCTACCGGCGAAGCCGGAGGGGACTTTAGGTTTGCACTCTGTCTGTCAGTCCGCAGAATTAGTTTTCCGGACTTTTTTTCTAAACGCTGGTAGCTATTTAGCTGATTTTTGGTATGTAGACCCATATTGATAAGTTACAGAACAAGTTTGAGTTTCATTTTGCTCCAGTGATTTTTAAGGAAGATACAGATGATTGACTTAGAAAATTACTGGGAAATCACAGACTTTTTTCTAAACACTTGCAGGCATTGAGCTTATTTTTGATATGTAGACCCACATTGATGAGTTACAAAACAAGTGTGAGCTTCGTTCCGGTCCAGCGATTTTTAAGGAAGATACGGATGATTGACTTAGAAAATCACAGTTTTACGGACTTTTTTTCTAAACGCTTGTTTGATATAAGTCTTCATTTGTTTTAAATGGAAAGTGAAATGCTTGCTTTTCTACTGGAACAAAATATAATTCATTGTAACTTAGTTCTTGGCCTTTTTCAGCTAATTTGATATGTTGACTTTATGTTTTTGTTTACATTACAGACAGAGAGAGGTCGTATTCCATCAAGTCAGTATCCTCTACAGACAGACTAGACTTGATACAAACCAGGGACAGTCCATTAATGAGGCACAGTCCACCACCCAGACAGTTTCTAGATTCAATGACACAGAAACGACGCAGTATAGATATACAAGGTTTGATATATGTCAATTCTCTTCCCTCTGCATAAATTGATCTAGGAGCGTACAAATTTTATCCCTGAAAGCCTGTTTTTCATAAAAAAATATAAGCCAATCTTTTGAACTGTTAGTCATTCGGCTATCATATTTCACAAGTGTACACCTTGTGTCAAATTCTTTAGATAAAGGGACTTGCTTCCTACGGGCCTGTGTATTCAACACATTTAAAAGAAATGATGATCTTTCAATTGTGAAATGTTTCAATTGTAGTCAGCCTGCATAAATTGCCTGCAGGCTGACTATGATTGAGAATTGACCAAACGCCGACTGTCAACCAAAAACATCGATTAGCCAATGGACGATCAGAAAAATGTCATGTCCCAAGCCGTAGTTACGAGATTTTATAACAACACCTACGAAATACTATTTTGTTTGTCCGAATGTACGTCACAATTAACTTGATAAAATCATCCCCTATTAATGATCACATCCCCATTGTTTGTCTTAAATTCTATGTTTGGCGGAGTGATCTGTCGATTGGTCAATTATCACAGTCTGCAGGTTGACAGTTTCATGTGTTCAACTCTAGGTTCCACAAGACTTATACAAAGTGCCCCCACTGGAGACAGCCCTGCACAGAGGATTACCTCCCCTTCCAAAGACAAATTTGTGATGCCGGCGGAGCCCCCGCCCAGAGATCAGTGGGTCCCAGACGCGTCTGCTGCAGTCTGTATGGTGTGTAATTTGGAAAGATTTAGTATGGTAAGTTTATTGATATATGTCTCACACATTTAGTAAAGACCAATTCGTCTTGCCAGCCGACTCCCCGCCCAGAGATCAGTGGGTCCCAGAAACGTCTGCTGCAGTCTGTATGGTGTGTAATGTAGAGAGATTTAGTATGGTAAGTTTATTGATATATGTCTCACACATTTAGTAAAGACCAATTCGTCATGCCAGCCGAGCCCCCTTCCAGAGATCAGTGGGTCCCAGACGCGTCTGCTGCAGTCTGTATGGTGTGTAATGTGGAAAGATTCAGTATGGTAAGTTTATTGATATATGTCTCACACATTTAGTAAAGACCAATTCGTCATGCCAGCCGAGCCCCCTCCCAGAGATCAGTGGGTCCCAGACGCGTCTGCTGCAGTCTGTATGGTGTGTAATGTAGAGAGATTTAGTATGGTAAGTTTATTGATATATGTCTCACACATTTAGTAAAGACCAATTCGTCATGCCAGCTGAGCCCCCTCCCAGAGATCAGTGGGTCCCAGAAGCGTCTGCTGCAGTCTGTATGGTGTGTAATGTGGAAAGATTCAGTATGGTAAGTTTATTGATATATGTCTCACACATTTAGTAAAGACCAATTCGTCATGCCAGCTGAGCCCCCTCCCAGAGATCAGTGGGTCCCAGAAGCGTCTGCTGCAGTCTGTTTGGTGTGTAATGTGGAGAGATTCATTTCCCACAATGTTTTCTACCCATAAAGACAAACAAATGCAAATTTAATTCACTGGAATTTGTCGTCTGCAACAGCTTCAAAGGGGGGGGGTCTCATTTCCGCCCACGCACAGATTTTCTTGTAACTTTACTCAAAGAATGCCTCTGACCTATGAACTACAAAGATATATTCGTTTTACTCAAAGAGTGCATATAGGCCTATACATGGCACCTTAAAGTGTTCCAGGTTTTCATTGATACCCGTCATACAAAAACTCAATGTTGGCTATCTAGTCTTGGTATAAATATACAAGTTTTAATTAAAATAGCAAGAGGAGTCATTGTAAAAACTTTTGATACCAATACTGTTGGTACCACCAAGCGCAAGTTTTTTTTTAGAAATTAATTTAGTCGGAAATTGTCAGAAAAATAGTCGAGAAATTTTCAAAACCTAAAATTCTATAAAAATTTTTGTGTGTTCCCGTCTTTGTCAACATATGAAATCAATAAGAAAATTTGCCATGTATGTCCCCTGTTCGCATGCAAAATTTGGTGAAAATTTGAAACCGGTAACGTTGTCAAATAATGAGAATTGTGAACAACGGCACCTTAAGATGCTCCCGCATTTCAATGTTTCCTGTCTAGCAAAAGCCCAATTTTGCTCACCTAGTTTTGATATCAGTCCCAAATTTTAAATCAGAATCGCAAGAGGAGTCATTGTAGAACATTTTGGTACCAACATTGTTGATACCAACATTAACAAAAAAAATCTCAGAAATTTTTTTATTCAGAAAAATAGCCGAGAAATTTTCAAAACCTAAAATTCTATCATTTTTTTTTGTATGTCCCCGTCTTTGTCACCTTATGAAATCGATAAGAAAATTTGCCATATATGTCCCCTATTCATAAGCAAAATTTGGTGAAAATTTGAAACTGGTAATGTCAAATAATGAGAATTTTGAACAATGGCACCTAAAGATGCTCTCGGATTTCAATAGTTCCCGTCTAGCAAAAGCCCAATTTCGCTTACATAGTTTTGGTATCAGTCCCAAATTTTACATCAGAATAGCAAGAAGAGTTATTGTAGAACATGTAGAACATTTTCAGACCAATATTTTTTATAGCAACATGCCACATAATTTCTCAGAAATCTATTTAGTCAGAAATTGACAGAAAAACAACCCAGAAAATTATATGATACCTAACATTCAATCAAACTTTTTTGTATGTTCCCGTCTTTGTCAACCTAAGGAATTAACAAGAAAATTGGCCATATATGTCCCCTCTTTGCACGCAAAATTTGGTGAAAATTTGAAACCGGTAACATTGTCAAATTAGAAAATTGTGAACAAAAGCACCTTAAAATGCTCCCGGATTTCAATGGTACCAGTCTAGCAAAAGTCCAATTTTTCTTACCTAGCTTTGATATAGGTCCCAAATTTTAAATCAAAATAGCAAGAGGGGTAATTGAAGAACATTTTGGTACCAACAATGTTGATGCCAACATGCAAAAAAAATTCTCAGAAATTTATTTGGTCAGCAATTCTCAGAAAAACAGCTGAGAAATTTTCAAAACCTTCAATTCAAATAATGTTACTTGTATCTTCCCGTCTTTGTCAACCTATGAAATTGATAAAAAGGTTAGCCATATATGTGTCCTAGTCATATGCAGAATTTGGTGAAAATTTGAAACTGGTAACAATGTGAAATAATGAGAATTGTGAACAAAGGCACCTTAAAATGCTCCCGGATTTTAATGGTACCCATCTAGCAAAAGCTCATTATATATTGCCTACATAGTATTGATATCAGTCCCCAATTTTAAATCAGAATAGCAAGAGGAGTCACCGTACAACATTTTTGTATCAATATTGTTGATACAAACATGCGAAAATGATGCATGTTCTTTTCAAATCGAGATTATCAAAAAGTTAATATGTCAACAAAGCAGTGGCTAGTTAATCATTACAATAGAAATGTTAGCAATGTTGCGTTGAAAGGCACAATTAATGTATTAGTCTAGGAGGTAGATGAGGTTTAATTGCGGTAAAAGCACCATACAACTTTTAGACTAATTCTTGTAGCAAATTGTCTCAGGAGTTCGGAAATGCGCGTCTGACGCGCATCCGCCTAGATATAAGGGGAGAAAATTGAGGTTAAAGTTGTCTGCCCTTGGATTTTTAAGCCAAAAATGGAAATCTTACTAGGCATTTCTTTTAAGGCATTGGGTTATTACAAATGGTTTAAAATTGGTAAATATATGCATATATCATCTCCATACATATTTTGATGGTGTTTAATAAATGTTTTTGAACCATAAAAATCCAAGATGGCCGCCAGAATGTCTATTTTTAGTAACAAAAAGGTATTTTTTTTTTAAAAATAAGATTTTTTGGGATGCATAATACGCTGAAATGAATTTTTATGCATGTGTTTAATAAATAAAAACTAGAAAATTGTCTCAGGAGTTCGGAAATGCGCGTCTGACGCGCATCCGCCTAGGTATAAGGGGAGAAAATTCAGGTTAAAGTTGTCTGCCCTTGGATTTTAAGCCAAAAATGGAAATCTTACTAGGCATTACTTTTAAAGCATCGATTTATTACAAATGGTTTTTAATTGGGAAATATATGCACAATTCATCTCCATACATATTTTAAAGATGTTTCATAAAAGTTTTTGATTCATAAAAATCTAAGATGGCCGCCAGAATGTCTATTTTCAGTAACAAAAGGGCCATTTTTATGTAATAAGCTTTTCTCTGGGACGCATGTATGTTGATAAGAATTTTTATGCATGAATTTAATAAATATTAACCAATTAAAACTTAGCAAATTTGGAAAAATAAGGTTTTAGATAGCATTGAAACGGATTTTTAAGCTTAAATTGCATTTTCATGTCCTGAGAATTTTGCGAAAAGCATTACGATGCATTCCTTTTAAGGCATTGATTCATTACAACTGGCATTTAATTGCAAAAATATGCACATATCATCCCCATTCATATTTCAATCATGTTTACTGAAAGTTTTTGATCCATAAAAATCCACAATGGCCGCCATAATATCTATTTTTAGTAACAAAAACGTCTTTTTTGAAATAAGATTTTTTCTGAGACGCATATATAGGGCCTATGCTAATATGAATTTTTATGAATGTATTTGATAAATATTGACTTATTGTAACATAGAAAAGTAAGGAAAATAAGTTTTGGATAGTAGGAAAATAAGTTTCAGATAGTGTTCTAAACGAAGTTTTCAGCTTAAATTGCATCTACATAATCCTGAAGATTTTGCCAAAAGTTTTTCGAGCCATAGTTTAAACACATTTACAAACAGAGGTATTCTTTTCAATATACATGTGTATTATACATTTTATACGCATTTCATATAATCACTTAGTACGGATACTTATAACCATCAAGAATTATGTAAAGCCATCATGAATGCCAAGATGGCAACCATTTTAATGAATTATGTTGTATAGATGGGCTTACTAACGGGAAGTTTACCTAATCATACAAAATCGCATTTTGTTGATGCAGGTCTGAATGTTATTGCTTCGTTATCTGGCTGAATCACAATTAGAAACAACAAATTCGAGAAGCAATGAGTATAATAGAATTCTGTAATAATTCTGTGATAAGATGCTACTTGCTTCTTTATTTTTCAGGTAAGAGAATTTCTGTCTTCCATTATCGCATTAAATACTGTATAATGTTCTGGTGTTTTCGTCTGTTCATCATCACTGATTTGGTTACCTACAAGGTTATTGAATAGGACACATACCTTTAAGGTGCCAATACAGATGATGAGGATCATGATATGATGTATAGTAGCCTACTTTCTGGATTGTGATGCTGTGGAAGGATTACTTTGTTAGCTCACCTTAGCATAAAGTGCTGAGGGTGAGGTATAGTGATCACTCGTCTTCCGTCGTCCGCCTGTCTATTCACAAGTGACAAAACTCTCCTCCCATACCATAAAGTCTAGAGTTTTGAAATTTTGTATGTAGAATCTCATTGTATGAAGCTCCTCTGCCAAAATGTTTCAAGTGACTGTGGTACAATGAAATCTAACCATATGTTGTGGGACCTGTATCAAATTTCATATAGACAAAGAAGGAAAACCTGAACCATCTACTACACTTGAATCGTTTGACCTAGGGCTTTGAAATTTGGTCTATGGAATTGTCTTATAGCACCCCCTAAAGTATTTCAAATCATTATGTTATAATGAATGTTGGCCCTGTGTTGTTAGTATTAGATTACACAAAGAGACAAAACATCTAGGCTTATTTTTACTCCGGCTTTTGAGGGCTTTCAAATTTGTAGTGCTGAATTGTCTGAAAGCCCTCTTCCAAAATGCTTTTAATTATTGTGCTACAATTAAATTGGATCCTATGTTGTGAAATATCATATTCTAGATATAGACGGAGGAGCAAATCCTCAACAATCTTCTATTCCCTATATGTTTGACCTACAGCTTTGAAATTTGGTTCGTATAAATTTATGGTATTTAATCAAAATACTTGAAAGTTTTGTGGTGCAATGAAAATTGGCCCTTTGTTGTGGGATATTGTATTACATATGGAGGGCAAGAATGAAAACTTGTACAATCTTCTGACAAACGTTTGCCTGAAATGAAAATTGGCTGGAAGCGGTTGGTCTGGGATGAGGCAGAAGGTTTCGGATACACACAATCTCCTCTAAACCTCAGTGTTGTGCGATATATGGCCATCTCGACTTTCTTGTCTAGATAAAACACAAATGCATTAACATACAACAAACTACAATGGGTAAGAACTGTTGGTATAACACAAAGCTGTCAGTGGGATTATGGCCATGGCTGTAATATTTCTTTGGCCTAATATATAATATACATGTTTAACCCTTTCACTGCCAAATATTTTTTTCGGACGTGTTTCTCACTGCTGAATTAATTCGAAGAAATTTCGATACCCTGTTCACAAAAACATGCATAACTTTTGACTCATTTGATGGATTCCTTTCAAATTTTCAGCACATACAGACAAATGAAGCACCTATATGTGACCAAAATTTAAAGGTAATTTATGAAATAATTTTTTTTTTATGTTGTTGGTACTCATATATTTCGTCCCCATAAATTTGTCGACAAAAGTCGCCTATGGCAGGGAACCCCTCGTCGACAAAAGTCGCCTATGGCAGTGAAAGGGTTAATGAGATTTTAAGCCTAAATGAGCCTCTCAGAGCGCATTCAAATTGATTCTAAGGACATTTAGATTGTCAAAATGTTCTTGGGGGAGGACATTCATCCCCCTATGTTCAGAGATGATGTCTCTCAGTTGCTCTCCCCCACTTGTACCTCTTGCGCTTGTTTGAATCAGCATTTTCAATGTTTCACCACTTTCAATTATACCTTGAAAGCCCATGTGAATGCTTGAGACAAAAATACTTTACTTAAACTCCTATATTTTAACTCAAAATGGGCTAAAAGCTCCAGTTTTTCTTGGAAAATATTCCTATTACAACTCCCTTTTTTAGAAGACTTGGTTGACAGCCTGTAGTTCCTCTAAGCATGTCTCAATTCTCAATTCCCAGACTTGTTTGATGATACCATGGGATATCACGTCAGTTGTTACAGCAACTTCACTGCCACAAGGGGTTCTACAGGACAACCTTATACTGTAGATGAGTCGAAATCATACACAATTTGCTCTAATGAACAAGGGAAAGCTGGTCCATAGAGTAAATCTGGTATATTCCCTGCAACCTGTGTATTTTGTGACTGTCCTGCGATATTGAAATGCCAGTTCAAAAAGGAATATCCGTGGAAATGTGAAACTGAAGATGCAGCAAAAGTCATTATATATGAATTAGGTGTGATAAAAGATGATAACAAGAGCTGTCCGAAGACAGCGCGCTCGACTTTCTAAGTTGCTTAGTATAAAGGGGGCATAACTGCAAATGGAGTGGTCCCAGGGTCATGGGCCCTGATAGTAAGGTAGAGGGTGTGATGGTGAATAAGTATTCCAAGTTTGGGTTGAATCCCTTTGACAGTATGGAAGTTATTGATGTTTGAAAAAACTTTAACCTTTGTTGCAACGCCAACGCCGACGCCCGGGTGACGGTATAAGCTCTCATTTTCTTCGAAAAGTCGAGCTAAAAACTAATAGCAAAAATCAGTGACATTGGCATCATATCAAAAGAAGTCAAGTATCGCCAAAGCTTCACGGAAACCTGCATCATGGCAAGGGTCTGGTTGAGGAAGCCTACTAGTATCTAATGGAAAAATCACCTTCAGCTGATGATCATACTGTTAATTTACTAAAGAATCTCATTCAGGAATCACTAGTAGAGTGCGATGGAGCTGAATTCATGGCATCTCTGCACAAACTTTACATCAGCTTCTTGGATGATGAAGCTCAACAAATACAGGTTACCAGTCTTGGAGTAAAAATCAGTAAGTGTTGCCCTGATTTACTACTTGAAAGGTTTAGTGAAGGATTTAGAGAAATACCTCAAGGATTTGTCTGAACCTGTAACAGTGGAAGCCCTTGCCAAATGCCAAGCAGATCCCCAAGGAAATTTAATTAGGTTCTTCAATGTGCTTTACACATGGTCAAAGGGTACCCTTAGAGTTTAAAATTGCTAGAGCCTAACCACCCTACAATTTTGTCATTTAGGAAAGGGTTAAATGATAGGGCTGCTTTAAGACTAAAGTAAACCACCTAAGTAGTATGTTGTTTCAACAATTGAGCAGTGATCGAACTCAAAACTAGAAGGACTAGCTTTCTCTGGCACATCATAGCGCATTGTGTATGATTTCGACTCATCTACAGTGTTAGATTGCCCTGTAGAATCCCTTATGGCAGTGACGTTGCTGTAGCAACTGATGTGATATACCGTGGTATCATCAAACGAGTCTGGGAGAATAATCGAGGCATATTTGGAGGAACTACAGGTCTCTGGAAAGTCTAATAGACGCATATGTTTGTGCTTTTAACCAGGTATTTTCGTCAAATGGTTTCACTTCCCCAGGCCAGAATTTTGGGCCAATGTATAAAGTACAATTCCTTGACATGTTGACCTCCTTTTGTCTTTAAATTTTGCAGCATTATATCAATTATTTTGTGTACCTGGGAAACAGAAAGGTATAATATCATAAAGGTTATAGGATACTGTGTACGAAAGTCGTACATTTTTAAACTTTAGAAGGGCCACATCCTGGAAAAAGTAATACTGGGTATATAAAGTTTCTGTGTAACAAAAATAGAATTCCATCAGATTCATTACTTTCAAAATTTGTAATATGTAATTTATGATTCTGATTTAGCCAGATATGAAGCAATAACATGTAGACTTGAATCGACAAACAGCCATTTTGTATGATTAGGAAAACTTTCTATGAGTTAGCCCATTTCTACATGAGAATTCATCATGTAATTCTAAATTAACCAAAATGGTGGCCATCTTGGCATCCATATTGGCTTTAGAAATTTGTATGGGTGGTTATATATATCCGTTTACAATAATTGATTATGCGAAATGCATATTCAATGTATAATACACATACATATTGAAAAGAACAAAACTGTTTGAAAATAACTTTAATCTACCGATCGAAAAGCTTTTCATAAAATTCTCAGGATTATGAAAATACAATTTGAGCTTAGAATTTGTTTAGAATACTATCCGAAACTTATTTTCCCTACTTTTCTATGTTCCAATAAGTTAATATTTATTAAATGCATGTACATTCTTAAAGATTCATATTAGCATAATATATATGCGTCCAGAAAAAATCTTATTTAAAAAAAAACAACACCTTTTTGTTACTAAAAATAGACATTCTGGCGGCCATTTTGAATTTTTATGGATCAAAAACATTCATTAAACATCATTAAAATATGTATGGATATAATATGTGCATATATTTGCCAATTAAAAAGCATTTGGAATGAACCAATGCCCTAAAAGAAATGCATCGAAACGCTTTTCGCAAAATTCTCAGGACATGAAAATGCAATTTAAGCTTAAAAATTCGTTTCAAATACTATCCAGAACTTATTTTTCCTAATTTGCTGAGTTCCAATTGGTTTATATTTATTAAATATGTGCATAGAATTCATATCAACATACATGCGTGCAAGAAAAAAAAACTCATTTAAAAAAAAGACCGTTTTGTTACTAAAAATAGACATTCTGGCGGCCATCTTGGATTTTTATGGATCAAAAACTTTCATAAAACATCTTTGAAATATGTATGGAGATGAATTGTGCATATATTTCCCAATTAAAGCCCATTTGCAATGAACCCATGTCTTAAAAGTAATGCCTAGTAAGATTTCCATTTTGCCTTAAAATCCAAGGGTAGACAACTTTGACCTCAATTTTCTCCCCTTATACCTAGGCGGATGCGCGTCAAACGCGCATTTCCTAACTCCTGAGACAATTTCATAGTTTTTATTTATTAAACACATGCATAAAATTCATTTCAGCGTATTATGCATCCCAGAAAAAATATTATTTTAAAAAAAACCACCTTTTTGTTACTAAAAATAGATATTCTGGTGGCCATCTTGGATTTTTATGGATCAAAAACATTAATTAAACATCATTAAGATATGTATGGAGATGATATGTGCATATATTTACCAATCTTAAACCATTTATAATAACTCAATGCCTTAAAAGAAATGCCTAGTAAGATTTCCATTTTTGGCTTAAAAATCCAAGGGCAGACAACTTTAACCTCAATTTTCTCCCCTTATATCTAGGCGGATGCGCGTCAGACGCGCATTTCCGAACTCCTGAGACAATTTGCTACAAGAATCAGTCTAAAAGTTGTATGGTGCTTTTACCGCAATTAAACCTCATCTACCTCCTAGACTATATAATAAAAACTGCTTTTGTGTTCTTTATATTATCTTAACCCGTTACCAAACAACAAAATTTTGAACTGTTCCAATTTGAAAGGTGTTGCAGACGACAATTTCAAAAGCATGGAATTTTACATTTTTAGGCATTTTTGTTTAGAAAACATCGTGGGAAATGAAGAAATTGCTTGTCACAAGCAATTTCTTCATTTCCACAATGTTTTCCAAAGCATTTTTCTTTAGGGGTGTTAAAAGGTGTCAATGTTTGGTAATGGGTTAAGCAGTGTAGTAAAGAAAAAAATGTATGTATTTTTAATAACTGTGCGAAAATGCTCTTATAAGGGCCCAGCACTGTAACCGGAAGAAGAAGAAAGTAGTCTAAGTGCTGATAAGCCACAAAGAGAAGTTAAAAAAGGGTGACATAATAGGTTAAATATGTAACATTATGCATCTACTTTATTTTTCATCCCCACATTTTATAATTTACTCTGCTGTTTGGGATTTTTTCTTCCATTATATTATTGGTGGGTGGGGTACAACGATGTGCCCATTATTCTTTAGAATCATGTTTTTGTGTGAAAAAAGCTAAAATTAATGCCATATATAAGTTGGTTATGTTAAATAAAAACACAACAAAGCATAATGAGCTATTTACAAATGTATATGAAAATAATTAAGTAAAATCTTAGATTTTACATTCTTAGAAATCTGGACCCTTTACACTTAAATCCAAAAACAACACTGTTACCGGTTTTATTTTTAGCTCCACTGGCCGAAGGCCAGCGGGGCTTATGTCATGGCCCTGTGTCCGTCGTCCGTCCGTCCGTGCGTGCGTCCGTGCGTGTATAAACTTTTTCTTTAAACATCTTCTTCTTCAAAACTACTGGACCAATTTCAACCAAACTTCACACGAATCATCCTTGCATGAATCTCTACCAAATTCCTTCAAAAGAATAAAATCTAAGCAGAACTTGAATTTTAATTAATTTAATTGAATTAAATTTTCGAAAAATCTTTAAAAATTTCTTTTTCTCCAAAAGTACTGGACCGATTTCAACCAAACTTCACAGATATCTTCCTTGCATGAATCTCTACCAAATTCCTTCAAAAGAATTAAATTCGCACAGAACTTGAATTTTAAATAATTTAAATTTTCGAAAAAATCTTTAAAAAAATTTCTTCTCCAAAACAACTGAACCAATTTCAACCAAACTTTACAGAAATGTTCCTTGCATTAATCTATTCTTAATTCCTTCAAAAAAATAAATTCTATGTAGACCTTAAATTTTGATTAATTTAATTAAATCAAATTTTCGAAAAATCTTTAAAAATTCTTCTTCTCCAAAACTACTGGATCAATTTCAACCAAATTTTACAGAAATGTTCCTTGCATTAATCTCTTCTTAATTCCTTAAAAAAATAAATTCTATTGAGAACTTAAATTTTGATTAATTAAATTAAATTAAATTTTCGAAAAATCTTCTTTTCCAAAACTACTGGACCAATTTTAACCAAACTTCACACGAATCTTCCTTGCATTTATCTCCTCTAAACTCCTTAAAAAAATAATTTCTGTGAAGAACTTAAATTTAAATAAATGTAATTAAATTGAATTTTCGAAAAATTGTTAAACAATCTTCTTCTCCAAAACTACAGGACCAATTTCAACCGAACTTCACAGGAATCTTCCTTGCATGAATCTTTTCCAAATTCCTTCACGATCGGATGAAAAGCATAGCCGTTGTGGGCTAGGAATTTTTTCGCTATATTAAACAGTGTAATTTTAAGAAAAATTCAAAAACATTTCTGCTCCTTAATCACTCATTGGATTTCATTCTGGTGTAGCATGAATCTTCTTTGAATAGACCTCTATTGTATTCCTTGAAGATGTTAGTAGTCTAAATGTCTAAAAGCCAGTGGAGCGATACAGGGCCATCTTGGCCCTCTTGTTTCTTCATATTTTACCATAAGCATGGGCATATATAAGGGCAATTTTAATGTAAATTTCATAGGTTGACAAAAATTGGAACTAGGTGAAATTAAGACCTGAATTTGGTCAAGATATTAAAAAATTGAAAAAATTGACGATGAGGTCATACAAAATCTTTTTTGTTGAGTAATATACATGCATACTTTTCTGGTTTATACACAATGAGAAATTATTTTTGGGGACAATTTGGCTCGAATACAACAAAGCTGGGTGTATATGGCCTCTTTAAGTTAGGATACCTCCGTCTTTAAGCAAGAATCTTAAAATTCTTAGTAAATTATTTTCCAGAATAGATTTTTAAGGTAGAAGCCCCATAATTAGCACCAAAGAGCCAGCGCCGAAATTTGAAAATACCAGTAATTCCGAAACTGTGTTATATTTCCATTCCAAATATGAACATAAGCATTTTGTACGGTTTAGAATTTTGAATTTATGCATACTAATGGAAATATTTGACAACTAGAAAGACCTGAAGGTCTTGAGTCGCTCCACAGGCCTGAATTTCTTTTAATATCAAATCCAAGTTTTGACTAGATTTTTGAATACTTATGGTTCTTACAGCAAAAACAAAGTCAAAAGCAGCAATCATGTGGTCAATGCAAAAAGAAAGTAAATGATTGACTAATATGTTAGGGATGTTAGAGCGATAATAAAATTGAAAACTGTGATTTTGCCAAATTCAAGGACACATAATTCAGTATGTATATTTAAAATCAAATCGAAAATCAAACACATCCAAGATGTTGTGGTTACTACCATTCTGTTCAAATTTTGTCAATATTTGTGGCTTCAAGAATGGAAAAAGTGTCGAAAAACTGAAATTTTGTCAATTTCAAGGGCACATAACTCAGATTGTAACAGTGTGATAATGTTGAAAATTACACATAAGCAAGACCTTGTTGTCAACAAGATTCTTTCCAAGTATCATCTTGATTGGTTAACATTTGTGGTTGTTAGTGTGAACACAAAGTCGAAAATGGAAATTTTGTCAAATTCAAGGGCACATAACTCATGATGTAAGATTCCGATCAAGCTGAAAATTACACCCAGGCAGCATATAATGCTTATATATATTCTGTCAAAGTTTTGTCTTGATTGGTTAATATTTGTAGATTTTAGAGTAAAAAAAGTCAAAACCAGCAAAATAGAGCCGAAAATGGCAATTTTTGGCAATTTCAAGGGCACATAACTCATGTTATAAAATTCAGATCAAGCTGAAAATTTTACCAAGGCAAGATCTTGTAGTCAGCATGATTCTGTAAAAGTTTTGCCTTGATTGTTCAATATTTGTAGATTTTAGAAGAAAACTAGTCAAAACCTGCTATTTTTGACATTCAAGGGCAGATAACTCAGGTTATACTGATTCCATCCATATTCTTTGAAGGAATCTGAGAGAGGGTCACCCAAGGATCATTCCTGTGAAGTTTGGTTAAAAGCCATCCAGTAGTTTTTATGCCCCCGATAGGGAGGCATCATAAATTTGACTTGTCCGTCCGTCCGTCCGTCTGTCCGTCCGTCTGTCCGTCTGTCTGTCCGTCCGTCATTCCGTCCAAAAACTTTAACATTGGCCATAACTTCCTTATTACTTAATATATTCGCTTCATACTTTACCACAACATTCCTTGGTACATTACCTTTCTGTAGGCACATACTTTGGTGACCTTGACCCCTGGATGACCTTGACCTTGAACATAGATTGGCCATAATTTAAAATCAAAGCGGTGTCGGGGGCATTGTCATCTTACAGTGACAGCTCTTGTTGAGGAGAAGATTTTTAAAGAAAAAGTTTACGGACGCACGCACGGATGGACGGACGGACGCACGACGGACACACCGCTATGACAATAGCCCGCTGGCCTGAAAGGCCAGTGGAGCTAAAAATGTTCAAAATTACCTCCCTTGCATATGAATATAGAGTAAAATAATATTTGTAAATTATTTTCTTCTTCAAGCATAATCTTGAAATCCGACACGGTGAATCAATTTATGTGAAGTGTATATACATGTGTGTGTAATTTGATGCATTTCGTATGGCTAGAAAGTGGTGTTTTTCATCATCGGTCTTCTACCTTAAAAATATTTCGGGAATAAGGCCGTAATAAAGAATACTAACTTCATGTATACCAAATTTCATGAAATTCCAAGCGTGGGCACAACCCTATGGGAATTTCTGATAGGGTGAGACCCCCTCCCCCTTTATACCAGCTTTAAAGTTTGTCCGGTAATTGGTTTAGTAATTCCAACTATGGGAATTCGATGATTGTCATAGAGAAACTGTCAAATCTGCATTGTTTGATAATTGATGAATGTTTTATTAATTTTCAGTTCAATAGACGGCATCACTGTAGACGATGTGGTAGGGTAGTATGTAGTGCCTGCTCGTCTAAAGTCACTCCAATCAAGGGGATAAATGCTAGAACCTGTGATGATTGTTATAGGGAAATTGTCAAATCAAGGTTAGTTAGTACATGATTAAATATAAGATACATGTAACCCATATTGTTAACAGAGTCTAAGGCTTAATGTTTGCCTCATGTACTTGTTTGACATTGTATGTGACCTATAGTGCTTAAAGGTACAATCCTGATAATCTTTAATACAAATATTTTGAAAATATATCATATCCTGCATAAGACAACTAGAATTTGCGTTACGAAAATGAGCATGTACTAAGATTCAGAAAATTATCTTGGTAGTAAAAGTTTCTGCCCTAGTCAGCTTGCTAAATGTGGACAGACTGACTAAGGTATATACTTTTCACTTTTCCCAGATGGCAGGTCACATTTATCATATTTCTATCACCAGTGATCAGCCACAGGCAGGAGAACAACAAAACATTTACCCCACCCACCAGCGGTTGTCAGGTTCCAGTCTACCAGGTGTCCAGTCTATGTCCGTGACAGAAAGTTTTATATCCACGATACAGGAGGAGAGGGCACTCAGTCTATCTGATGTTATAAACCACTCTAACACTGTGTGGAAACTGCAGCTAGATAACCTGTACAACACAAACTTGAGGGAAGATTTCTTCTTTGAACAGGTGATTTTATTTTACCCTTTTCAATACAGCAAAATATTTGACTGCTCCAATTTGAAAGGAGTTGCAGACGATAAAATAATTGATATGAAAAGAAGAAAAAAATATATATGTTATAGCCTGGAAAATATTGAAGCAAAAGGAGAAAATGCTGACAATCAGCATTTTCTTCTTTTGCCTCAATGTTTTCCCAAGTTTTTTCTCATGGGGATATGAAAGCCAGAACTTGTTTTAGATAGGGAGAGGGCATTTAGCCTTTCTGATGTTATAAACCACTCTAACACTGTAATAATAATAATAATAATAATAAAGACTTTATTTTAAGAGGCAACACAGTTGGGATTAACCCAGTCTTCCCTGTGAGCCTCTAGAATATTTACATTTACATCAATACAAACAAAACACATTTTATATACAACAACAAAGATAAACAAATACAACAAACAGATTGTATTAGGGATTATCCTGTATCCTGCTAAATTAACCCTTTCCCAAACAAGACCTGGTTTTGACGTCCCTAATAGAAAAGGCTTGGGAAAACATTGAGACAAAAGAAGAAACTGCTGATAACCAGCAGTTTCTCCTTTTGCCTCAATATTTTCTGTGCAATATTTTACGCAAATCTTATTGTTATCAACATTCATTTTGTCATTTGTGGCAGAATTTTAATTGGACCACCCTAAAATTTTGTCGTTTGGGAAAGGGTTAATAAATCCTTTCAAAACAGACTGATCATGCTTTTGATTTTTGATGTCCTGAAATATGATACTTAAAGAAAAGATTGAGGGAAAAGAAGAAAGGCTGGTGACCAGAACTTTCTCCCTTTTCTTCAATGTTTTGTGTTTTAACATTTAAAGCTTTAACATTCATCATTTAGAATTTATTTAGTTGAATTGGCCTAAAATTGTTGTTTTGGTTAATAAGAAAATAGATACATGTATTTCAGAAAATTCTGATTTTCCATTGGCAAACTGATTATATTTGTATCAAGATCAGACTGTTTAGAAGTTTGGGCAGTCATTATAGACAAAGATCAGACTTAACTAATGTCAAGTCTGATCCATGTCTATTATTCTTGCCAGTTATACATACAATTTGATATTATTTCTGATATTAGTCAAGTTACAATTAAAATTCAATAACTACTGGTGATAGGAAAATTACCACATTTATAACTTTGAAGATTAAGCACAAAAATGAATTAAGCGCATAAAACTATATGCACTTAATACAGGTTTGTACCACACCTTCATTTAATATTTATGAAATAACATTAACACTGAAACTGTCTTTCCCACCAGAGTTCCACCAAGATAAGAAAGTTGTCTTGAACTTCTGTATACTGTCAGAGTTTTTGATATAGACGGGGATCTGATTCCAAATTTTGGGGCCTGAATATGCAATTGATTTGCGGTAAAATTCTATCCTTGGTTTTGGAATATTTAGTGCTAAGTTTGTATTTGATCTTAGGTTTACATTTTCTGACTTAGTGAAAAGATCAGATATATAATTAGGAAGTTTTGCATTTGCAAATTTGTACATAAACAGTGATTTTTTGAATATGATGCGGTCTTGAATTGTAAGCCAATTAAGCTCTTTGAAAAGATCAGCACTTGGAAAGTCAGTGGTCTTGTCAAGGATAATTCTGGCAGCTCTTTTCTGGAATTTATGTAGCCTCTCCAACAATGCTGAGCCACAATTTCCCCAAATAATGCAGCAATAGTCTAAATGTGGAAGAATATAGGCATTAAAAAACATTTTTCTGACTTGTATACTAAGGAATTTTCTAATTCGTAAAAGTAGATATAAAAGTGAATTGCATTTCTTGATAGTATTTTCTACCTGGGTTGTCCAGGACAGTTTATAATCAACATATACTCCAAGTAATTTCTCTACATCTGAGAATTCAATTTGTTTATCTTGTAGATACAATTTGTTATTTTGAAGATTTTGCATTTGATTGGTAGAAGATATTATCATAGCTTTTGTTTTATCTGGGTTTGGTACCATGGCATTTTTACTACACCAATCATGAATAATATTCAAGCTATTTTGCAGTAATGTACATACTTCATTAACTGACCTGCCAGTAACACTAACTGTTGTGTCATCGGCAAATAAATCGGTAGAAGAGACATCTAAATGTAAGGGTAGATCATTAATGTATAATAGAAAAAGAATCAGGCCTAAGACAGAGCCTTGAGGTACTCCACATGTTATATCTTGAGAAGAAGACAATTTGCCTCCAACAGATACTTTCTGTGTTCTATTTGAGAGATATGATTTGAACCAAGATAATGTAACATTGGTTATGTTATATTTGGTCATTTTTTGAAAAAGAATAGAATGATTTATCAGATCAAAAGCTTTTGTTAAATCAAGGAATACAGTACCCACAACTTCTTTATTATTGATGGCATCAATCCAAGAGTCAATAATAGCTGTGAGAGCTGTTTCACAAGAGTGATTAGTTCTAAACCCAGACTGATTTTTATGAATAAGCAAATTCTCTTCCAGGAATGTTTTCAGATTATCACTAACATGTCGTTCTAAAACCTTAGATAAAATCGGTAAAATAGAGATTGGACGATGATTACTAAAATCAGACTTCACACCCTTTTTAAGGATTGGTACAACTTTAGCCTGCTTAAAGACAGATGGAAATTGACTTTTCCTAATGCTTTCATTAAAAATGTATGCAATTGGTTTGGCTATGATTTTGGCACCAAGTTTTAAAAATTTTGGCCCGATGCCATCAAGTCCAGTAGACTTATTTATGTCCAAGTTTTGAAGTTGTTTGAAAATGAAATCTTCCTCTATTGTTGGAATGATGAAATTGTTCAATAGGTTTGTCCTTTCCATTAACCCAGGATTAAGATCTGCTGTAAGATTAATATCAGTATTGTTACAAGATCTCAGTACACTGGCAAAATAAGAGTTAAAAAGTTCAGCTTGAGTTTGAGCATCATCTGTAGGATTTCCGTGCTGGTCTAAAATACAAGTTGACTGTTGTCCTTGTGACTTTCCTGACAAATCCTTAAGATTTTTCCAAAGTTTCTTGGGATTTTGTGTTGAAACTGCAGCTAGATAATGTCTACAACACAAACTTGAGGGAAGACTTCTTCTTTGAACAGGTAGAAAATACATCTATATTTGTCTATAAATGTATAAACATTGTTAATTATACCCCCGCAAACGAAGTTTGGAGGGGGTATACTGGAATCAGCCTGTCGGTCCACTGGTTGGTTGGTTGGGTGGTTGGTTTGCTGGTCTGTCTCCAAAACTTTGTCCGGACAACTCCTCCTGCACTTGTGGACCGATTTGCTTCATACTTAGCACAAGTGTTCATTGTGACCTGTAGATGTGCAAGACGCAAATTTCACAGCCACCATTACTTTCTGAGTTATGGCCCCTGATTTGACCAAAAAATGCTTGTCCGGACAACTCCTCCTACAGTTACTGTCCGATTTGCTTCATACTTGGCACAAGTGTGCATTAGTGCCTGAATATGTGCAAGAAGCAAATTTCAAGAAAATCAGACCAATACTTTCTGAGTTATTGCCCCTGATTTGACCAAAAAATGCTTGTCCGGACAACTCCTCCTACAATTACTGTCTGATTTGCTTCATACTTGGTACAGGTGTGCATTAGCGCCTGTAGATGTGTGAGATGCAAATTTCACGAAAACCAGACTGATACTTTATGAGTTATGGCCCCTGATTTGACTAAAAATGCTTGTCCGGACAGCTCCTCCTAGTTACTATTCGATTTGCTTCATACTTGGTACAGGTGTGCATTTGCACCTGTAGATGTGCAAGACTTAAAAAATTTCATGAAAGTCGGATCGATACTTTCTGAGTTATGGCCCCTGATTAAACCAAAAAATGCCTGTCCGGACAACTCCTCCTACAGTTACTGTTTAATTTGCTTCAAACTTGGCACAAGTGTGCATTAGGACCTGAAAATGTGCAAAAAGCAAATTTCACGGAAATAGGACTGATACTTTCTGATTTATGGCCCTTGATTTGACCAAAAAATATTTGTCCGGACAAGTTCTCCTACAGTTACTGTCCGATTTGCTTCATATTTGGCACAGATGTGCATTAGCACCTGTAGATGACATCTACTAGATGTGCAAGACGCAAATCTTACGGGAATCTGAACAATACTTTCTGAATTATAACCCTTGATTTGACAAAAAAATGTTTGTCCGGACAACTCCTACTACAGTTACTGTCTGATTTGCTTCATACTTGGCACAGGTGTGCATTAGCACCTGTAGATGTGCAAGACGCAAATTTCACGAAAGTCGGACCAATACTTTCTGAGTTATGGACCCTTAATTGACCAAAAAGTGCTTGACTGGTCAACTCCTCCTAAGTTACTGTCCAATTTGCTTCTTACTTGGCACAGGTGTGCATTAGCACCTGTAGGTGTGCAAGACGCAAATTTCATGGAAATCAGACTGATACTTTTGAGTTATGGACCCTGATTTGACAAAAAATGTTTGTCCGGACAACTCCTCCTACAGTTACTGTCTGATTTGCTTCATACTTGGTACAAGTGTGCATTAGCAGCTGTAGATGTGCAAGAGACAAATTTCACGAAAGTCTGACCGATACTTTCTGAGTTATGGACCCGGATTTTGACCAAATTTCAAGACAATCTGATTGACAATTACTGACTTATGGCCCCTTATTAAGCAAAAACGCTTGTCTGAACAAAGGCGGTGGCGGCATATTTTTATCACCTTCAGTGATCAGAGATTGATTGATTTGCATATGTCTTAAAATTTCTTGCCTTCACCAATAAGCTTCAGATAATATGCGTGTACATCATACATGTTTTGCTACAGGTACCTTCTGATATATATGAGAGATGGGCTGAACATTTATCCCCCAAGCTTAAGAAAATTGCTTTAGCTACAATGGCTGTGGTTTGTGTTAAATTGTAATGCTTTGCAAGTGCTGATACTGTATTCACAAAAGTTCTATATTTTTTTTCTTATTCTGAATTCTGTAAAACTGACTTTTATTGGATGGGGTATTTGTCTTGACCAATCAAATTATTGTTTTGTTAGACCAAAATCTGACTTTTCATTTGACTGGATTGAGAATAGCATTTTTATTTCTGTTCAATACATTCTTATTTGCTTAGTTTCAGCATGTAGTTTCAGCAATGAGCATGTTATCAACTTTCGATTTTGCTTCTGTCCTACTCCTGTGGAATTTGTCTGAATCTATTTAAAGAGAATCTGTAGGAATTTGCATTTTAGAAACTTACCATGAACAAAATAATAAAATCATGCTGAAAGTTCTCAACCAAAACCTTGATGAATGCAAAGAAACTCTGTAGAAACAGATCTGTATTTGTCTGAAAGCATTCTTGTGCTTTAAATAATCATCTTCACCAGCCAAGTGTGGAATCACTTTACTTCTATTCTTCCTCTACTAAAATAGTTGTAAGTTTTGGTTCTGCATATTGTTCATATATCCAACAACTAGTCAAATATAGGGTAACAAATTTTAATTATTTACAGAGTTCTCTGCAAATTCTTTCATCCATACAGGTGAAACATATATGTGTAGTGTTTATGCAAATGAACATGTATGCAAAAAATATGTATTGAAAAGTGGAACAATTAAAACAGTGGAACAACTAACACATTTTTCTTACTCCTATATCGAAAGATTGGGGCATTACTTGTGTCAGTCTGTCTCTATCTGTCTGTCTGTCTGTGTGTCCATCTGTCATTCCGAAAACTTAATATGAAAACTTCACATTGGCATTACTGCTTCACAAACATGTCTTGTTTTCATGACCCTGTATAGAAAAATTGTTTCTCTGTTGTCCGTCTGTCTGTCTGTCTTTCCATTCATCTGTCTGTCAGTCCAATACTTTATGTGAAAACTTAATAGGAAAACTTAACATTGACCTTTTCTCCAAAAATACCATTTTTGGGGCATTGGTGTTTTACAAGCGCATCTTGTTTGGTTTTTTTTTTATAGTTTATTCACCATACCTTCTTAAAAAGGGAAAAAGTTGATTCTACCTTAGACATTTTCAAAATTAATTTGGTTTTAATATTTGTCATTAATAAGGTAGTAAGGTTCTTTAGTAATGTATGAATAGATATTTTCTTATTTTCCCTACCCTATACTCTTGTTTAGGCACCCAGTACCTCACTGTGTATATCCATCCTGAATCTACATGACAATCCTCGAGAATGTGGACAACTTATACTCAACATGTGTGATGATCTGTCACAGTTCCTCAAGCCCATAGCACCCGGGGTACCCAACCCAGAGGTGGACTATAACTTAATTATGAGGTAAATAAACATGGGGGGGGGGGGGGGGGGGAATACAGTCTATTTTAAATGCTAATTTGTATAATCATAACAAGTTCAGATAATATCATACTCAACAAGTGTGATGATCTCGCACAGTTCCTTTATCATTTCCCAAACAACAAAATATTAGGCTGTTCCAATTTGAAAGCTGCTGCAGATTCTGCCAACATGGGTGTAGGTAAAGATATGAATTGTGTGCACTGTGGCATAGAAAGTATTGAGGCAAAAGAAGAAAATGCTGATGATCATCATTTTCTTCTTTTACCTGAATGTTTTCTACCAGTATTCTATATTGTACCGAAATCATATGTTTCTAAGGGGAACTGAAAAGTGACCTGTCAACCCATTCTCTAAAATGTTTCTTTTTGATACCCCACAAGGGAAAGACTTTAGACAGTATTGTAGGAAATGAAGAAAATTGCTTATGACAAGCAATTTATTTATCTCTCTCAATGTTTTCTACTTTTACAAGCTAAAAAATGTTTGATTTGATTCACGTGAAATTGTCGTCTGCATCATCTTTGGATTTGGACAAAGTCTATAAATTTCAAATCCACATTACATTTCAGCATGATGAAGTACCTGCTGTTTCATGCCAAGATCAAGTTTACTAAATGTGGAGACAATGGTGGGATGGGAAAATGTGACATCTATCAGGGATTGGTGGATTTACTCGGGCTATTAGTCACTGATAACTATAGGGACCTGCCTTCCATACAAGAACTAACCAAGATGGACTCTGTCAGGTATCATGTTTTATTAACCCTTTCCAAAACAAGACATGGAAGCTGGGGCCCATATTATCAATGGTTATGCTCTTCTTTTTGGCATAATTACTAATACTTGTAACAACCAACCTGATTGGCCCAAGCTGATTTCTCATGCAGTCAGATGTTTAACAGTTTACTCAAAAATGTGGTTGTAAGATCGTTTATAATACAGGCCCCTGGTTTTGACATCCTTATAATAATCATGATCATGCTTGGGAAAACATTGAGGCAAAAGAAGAAAATGCTGATAACCAGCATTTCCTCCTTTCGTCTCAATATATTCTGTGTTGTATTGTACACCCATCTTATCTCCTTTAGCATCTATGTTGTATTCTGCAGCAGCTCACAAATTTGACCATTCTGAAGTTTTACCGATAGGGTTGATTTAATGCAGCATAATGCTATCTTTAACAATTCTTCAGTTATGTTGTATAATCACTATTGATCAAGTTGGATCTATCTTGGTTTCAACCCTTTCCCTAACAACACGGGTGGTAAACGGAGAAACTAGCTCCAAAGGGGTAGTTGTATCGAGGGAAAATCAGTAGGTGTCGAGCTCATTTTTCTTAAATTATTTCTTTTTCAGAGATTTTTAAGAAAAATCCAGCTACGCTGTAATATGAAGAAATGGTCAAAGTGTGCTGTGCACAAGAATATACGGTGTTAGTAAGCAGGGTTTTAATACAATCATTGAAAAACATCATCAAATCGAAAGTAAAATTTCGATTTCAACAAACCTTTTGTCGAGGCAACTTGCACTCGCCCAATTTCCACCAGAATTTAACATTTACGTATTAGAAAAATATAAATTCTTATCATTTTAAGTATTTTGGGGAGTTGCAAGTCAATTACATGTTATATCGATATATTATTGGCAATATTTTGGGAGATTGGTGGGCAAAAATCTCAGAGTAGCAATTTTTACTTTCGATTTGATTATGTTTTTCAATGATTGTATTAAAACCATGCTATCTAACATCATATATTCTTGTGCACAACAAACTTTGACCATTCCCTCATATTACAGCATCATCGGATTTTTCCAAAACTCGTCGTAAAAGAAATAATCTAAGAAAAATGTGCTTGACACCTACCTTTTGTCTACCGATTTTCCCTCGATACAACTATCCCGGAAGTACCAATATGTCTTGAGGCAACGAAATACCGTTGACTCTTTTTGGAGCTAGTTTCTCCGTTTACCACCTGTGACAATACCATGTGTTGATGCCCCTAGGATGGATTACTTGGGAAATATTTAGGCAAATGAAGAAATAGCTAATAACCAGCCTTTTCCCATGTTCAGTACTTAAACATACAGAACTTCTATTTTTGTTATAATCCATTTTCATCCAATATGGAGTAGACTAAAATTTTGTTGTTTTGGAGAGGATAAAAGTTGTGATTATTTTAACCCATTACCAAATAGCAATACGACTTGTCCAAATACAAAGATGTTGCAGATGACATTATCAAGTGTTGTAATTTTACATTGTGTGGTCTTTCTGGGTAGAAAACTTTGTGGGAAATATTAACCACAATGTTTTCCAAAGCTTTATCTTGTTTGCATCATAAAACGTTACAAGTATGTGGGAATGGGTCTAAGTTGTTTGAATCATTGGCGAGAATTAACAACTGTATTTCAGGCGACTGAGAGACAAGCTTATAGAGAATGAGAGACTATCTCTAGCCATGGAGGTGTCTACAAAATGTGGCCTTGACCCTACAGGAGTGTGGGTAGCCTGGGGCATGACCTGTTTACAAGGAGGGGATTTTGTAGGGGCCAGGGAGAAGTTCAGTAAATGTCTCAAGGTATGTCAAGCTAGCTCAGTTTTGTTGATATGGTTGTACTTTTAAGATACCTTAATGTAGGGCTTCTGTCCCATTTCTTCAAGTAAAGATAAATTTGCTTGCTTTCTTTTGCATATTGTCTTCCTAAAACGATTGTCATATAATGATACATGTTTTTACTTTCATCCTAATGAGTTGATAAAAAATTCTAGATGTTTCAGAATTGTGATATACATGTATGTATTTATCATTCAAGTTCATGCCGATGAAATGTGTATTGAAAGACATCAATTTTTAAATGGATTTACTTAAACTTGTCCCACATATTGATAAAAGCATTGAAAAACATTGAAGGAAAGGAAAAAAATGTTGGTGGTAAGTGATTTCGTCATTCCCAACGTGGTATTTACAGTACAGCTCGCGCGTTTTTTGCCTAAAACGCTCGCCCACCACGGTCAAAAAAATTCGGGTAGAAAATCGCGGCGATTTGCCATCGCTGCCACCACGTTTTTCCACTCGAAATTTCTGCTCTTCACTGCGAATCGCGGCGATGGGGGGGTTGGGGGGGGGGGGGTTGGGTGGAAATCACGGCGATTCGCGGCAATCGCCGCGTTCGGGTGGAAATGACAGGTAAAGCCAATATTATCATACAGCGCTCAGTATTTAATGCATTTTTGTACAGTTTTTATTATTTTCATCCTGAGTGTATTTTTTAAGATCTTTAAAAGATCTGTTTCAGAAATAAAATCATTTTCAATGTTTTATAAGTCCGATAATAACACATCGGTTTTGTAAATTAAGATATACAGTTATAGGCTATTATAGAATATAGAATATTTTTTTCTGCAATTGTCCTTGTTTGGAATCGTCTTTTAGCCCTGGAATTAACTGAATAGTGTTTTTAGCCAAGGATCCTGATATCGTACGTATGTTGCAGCAAACCAACACAAAAATATCAGGCGCTTATGTTGAAATTGGTTCATTCTTTCCCAAATGGTAATATTTTGACTACTCAACATTTAGACTGTTTCCAACGATTGCGCGGGGCTAATGGCAGGCGTTGAGTAGAATTTATCATAGAAAATGTTGAGGTGAGAAAAGAAAACTATTTAAATGTGCGTGATATTAATGCAATCTTTCCCGCTTAGCACAAGGTTTCATAGTTAACAATAATGGTGTTTGGCTAGAACATATTTTTCCTACAATATGTTCAAATCAAATCCTGAAAACCTGAAATATATATATACAAATACATGTTAATGATAAAAGAATCAGCCAAACAGACACTTTTACCTGTCCGCGCAAATCGCCGCGAATCACCGCGATTCGCGGTGGAAAATCGCCGCGATTCCCGTGATTTCGGGTGGGAAAACGTGCTCGCCGCGGCCATCGCGTTTTTCCACCCGAAATCCAATCGCGGCGATGCGCGGAAATAGGCAAAAAACGCGCGAGCTGTACTGTTTTTGGAAAGACTAAAAAATATTGAATTTTATTCTTCTCAAATTATCCTCTGCAATATCTTTTAATTTGGTACAACCTAAAATTTTGCCATTTGGGAAAGGTTAAATTTCAGTGTGGTTTTATAACCTCTTTCCCTATGAGCAGGACTTACACAGACAATATTCAGATATTAGCCCTTTCCAAAGTGGCAATATTTATCCAAAATGAAAGATTTTGCAGTGAACAAATTCAATTAATGACATTTTGGGTGTCACTTGGTAGAAAACATTGTGGGAAATGAATTACTTCATTTTACACAATGTTTTCCATTTTTATCTTATAGGGTGTCAAAGGTGTCATTACTTGAGGGTGGGGGGATGGGATATAAACCTTTACATGAAAGCACATTGATTGTTTTTCTGTTCCAGCAACCTAAAGACAAGAATGTGTGTACACCATTAACCAAGGTTCTCACAGATATTATAGACTGTCTGGAAACAAGACCTGGTTTTGTCGTCCTTACAAGAGAAGGCTTGAGAAAACATTCAGGCAAAAGAAGAAAATGCTGATAATCAACATTTTCTTCTTTTGCCTCAATATTTTCTAGGCTACAATGTACACAAATCCAATCTTTTTCAACTTTGAATTTGTCGCCTGATGCAGCTTTTGAATCGGATTGGTCTAAATTTGCGTCATTTGGGAAAGGGTGGAAAAGATAATGTTTTTGTTTTTCTGTTCCAGCAACCTAAAGACAAGAATGTGTGTACACCATTAACCAAGGTTCTCACAGATATTATAGACTGCCTGGAAACTATGCCTGGAACTGGCTCAATGGAGGTATAACAGTGTCTAATTTATTATGCCCCCCCTCCCCCCTCAAAAAAAATCAAAGCCTTGTTCACAAAAATGCTGATAACATGAACAACATTGCTTTAGAAACTATACCCTGTAAAATCTTTATAGAGTAATTAAGCTTAATTTCAGATTTCTTGTTAAAAATGAGTATGTAATATGTCATTTCTAATCCCCCATGAAACTATGTACTTTGTAAGTTTTCTTTTCATGTAAGATAAAATGACACAAAAAGTTTTAAAGCTTATCCTTTACCATATTGAACACATTTATGTTGTTCTTTTGACTACTAAAGACCTGGTAACATACACCATTCCATATCCACATCACAGCTGTAGCTCATCCAAACCAGGGGACCCGTGCAGTATAATTTTAGATGTGCTGTGGACGTGATATGGACACTGAATTAAGAAAATTTTGTTTATTGCAGATTCAGGTGTTGTTGGCTAATCCAGGATCCATAAAGAACTTGATAATGACTCCGTCAAGTGTGAGTAATGTCTCAGTATCTACCATGTTATTACTTAACACTTTTCCAAACAAAAAAAATGGCACCTTGTCTAGATTGAAAGAAGTTGCAGACAACATTTTCAATGTGATGAAATTTCGAATTCTACAATTTTTTGGGTAGAAAACATCATTGGAAATGAAGAAATTTCTTCTCACAAGCAATTTCTTCATTTTCCACAATGTATTCCAAAGCTGTTATCTTGTGGATGTCAAAAGGTATCACTGTGTGGTAATGGGTTAACCCACTACCAGACAGCAAATCTATAGAATGATCTAATTCAAAGGTGTAAGATGACAATTTTAAGTGCATGAAATTTTTTATTTATTTATTTTTTTTTTTTGTGTAGAAAATATTTAGGAAAATGAAGAAATTGTTTAGGAGAATGAGGAAATTGCTTGTCACAAGCTATTTCTTCATTTTCCACAATGTTTTCGTACCTTTCTATTTCATTTGGGGTGTCAAAAGATGTCATTGTATGGTAATTGCTTAACACTTTCCCAGATGGCAAATTTTTAGACTGGACCAAATTTAATGGAGATGCAGAAACCAACTATATTTATAGATTTTTGAAGAAAAGCAACAAAAGTTTCATCTTCGTATTCCAGACATTCTTTGAAGAAGCGAGTATGGACAGTGAACAGTTCCAGGAGAGTATTTTCTATCTACGTACCTATGGCAACTATTTAGCTGTGGTGGATTTTTATCGTCGTCATGGCTACTTTATGAAGGCAGTGCAATATGTACTTGATCATGTAAGTAATCTTACTTTTGACAATTTCCTTGACTTGTATCACACTTCATAAATCTGGTCCCAAGTAAGTCCTGGTTTTGACAACACTTTCAGGAATCATCCAGACAAAAAAAGACAATGTGGATAACCAGCACTTTTTTCTTTTGCATCAATGATTTGTGTGCTATATTTTTCACAAATGCTACCTTTATCAAAATCCATTTTTTCGCCTGCAGCAATTTTCTAGTGGGAGTAGTCAGAATTTGTGCTGCTAGATCCATATTGGTCTCAAAAGCCACATGGTTCCATTTTCCAGCTTATTAGAATTTTATTTCCAGAGAAATAGCACGGAAGTCTTCCTAGAAGGTTTGTTAAGATTGTCCCTACCAATCGTTATGCACAGGCTGATCTCATCTGGATCAACAATGGTCTAAAATTATTGTTTATTATTTGATCCCAGATCTGGAAAAACGTCCCTTATAACATTTTTAAAAATTCAGTTTGAAGATCAGTCTGTTGTCAAATGCGGTCCAATATGCATCAATGCTGCTCTCTTTAAGTTACTACAGGTCACGAAGAAGCTATTAGAGAACAACGTGGATCCTGATCAGACTGTGCGTATGCACAGGCTGATCTGGATCTATGTTGGGCTCAAAAGCCTTAAGGGACGTTTTTCCAGATCCTGGTTCATTTTAATTGCAGAGATGTAGCATGGAAGTTTTTCTAGAAGGTTTACTAAGTCCCTCTCTACAAATGGGCGAGCTTGGTAAACTGACAGATCAGATGTTGATGATTGACCCTTCACTGGAGAAGTTTTAAAGAACAACATGGATCCTGATTAGACTTCACATATGTGCAGGCTAATCTGGATCTATGTTGGTCTCAAAAGCCACAATGTTTCCATCTATAACCTTGTTTAATAATTTTAATTTCAGAGATGTAGCACAGAAGTCTTCCTAGAAGGTTTACTAAGTCCTTCCCTACAGATGGGAGAGCTTGGTAAACTGACAGACCAGATGTTGATGATTGATCCATCACTGGAGAAGTGGAATAGTTATATGTCTGCTGTGTGTCGTTATCTTGTGAAACATAGACTACCACATGTGCTGTATGAATTCCAACTATTTATGAAGGTAACAGTCGCTTTTCTAAAACTGAAAGAGGAAATTTGAGATAACTTTTTAGCATTTCTAATGAAAGATGAATTTGTCTATAAATGGTCTAGCGGCCATCCTTTGAATTATTTTTTATCGCTTCTTGGGGTTGTTTTGAGTTATGAGTAAAACCTTGTCAACCTGGCCAGGAATATTTTGATCACAATTACAGGTAGCATTGAACAAGATCAACCTGCGCTAACAAGCCTGCTTGTATTTCAAAACTTGTCAACACAAGAAGTGGAACAATTGTGTGTTGGCCATGTTTTAATATCTTGTATAAAAAAGTCCACAGACAAAGATCCATTGCCAAACATGTTCTTTTTTTTTTCGTTTAACTTAAACCTATTTTAGAAATGATTCATATAAAAACAATACCCATCAAGTTTTTTATCAACATTTATTGCAGGATTATATTCGAGCTGGTATATCTTGTTTCTCCTATTTCTATGAAGAAGGTGCTCACAGTTATTTTGACTTGTCCAAGAGGATACAGCATCTATTTACAGCTCAACAACATATGCAGGTTTGTGGTTACATGTTATTTAACCCTTTCCCAAAAAGCAAAATTTGAGGGTGATCCGCTTTCAAAACTGCCCCAAATGACAAAATGGAAGTTATGAATGAAAGAATTTGTGTAAAATATGAGATAGAAAATATTGAGACAGAAGGAGAAACTGCTGGTTATCAGCAGTTTCTTCTTTTGTTTCAATGTTTTTCTAAGGCTTTTCTATTAGGAACATCAAAACCAGGTCTTGTTTGGGAAAAGCTTAATCAATCTATTTTTAACCCATTTCCACACACATTTTTTACCTCCCACTCCCCCTTATGATAAGGATTTGGAAAACATTGTGGAAAATTAAGAAATTGCTTGTGACAAGCAATTTCTTCATTTCCCACAATGCTTTTTATCCATGGAGAAAAAAGTAACATTTCTGTCAAAAACTTGTTGTCTGCAACATCTTTGAATTTTGACAAATCTGAAATTTTGTCATCTGGTAATTGGTTAAATGTCAAACTGTAGACCAGTTCAAATTAATAGAATTTGTAGACAATGAATTACTATGATTTACTACAAAAATTTGGATTCAAATTGTCGTCAGCATTTTCTTCTTTTTCTTCAGTATTTTCAAAAAATATTTCTAATACTAAGAAAACAAGATTATGTTCAAGAAAAGATCGTTTTTACATACAAATACATTGATTCAATGATTTCAGTTTGTTAGATTAATGAAGATTCATAATAATTCTGATAGATATTTGAAAGGCCAATATCCCCTCTTATCTGTAGCTCACTTTATAGAAGTGACTGCACTATTGGAACTTCAAACATGTTTTGAGAATTCTTGTCTTCACAAACTTTAAAAAAGTTTTTTTTATTCATTTTTTTATAACCAGGCATATTTAGATCCCACCCACTGGGGTAATGTACAACACCCTCTGTCTGTATTAGAGAAACAAGGCTCCTGGGATAGTGATAGAGTAAAGAATGAACAAGGATCAGTCAGGCTGGTGAAATCTACAGAAGAGGTCAAAAAGTAAGTATGATATGTGATAGTTCTGCTAGAAACATTGAGTGTCCTGCTCTGGAGAAATCAACAAGTCAATCCAAATAGCTAAAGGCAGGCGCATAAAGCTGAAACATGTGATATCAGTTGTGGATCAAGGGGGTTAATCCCCTCTGTATCCTGAAATTCAGCTCAAATCGTGTAATATTTGTAAAATACATGTACTAGTGAAATTTTTGTTTGTTCGAATCCCTTTCATAGAAATCCTGGATCTGCCGCAGGATATTTATGTTATCAAAATTGAAAACGTGTGGAGAAAATGGTTAAACACATGTAAAATATTGAAGAAGCATTATTTCCAGAGTTTCTTTATACATATTTTGGCTGCCAGAATTTCCCCTTCTGTAAAGAAGTTATATTATTTAGAGATTCATAAGTATTTCATTACCATTCAGAGATACAATGTACCTTTCCAGATACATCAAGACAATAGCTCTACAGATCGAGGTTACCAAGTTTCTCCATGCTTGTTTAACGAGTGGTAAAGGTGAAGCGGCGTCCATGGCAACCAAATTTGTAGATTCATCAAAGAGAGTACCTACACTGTTTAGTAGTACACAAGTCAGGAATGAACTTACAATTATGGTATACTCTTTGTAACTTTATTTTCAAAATACTGTTGAAAAAGATGAAAATGCTAGATTCTTGCTTCTTTTTCTACCGCAGTATTGTCTTTCCTATCAATGGTAATTAGTTTTGCCAATTCTGTAGGCTATACAAATTATTGATTTGATTGCAACATATTGCTTATTGTGTGATCATCAAATGAGGTAAAAAATCATTATCAAATACATACTTATCATAAAACAATATATTGAGATATAGAATAATTTCAATGTGTTAGCCCATTAGAACACAGTTACAATTGTAGATAAAGATTTGATAAGAAAAAAGACAAATTATTAAATTGACAATTCCTTCTTTTTTATATTGTTCCCTAGTTGCAAATTTGTATTTGACTGGTCAAGATCCAAGCTTTTGTCTACTAGTCTAGATTTTTGGTGTCGTCTCACTTTGCCAACTTTGGGTTTGAAAAATAGGTTTTGGGGGGAAATTTGTGTTGGCAAAGTGGGACCAGGGTAACAAGGTGTTAATTAGCCTTCGACAATATCGATATTCGATTTTGTAGCTCAACTGGACTAATCTAAAGTGAACAGTTAATATTTTAAATAAATTTATGTTTGAACTGGAATAAATGATAATTATCATTCGTCCCTTGATTAAAGTGACATTTCACAGAATTTCTTTTCATAAATGTTACTTTTATTTTTATCTGAAAGAGCACATTTCCTTATGAAAATTCTGAAAATTCCAATCCAAAATATTGCGCCGTTTACTAGAAATATATTTTTTGTGTTAAGGTTAACTAAATTGTTGTGGACAACAGTCCAGATGTATATGGAATTCGTCATATCTTTCTCAACTTGAAGGGCGTGTTTTTCGCTTATCAGCAACAACTTAAAAAACGGATTGCATTTATGCACATTAGAATAACTAATCTTGGCATCAAAACATTCTTTAAAAAATGAAATGAGAATGAAATGTTCCCTTAAGCTTTGTTATGTTTGTCTGTTGTGAGATGTATTCATGAATTAAGGTTTCACTAATTTTAATTAAAGTGTTTGATAATGATAATTAATGTTGATTTTGAATGTTCCTTTAGTTAGCAATTAATATAGCCATATAAAAGCCGGCTAGGAAAAACGTATGCTTCATATCACAATGGCGAGTGCTGAAGTAAACATCAAATTCATTGAGAAAAGAGTAGGCGGTAGAACATTAGTTCATAATGACTTTATGTTTCGACTCAAAACAGAAAAATGTGAAAGCAGTTACTGGTACTGCGATGAACCCACATGTCCTGCCAGAATCAATTTGCGTATAGATATGCCAACTAAGGTGAGTTCTTTCAGAAATACAGATACATATTTATTTAACAAATCTAATACTTTTTTATCAGATCAGACAAAAGGCTTACCTTTTCAATGTATCATAATAAATATTTGTCAACGTCATTAAAAAAGAGCAATTCATGAATGAGATTAAAATGTTGCAGTTCAACAATGGTGGTCGTCAAAACCCTAGGAAGAGAAGATATCGTCAAATTGACCAGCGCCTCGCAAATCTGAAAGACCGGCTTCATGCAAGAGAGATTGATCTGTTCCATTACGCTGATGCAGCTTCCATATGATTAAATTAGGACATTGAATTTAGGATTTTGAGACAAAAAGATTCATAAACATTTTGGGCTAAGAAAAAGTTACTCAAGTTGACCAATTTTTTCTTTACCAACAATGTTTTCATACAGTATAGGTTTGATGCTTTTGTAAGAGGACTGTTTCAAAAATTAAGGAAAAAAACAACAACACATTTTGGGCAAAGAAAAAGTTACCCATGTTGACTAATTGGTTCTTTTCCCACAATGTTTTTCATACACTATAGGTTTGATATTTATGAATGATACTTGTAAATATAAAGTAATTCAATGTGTATGTATACAGTAATATGTCTGTATGTGAAAATAAATAAAAAAATAAAGTTTTTTTTTTTCAAATTAAAAAAATGCTTAAAATCTTCCTTTAACGGGAAAATACACAATTTAAATACAGCCAGTAGAGCTGCTTTGACAAAAGACACCCTTGTTTATCCAGGTAAATCACGGGTGCGAAAATATAATTGGTGGGCAAAGGGAAACTCCCCACAAAACCAATAGTTGGCAAAGTGAGACTGAACCGATTATTGACATATTTAATAATTTGTCACCATGTTGTAGATGTATGTTTTGTTCATACTTTTCCAGATTCTGTTAAGTGGTGATGACATTGAAACATCTTTCACATTGGCTACAAGAATTATCAAGGTAAGGCAGATATAGTTTTAACACAGGCAAATACTATTAATGTGATTTTTTGGCCTGGGTAATGAAAGATGGGAGCATATTGTTTTTCTGTTGTCCGTCTGTCTGTCATTCTGAAACATAACATGAAAACTTAACATTGGCCTTTTCAGTTGCGTTAGCGTTATACAAACACATCTTGTTTAAATTATATACAGATTATAGAGTCTATGGCATTTAACCCTTTCCCAAACAAGACCTGGTTTTGATGTCCCTGATAGAAAAGGCTTGGGAAAACATTGAAACAAAAGAAGAAACTGCTGATAACCAGCAGTTTCTCCTTTCGTCTCCATATTTTCTAAGCCTATTTTACACAAATTCTACCTTTAATAACTTCCATTTTGTCATTTGTGGCAGTTTTTGAAGTGGATCACCCAAGAATTTTGTCGTTTGGGAAAGGGTTAATTACAGATGGATTTTTCTGGAAAAATTTCAAGCTAACAGAGTTAAGGCTGTTGTTAAATTGTTGACAAATGAGCAAGCGATTAACATTAAATTATGTAATGGCTCTTTTCATATTTTTCACCTATATTTCACAGGAGTACAAACTAGGAGCTGTAGGGATCTACACCCACGTCGCCAGGGAGATGGCCAAATCTCGTTGCTATGACAACATGCGTCAGTTGTTACAGTGTGTCGAGTCATCGGGCATGGGCAGCGACGACACCATGGATGAGATACTCGGAGCTTGTCTACTGGTCGTTGCAGATGATAAAAATGAAGTAAGGAAATTATTTCTATGTTGACCTAGTAACCCTGACCTTGGCATTTGACATACTCTTCAAAAACTTTGACATTGCCTTTATTTTGTGCATTTTATTAGTGATAGAGCCTTGATGTTTCACACATGGATACCTTCTGCTAAGTAAGACCTTCCGTTATCTTGTGACCTTGACATTTAATTTCGACCTCTTTGTAAGTGTGACTATTATCAGAATAGCTGGGCTATTCCAGTCACAAGGGCATTTGTATAATGCTTTGATTTTGGTTTTATATGAAAGTGTTATTTTTCTGTATCTACGGATGCTATTGCTCTGAAACTTGCACACACTTCTGTGACCTCAATATCAGTTACTCTGACATTTAATTTAGTGGACTTTAAATCATTTTAGGACTTTGAAATTGTTCACTATCTAGCACTTGATAGTCAGGCTTTGTTTTCCTCTAACAGCGTCTGTATAAGTGAGCTATTTTGTCTATGGACAACTCTTGTTCCTGCTTGAGTAATAAATATGTTCAGAAAAGAGATAACAAAGCATCTTGTTTTATTTTGTAGGCTAAAGAAGCCGAAAACATCATCAAACTCCTGAGAAAAGATGCAAATAAGGTAATTATACAATTCAACTATAACATAGTTATAAATGACCTCCTTTGAGTTCAGAATTGGAATCTACATTATTTGGTCTTTCTGGGTAGAAAATAATGTGGAAAATGAAGAAATTGCTTAAATATTTTTTAAGCCTTTATCTTATGTGGTATCAAAAGGCATCATTATATGGGAATGGATTAAGCCAATTTCATTTATTTTAAATTTTCAGATCAACGCATACATACTGTGTGGAAAGCTCAGATCCGCGTATTTGATGGCCGTGAAGGAAAACAGAGTAGATGATGTGAAGAGAATTTTACGTGCGGCAAAAAGTATGGGACAAAATGCCGTCATTACAATTTGTAATAAGTGGTTAGAGCAACACGACCAGAAAAGATGAGGTCAAGATATGATTATATCAAGGAATATATTGGTTGCTTTTTAACCCTTTCCCAAACAAGACCTGGATTGACGCCCATATTATTGGTTTGGAAAAACATTAAGACAAAAGAAGAAAATGCTGATAATCAGCATTTTCTCCTTTTGCCTCAATATTTTCTGCACTTTATTATGCACAAACGCATATCTTTATCAACATCCATTTTGTCATCTGCAGGAGCTTTTGAATGAAATACCCTAAAATTTGCTGTTTGGGAAAGAGTTAAGGATGTTTAGAATAAACTCAGCCTTCACATATGTACCTGCTTGTATTCACTTTTAATTTAGCTTGACAAGGGTAAAGTAAGATGTAGATAATGTAAAGAGAATTTTGCAAGGAACTAAAAATATAGGACAAAATGCCTAATAGTAGGCCTAAGCGATTAGAGAAACATGAACAGAAGAAATGAGATGAAATGAGATCAAGTGAGATTAGGTGAGATAAGATGAAAAAGGATTAACCAATTCCTGCTGATTCAAGAATGTATTAGTCGCTTCTGCAGGAAGTAAAGGACAAGATCAGCCTGCATAAACATGCAGTCTGATCTAGTCCTGTACAACCTGCTTGTTTTAAAGGGTAAATTAACCCTGTCCCACACTGATGCTTTTGGACTTCCCACAAAATAAAGGTTTTGGAAAACATTGTGGAAAATGAAGAAATTGCTTGTGACAAGCAATTTCTTAATTTCCCACGATGTTTTCTACCAAGAAATACCAAAAAATGTTAAATTTTGTTCAATGGAACTTGTCGCCTGCAACACCTATTAGTTTGGACTAGGCTAAAATTTTGTTGTTTGGTAATGGGTTAATACGTAGATGATGCAATGTGAATTTTAAATGTTGCAAGAAGTATGAAAAAGGTGCTGTAATGCTTTTTTTCTAAAATAAGGGATAAGAGCAATATGAACAGCAAAAATTAAGTGCTAAATAGTTACTAAAATGGGAAGTAATAACATTGTACATTGTAGCAAAGAAAATATAAAGGGAAAATTAGAATGCTGACCACCATTACATTCTTCTTTTTCAAGTTAAGATTATACGAGTAGTGTCGTCCTATTTCCATAATCATGTGTTCAAGAATAAATGGCATTTATATCAGTTGGGCAATTTGATATTATTACAAATAATCACATCGACATGTGAACCATCGATTTCTGAAAGTTGCATATTGTCGCTTTTCAACAAAAAACCTCGTAACTGCAGCTTAAAACAAGCTGCAGTTACAAGGTTTTCATTGAAAAGCAGCAATATATTTAAAGATCAATAATTTGCAAGCTTAATTAGCACCTCCCTAAACGACAAGAATTCAGGTTGGTCTGATTTGAAAACATCTTCTACAACAAAATGGATGTTGCCAACTTGGTAAATTTTGTGCACAGTACATGAGAGAGATTTATATGACTCAAAAAGGAGGAAAAGCCAGGAATTTTCTGGTTTGGTGAATCTTTCAAATAACATCAGGATAAAAAAGTTATTGGCTACTTAGTACCAATCAAAATTTTGGTAGGTGGTCAATAACTTTTATCAGGCGTAGTTTTACTCTTTCCCAAACAGCAAAATTTTAGATTGTTTAATTTCAAAGTTGCTGCAGAAGATAAATGTATGTAGATTAAGGAAGAAACTGTCAAAAATCTAGCTCAGAAAATATTGAGGCAGAAGGAGAAAGTGCCTTTTATCAGCATATGCCAATTATCAGCATTTTCTTCTATTGTCTTAATGCTTTCACAAGCCTTTTATATTAGGAATATCAAAACCAGGTTTGTTTGGGAAAGGGTTAAAAGATCCTTTGCAAATCCCTGGCGCTTTTCTGCCTTCACTGCTTCAAACCATTTTGAAATTGGTCATTTATTAACCAACTTATTTAGAAAAAAAACACAAATTGTGTCATGTGACAGTAGAATGGTAGATTGAAGAAAAAATTGAGGCAAAAGGAGAAAATGCTGGTTATCCACATTTTTAGCTCGACTTTTCGAAGAAAATGAGAGCTTATACTGTCACCCGGGCGTCGGCGTCAGCGTTGCAACAAAGGTTAAAGTTTCTTTCAAACATCAATAACTTCAATACTATCAAAGGGATTCAACCCAAACTTGGAATACTTATTCATCATCACACCCTCTACCTTACTATCAGGGCCCATGACCCTGGCTCCACTATATTTGGAGTTATGCCCCCTTTATACTAAGCAACTTAGAAAGTCGAGCGCGCTGTCTTTGGACAGCTCTTGTTTCTTGTCTCAATACTTCCACAAGTTTTATATATTGGGAACATCAAAACCAGAGGTGCGTTCTTTAGAGCGAGATTTCTTGAGATATCTTTGAGATTTCTTAAGATATTTTAGGATAAAGCGTTCTTCAGAGCAAGATTTTTAAGACACTCGATGGGAGGCGCCATTATCCTATACTTCGTGCGGAACCCCTCGGTCAACTCTGTACAAACAATATATAATAGATTTGACCGAGTTGTTCCGAACACTCCATAATTCATAAACCGCGGTGTTCCGAATGCTCCATACTTTATACAAACGACGTCATGATGACGTCATTTGTATAAACATGGAACATTCGGAACAGCTCGGTCAAAGTCTTGGTCTTAAAAACGCTTTATTCAAAACACCTTAAGAAATCTTAAAAAATCACGCTCTAAAGAACGCGCCTCAGGTATTGTTCTTAGAAAGGGCTAAAACGTTTTCGGAATTGCCATGTAGTGCTTTAAACTTTATCCTTTATATTTTGTTAAATTGTTATTAATTGCTTTACTTTTTATTGTTACGCGAAATATATAAATCTATATTTGTTGAATAAATACAATTGATATATTAAAGTTGTTTGTTTCTTTCCAAACCTAGAACCTTATTCCCTAATTTTAAACCCTTTCCCAAGCGGAAACAATTCAGGGTACTTTAAATGCAGGTAACATAATGAATGTGACAATGAGCACTTTGTATTTTACAGCCGAGAAAATGTGCAAAACCTGCCTCCGCTACCGGGGATCGAAATCGGGGGTACTCCGAAATCGGAACCTTGTGGCCGCAAGGCCGATGCTTTATCTCTCGACCGCGAGTCAATGGAGATGGGTCGATCTCAATGTCGGAGATTACGTACAATCAACACAACACATTTTATTGTAGAAACGAGCCACCGGTCCAAAATACAACATGTTGTACAACTGAAATAGACAAATATCTATAAATCGTTTTAGTGAAATGTGATACATTCTGGCTTAACACACCAACACTTCTTAAATTTAATTGTCTGAAGCACATTGCGATACAAGCCATCTGATTGGACGAGACGTATGTTTCGGCTGATTTTGACGTCCTTAATGAAATATGTTTTGAAAAACATTGAAGCTAAATATGAAATTGCTGATAAGCATTTTATCCATTTGTCTCAATAGTTTATATGCTGTAATGTACACGAATATGAACTTTATGACAAAAGTATCATTGCTTTACCCTTTCCCAAACGCCAAAACTTTTATTTATGGTGGTGTAATTCAAAATCTGGTACAAGACACAAAATGGACGTTCATAAAGAATGATTCGTGTGAAATATAGCATGGAAAAAATTAGACAAAAGAAGGAAATGCTGATTATCAGCATTTCCTTCTTTTGCCTCAAAGTTTTTCCAAGCCTTTTGTATTTGGGACGTCAAAACCAGGTCTTGTTTCGGAAAAGGTTAACTCAATTATATTTCAACCTCGTTTTATGCAACCGACCCACGGGGTCTTGTTGAAAAGGCACAGTAGCCTATCAACCAGAGGGCAATATTTTAGACTGGTCCAGATTCAACGAAGTGGTAGACTACAATTTCTTGTGAATAACTTTATACGTTCTTTGTTCTTTCTGGATATCAAAATATTGTGAAAAATTAACAAATTGCATGTCGCAAAGAACTTCTTGGTATTGCACCATTTTTCCCAAGCCTCTGTTTTGTGGGGGCCTAAAAAGCGTCAACATAATTATTGGAATGGTTTAATGAATCCAAGGTCCATAGAACAACGTCTTTAATAATTGAGCAGAAATATGAACACTATATGTGTCATACAAATGAGCCAGGATCTGGAAAAACGCCCCTTAAGGCATTTGAGTCCAACATAGATCCAGATCAGCCTGTTCATACGCACAGTCTGATCAGGATCCAAGTTGTTCTCCAATAGCTTCTTCATGACCTGTAGTAACTTAAAGAGAGCAGCATGGATGCATATTGGACTGCATTTGATAACCGGCTGATCTTCAAACTCAATTTTTAAAAATGCTATAAGGGACGTTTTTCCAGATTCCGGCTCAAATATTTTTGCAACTTTACAATGGCAACATTATCACCCAATAATTCAGTGTAAACATGCATAATGTTACAAAACAAATAGGATAGGTTTATTATTAATGTTTGACAATCAATGAATTGACGGGTACATTTAAATTTTAATCAACAAGTTACCACAACACATGATATGATATCGCTGCTTTTCAACAAAAACCTCGTAACTGTAGCTTAAAAAAAGCTGCAGTTACGAGGTTTTTGTTGAAAAGCATTGATATGTCCGTCTCTTGTTTCAGGAATTGGCCCTTTTCCGAACAATGCATGATTCCAATGATACTCTGATACAGGCAACGTTGGAAAAAAATGAAAAATAAGTAGAAAATACCGATGACTATAGCATTTTCCTTTCCTCGCAATATTTTCAGTCTCGATTTATAGTAGGGCCTACAGTTTTCTGCTTTTGGGTGCCTGAACTCCCCTTTTGACTTGGAGCAATCTATTTTATATCTTAACCCTTTCCCAAACAAGACCTGGTTTTGACGTCCCTAATAGAAAAGGCTTGGGAAAACATTGAGGCAAACGAAGAAAATGTTGATAATCAGCATTTTCTCCTTTTGCCTCAATGTTTTCTTGGGCTTCAATTTACACCAATTCTATCTGTATGAACATGAATTTTATCTTCTGTAACTCCTTTCAAATTGGTAAAGTCAAAAATTGTTCGTTTGGGAAAGGGTTATGGGTAGGGATGTCCTTAACCAAATAGTTCTACGTGTTCTTGGAAATTTCAGCAAAAAATGCCGAATTTTCCTTAGCCTACTTTACACTGAAGATTTAGGGAAAATCCAATTCTGCCGCCGCCTTTCCAATATTCAGACAAAGGGGCTTGAGTCCACCCGGTGTGCAATTTGCTTCCTATGGGGCTGCAAGGTAACAATACATATGAAATAATGCGCCAAATAAAAATAATAAAGAATAAGCAGTTTTGCACGTCGGCTCTGTCAATGTCGACTGACTCACTGTGGGTCAACTTTTTTCAACTTAGTATTTTTTGCCAATTTTTACTGCAACTGTTGCATATTGACACATTTCTGTTTTGCCATTGCACGATATCGCTCTGAAACTATATAAACGCTTAAAATTGTGACAATAATATCAGTCTTCGAGTTTCAACAAAACACTCGTAACTGCAGCTTAAAACAAGATGCAGTTACGAAGTTTTAGATGAAAAGCAGCGAATCTTCAATTGAATCAAGTTAGTGTTGTTTTTTCAATATCAAGCACAAAGACATTTCAAACATGCTGAGACAGCCGGGTTTTCTCGCCCGATCATGGCCCGGGTATTAAAGGTCCGTCTTGGGAATAAATTTCAATGTGATATTATGAATAATTCAATAGATAATAGGAATTAGAGCTGATTTTTATGCCAGATCGATTATCAATGAGACCGAGAGTGATTTAGTTTGATTCAACATCATTTTATTCATTTTTAAATCGAATTCTACCACTTCTTTCCATGTCTGAAATCATTGCGTGCGCCACTAATCACGTGGAAAACACCAAGGAGGCACGTGACGAATAAGTGTAACTAGACCTACACAAAAAAGTTACAAAACCTTTTGAAAAGTTTCGATTCTTGGTAAAGTGTTAGGTCTGATCAATATCGCATTTTTGCACGATAAAGTTCTTTCGGAATTTTTGTTAGAAATAGTTTTCATGATTTCATACGTTAATAAACCTTTGTTTAGTGAGTGGCTTAAATTCCTTTGTACAGACTGTGATTCAACCATTTTCCACATTGTGACAGTATTTGCCCCCCCAAACCCCCCCCCCCCCCCCCCAATAAAAAAGATACATGCTTTGGAAACATTGTGGACAATGAAGAAATTGCTCGTGACAAGCAATTTCTTCATTCTCCACAATATTTTCTACTCGGGACGACCGAATATGTATTTAAGTTCATCCACTTGAAATTGTCGTCTGCAACTACTTTGAATTTGGACCAATCTAGAATTTTGTCGCCAAGCGTTGAAAAGTTTTCCGTTGTCGATTACAGAGTGATAACGTCTGGACGTTTTTAATCAGTGTGCTTAAAAAGATTTTGTTGATTAAAATAAAAGGACGTGTGCATGTGCTGAAAATGAATAATTGTTTTTGGATTGAATGAGAAATGGAAACTTATTATGTTGCCCTTTAATAAGATTATGCCAATTTGATGCACAAAATAATAATCGTTTGGAATATTGTTTTTTTTTTAAAAAAAAGTCATACATAAACTTTGGTCAATAAATTCCAGTTGTGAACGATTTCAATGCAGTGGCACACAATTTAACCTGGCCAATATTTTTCCTTTTCATATTCGGAAGCGGTGGTGGTGTGCCAATTAGGAAAACAAAATTAATATAGTTTGGTGGCATCTGATATTTTGGATGGAGGAAATACAGAGTGATGTACAACTTACATCTTTACACGTTTTGAATCGAAAATTAGTAAGCCTAATGTTCATCCTGGCTAATTATTAGACAACACGGACATGGAACTAATTTACATTCTTAATTTACTTCTTCTAATTCCGTGCTGTTACTGTGGAAGATACCACGTGCCGACAAACCGACTAAATTCTCGGCTAGATGTCGATGTACTAAGCAACTATACAACGAAGGATTTGGGCACGTGTGCGAGCACCTGTCTGTACGTAACGGAATGTTTGACGGTCAATTATAACATGTCGAGCAGGTGGTGTGAGCTAATTAACGTTACATCCAGTCTACACACTTCTGACGTCATCGCATCAAACGGTGTCGTCATAGTGGATATAGCGGAATACGGACAGGTAAGCACGCTGGTACTCAATCAAAGCAACAGATAAAACGGAGTGATTTTAAGCTTACTATTTTTTTTTATTTAGAACCCAAACCAGCTGTTGTGGGTAGGCCTGCTCATTTGGGTTGTCTCAGAGAGACGATTCTAATGAGTACCAATAAAATAGAATTTGACGAATATATAAACGATATATTCCATTTTGAAATGCCTTCACATCGTCTTATCTGTAGCTCTATTACAATCATGCAATTGGCACAATTTGGTATTTTTTCTAACGGGATATAGATCTACTCTTAACATGTTAACCACACCATGAAAAGGCTGTGTTAGGCTAGATCTAATAGAAAACTATTCTTACGTAAAAAACTAGGATTCTTCTTTTTTTTTAACTTCATCTGAAGGTTTTCTTCTGAGATTTATCGAAACAACTTTTTCAACATAGAATGTTTATCGGATTTATATCATGCGACGTTTGAAGATGATTTTGGGTTAGACATATCGTACACTATTTCGCACGTGAAAGATCGAACGGAAGAAAGAATGTATATTCTGACATGCAAAAGAAAGTGTGTAGTTTGTTACAAGGAAATATTGTCCGCTCACCAAAGCAAAATGATATCATAATATTTCGTAGGCCTATCAAAATTTTAAAAAATGAAAAAAAAAAAAAAAACCCAAACAAAAAAAAAACAAACAAAAAAAAACTGTAGAATGTTTTACATTTGACTGAGATCTGGCCATTTACAGACGTTAGCTGTATGTTTAAATAATAGAGAATGAAAAGTAAAAGTTGCAGACTTGTAGCATTTTGGTTGTATTTTGTCTTTGGTACTAGAAGGCTAACTTAAAATAAACTCTAATTATATATACATGTATGTTTTGTCTTTAACATCTATGGATCTATTCAAGTGTTTTAAATCGCATAGATCTAACATATGCCAAATTAAATTACCGGACAAATACCAGATACAGAAAAAAACATTAACAGAATGTCCCGAGTCTGCAATTTTTACATAACAGCCCCATGTTCCTTACTCGTTAAGACGTCGCGCACGTTATTGCGTCACTTTTCAAAAAACGCTACCCTCTGCGATTCAAAATTGAATTTCGCAAGAATCGTTTCTCTTTTCATAACTTTTAATGCATCAAAATCAGCATAAGATATTGACCTTTTACAATGGCATACTCTTTTCAAATTGTTAGTTTATATAAATTTACTAGAAAGACTTTTTGTTCGTAAACCCGTGTAACATGTAACATAAATGTTCAAGAGCGACAGATATTTATAAACAAATTTACAATTAAGTAATATTAAAAACATGGAAAAATATATCTTATGACAGTGAAAATGATGTAGAATGTTTTGCCGAACGGAAATCAAATTTCGATGTTGATTACGCATTAGCCCAGTTTGTATACCAGAAATCGACGTGTAACAATAAGAATTACGTCGCAGAAATACGACAGCTTTGTTTAATATATTGTTAATCAATGACCCAAATACAACCAAACTTGATATAAAAAATACTAGTGTTCTCTATTACTATAGTATAAAGAAAAAAATCAGTTACTATAAGAAATGAAACAATTATTATATAGCATAAAAGGCGTGTGGACAGAAATTGTGTCGGGTCGTTGAAAACTCCATTCTTTTACGCGTCAGACTTTAAAAAAATACCAGTTCTCTTATTCTTGCACAAATTTTATTTCAATGTGGAAATACTAAACACAATACGTTAAGAAATTATTAGAGTTGACGTTCGCTAGTTTGACGTTACAGTTTAGTGCTGCAATACCGTACGCGACGTCTAAGCAAACGTCTGTTCATTGTCAAATATCTGTCAAGTGTAAACCCTATAAGTATGCAATATGTTCTTGTGACCGAAGGTACACTTTCTTTTGCGTGTCAGTATATTTTTGTCACTTTTTGGAATTTCAAATGGTTTTGTTTCAGAAATACTCCAAACCATTTTGCAGGGAATTAATATTTCCGGTGAATATATTTCGGCATTTTTGGGGGGTTTGCAAATCGTTACCGACCGGACGGACCCTATACACGGTACGGAAACTACAGAGACAGAGCCATTGGCTCTGCCGCTTAAATCCTCTGGGGCGCTTCCGGCCATGTGTGGCTCTGTCTCTGGGGTCGCGATTTTTTGACAAAAACAGGCGAGTGTTCAACTTTGTTGTTCATTTATTTTCTTCTGGTGCTTAAAATCGAAAAACCGGGAATGCCATGCTCCACTAAGACCATTTACATGTATCTGCCCGTTCTAATTCTGTGGGTTTCAAAGTCGGCAGGGTTTTTACAGGATCATTGTCGTCGTGGATCGACCCTATGTGATTTTTTCTTGTTTACATCATGTATTCATGTACATTTCAACGGTAAATAGCCAATTGCTGCAGCCAAAACATGTGAAATACTAATCGAGGGATAATCTCGATCAGACAATGCTTTCTCATGTAACAAAACCTTAGAAATGATTGGCAAACGTAAAGTTCGAGCAATTTCTATCGGTGGCTCTGTCTCTGGCGGCTGGCTCTGTCTCTGTGTGCTTGGTGAAAAAAATTAATCTATCACAAAATTCGTGTCGAAGTAATTTACTCACACACTGAATAGATCATATTGTGTATGGCGAATGGTTCAGTCACCGATTAAACCCTTTGCAAAATATCGAACAATCAGCGCTGTTCAATTTCAAAGCTACAATTAAACAATGTCCTTTGAATGATCAAAGATCAGCGAGTCTAAATTGACGGGGGGAGAGGGATTTCGATTTATGTAAATATGTGACTCGGAACCGAACATCCTGTGATAAAGACATCGTAGGCCTACTATCTGGAGACAGCTACTGAACTCTCGCGGCCACCGCGCAAAATGTGCCATTATTCGCTTTTATTCAGTGGGAAACATGCTTCTCTTCAATTTACACGTATTGGAATATACACTAACCTTTCGTCACGGCTCATGATTCTATGTAGTACTGTACTTAAGGCGACAAACTGGGTGTTGACAAAGAAACAATTACACGATGTGTAATCCACGTGATTTGGGGAAGGGTCCAAACCGAAAAAATGTCTGTTTCAAGTATATTTTGTTCTATATATCAATTTAAACTCTACGTATTTTGACGAGAAATTGCACCATACGCGCCATTGAGAGGGTCATTCCTGAACCTCTTTATGCATAGAATTCCATAGTTTCATTAAAATGCAACCAAAACATTCATTTTGAATGTTTGGAGAAACCATTGGATTTGATGCGGAGTGAGTTAGAACCGGAGAATGTCCCTCTCAATGACGCGCGTGCGGTGCACTTTATCTCGTCAAAATCCGTCGAGTATTAGCTGAGAAAAAAACCCGCAAAACAGACTTGAAGCAGAAGATTTTTCGGTGTGAAAGCTTCCGAAAAGTCAGGGGCCTGTTTCATCAAAACATTTAAGAAGTAATTTTGACTTAACGATGTCTTGAATATCGGTTAAAACAACAATCGCATAATCCAGGGGTTCGTATTTTCAACGATCTTACGACCAAGTTTTTGTATAAAATGTGTAACAAAACATCTGAGTGCACGAGAAATCAGATTGGACCAATCAGGTTTGTTGTTACAAGTAACTGCGCAAAAATTAAGCGTACGAGCGTTGATAATACCAGGTCTTGATAAATTGGCGATACGCGTTTCTTGTCCTAAACTTGTCGTAAGTCATCGGTAAGACAAAAAATACGTCTTAAAAATGAAACTGGCCCCTGTTTTTTTTTTTTTTTTTTTTTTTTTTTTTTTTTTTTTTATTTTGCACCAATCTATCCGACATCTTTCCATTTAATCCTTCCCAAGCAAGACATTTTTCTGGTGCATTGCGAGAAAAGAAAATGGCTCATTACCAGCATTTTCATATTTTTTCTCACAGATTTCAATGATAACTATTACATATTTGATACTTCGGAGCTATGCGCAGATACATACATTTCTCTCTCATGAGGGGGGGGGGGGGGGCGCCCATCTACATCCTTGCATGTCTGAATTGGAGCAGTCCTAAATAAGATGTAAACGGAGGGCATGGGGTTGGGATGATAAAGCATTTCAGTAAAAAACCGCGTAATAGAGGAAAACGAATACACATTTTGTATGTTCGAACCCCATCATAGAAATCCCGGATCCGATATATAGTTTCACTTGCTTCTTTTGCATACTTAATGCCAAGCTTTCGTGAGAAAGAGCATATCAATTATATAAACGCGGTTATTTCTTAAAACATTTCTAATCTGCAGCCAGCCACACCACCACCACAACCATCATCATCATCATCATCGATTCGTTCATCATCTGCCGTGCTAGTTCGCACAGAATTTCTCAACTACTCCAACGCACTAAACAATAGGCTGATATGCCTGTTCTATTTAAAAGTTTGCACTTGAAACTTGTTACAAGTTTGCACTTTGTGAATCATTATTCTAATGTTAACACAAACTCCTCAATTAATCTAATGTATACCATGTTTAAGAAAACGACAAAGAATATTTGCGAAGCATAAACCGAAACGACTAGCAAATTTTTCAGCCTTTGCTTTGTTGTGTGGTACAAATTAAACACTAAATATTGCTCAAAATGAGGACGTGGTCACTAGGCTAACAGTACATAAAGCGAATGCGTCACATGGTTTTATTTGAGTGCGTGTGTAATGATAAGCGAAATCTCCTTAAAGGATAAACCCTTGGCCTATATAAGTCATCATATATTGCACAACGGACTAAAAACTAAAATTAACCGACATTTCAAAGCGGAGCCAGCCGCCAGAAACAGAGCCAGCAGCCAGAGACAGAGCCAGCCCCCAGAGACAGAGCCACCGATAGAAATTGCTCAAACTTTACGTTTGCCAATCATTTCTAAGGTTTTGTTACATGGGAAAGCAATGTCTGATCGAGATCATCCCTCGATTATTATATCACATGTTTTGGCTGCAGCAATTGGCTATTTACCGTTGAAATGTACATGAATACATGATGTAAACAAGAAAAAATCACATAGGGTCGACCCACGACGACAATGATCCTGTGAAAACCCTGCCGACTTTGAAGCCCACAGAATTAGAACAGGCATATAAATGGTCTTAGGGGAGCATGACATTCCCGGTTTTTCGATTTTAAGCACCAGAAGAAAATAAATGAACAACAAAGTTGAACACTCACCTGTTTTTGTCAAAAAATCGCGACCCCAGAGACAGAGCCACACATGGCCGGAAGCGCCCCAGAGGATTTAAGCGGCAGAGCCAATGGCTCTGTCTCTGTAGTTTCCGTACCGTGCTATATAGGCCAGGCATTGTTTCTGTATCAACATCTAATTTCGACATAGAAAATGGTTCTAAAACACATTCTAGATTCAGAAACTCATCTTATATTGAGAAGAAAAAATCGGCCCGCACATTCCCGAGCAGAATGAAAAGGGTTGATAGTTCAGAAGATCCTTTTGCGGAACGGAAAACATCTACTTCACAAGATAGCTCACCTGGCATAGAATTCCCCGCTTATAGATAGTGATGCTCTGTTGGCTCATTTCTCGTGAGCTATATTTTATAATTTACACTATCGCTGCTTTTCAACAAAAACCTCGTAACTGCAGCTTAAAGCAAACTGCAGTCACGAGGTTTTCGCTTAAAATAACATGATCTTTATTTGCCAGGCTATAGGAGGACGATGCTCACTCAAACCATGTGGAAACCTGGAAGTCTGCATACCCACCGCTGATTCTCATATCTGTGTTCCGATAGGTATGAGTTTTATTGATTGTTTTAACGTTTGGGAAAGAGTTGAGAGACGTTAAGTCCAGTGGATGTGCAGGAAATAGTTTTAAAGAAATTATAAATAATAGATAAACAAATCAAGACGTCATTTACATGCCCTGGGATTCACTTTTGACCCCTTTCCAAAACGGCAATAATTACGACTCGTCCATAATCAGACCAAAAATAATGACAATCCCGAAATCATGTTTCCAAGCGATATAAAAATACTTAAAAAATTCAGGTAACCAGCATTAATTTTGCAACTTTTCTGTCAATCCACCAAGCTTTTTGTCTTAGGGTCGTCAAAACAAACGTTTAATTGGAAAAGGATGTCAATATTAATTAATACAAAATTCATAAGCAGTAGATAATCACAAAGACGAGACGACATGTCGTCGGTGGGGGGTCAAAACCTTGGAACTCCAGTTTTTCAAGCTGTAGTTACGAGGTTTTGACCCCCAAACGATGTACTACATGTCCCAGAATTTACCTTTAACCTTTTCCCAAACAAGACCTTGTTTTGACGTCCCTAAAAGAAAAGGCTTGGGAAAACATTGAGGCAAAAGAAGAAACTGCTGATAACCAGCACTTTCTCCTTTTGTCTCAATATTTTCTATGCCATATTTTACACAAATTTTATCTTTTGTTACATCCATTTTGTCATTTGTGGCAGTTTTTGAAGTGGGTTACCCCAAAATTTTGACGTTTGGGAAAGGGTTAATCCTTTTTCAAAACGACACAAATTATAGTAGTCAAATGTGAACGCTGCTGCAGATGAGAATATTCATGTAATGAAAGGATTTGTGTACAATAAAGCATAGAAAACATTGAATAAAAGGAGAAAATGTTGTTTATCAGTTTTCACTTTGGAACAGTCCAAAATGATTGCTATTTTGAAAAAAGTGATAACCGATTGTTTGACGCACCGAACTTAAACTCCGTTGTGGAATCAACGAAAATATCTGTATAAGATGCAGTTTTAGCCTACTTTTCACGAATAAAATTGTCTCTTTCTAAACTCGCGTGACTATTTCTTTTGAATAGGTGGAGTATCACACAACCATCCACTGACGGAAAGCGGCGAATCCTCAAATGTTCATATCGAGGTCTCGGCCATAAGTCCCTCTGCCACTTTATCTACAGCCATACATATAACAGTTGAACCAAGCTTCTCGGAAGGCACGTCTTTTGGTGCGGAACCCAGTCTCACAGAGAGTATGTCTGGATCAAGATCTTCGCCGTTGGAACCAAGTTTTTCAGCAACTTCTGAAACCACGTCTGGATCCATGTCATTAACAGCTTCATCCGAATCACCTTCGTCAAGCGGTTCCGAACCTAGTATGTCTATGTCAGGATCTGTGGAGCCAAGTTTTTCAGCAAGTTCTGAAACCACGTCTGGACCCATGTCGTCGACTACCAACTCTGAGCCATCTTTGTCTAGTGGTTCCGAACCCAGTATGTCTCTGTCGGGATCATCGGCTGCGGAGCCAAGTTTGTCACCAAGGTCTGCAAGTACTTCCGAGTCTACCGGTATGTCGTCGACGGCATCACCAGATTCATCTGTGGCTAGTGGTTCTGGTAGTAGTGCGTCTGTGGAAGCATCCGGCACGATATCGGGCGAGTCAATGTCAACATCGAGTATTGGAATTTGATAGAAAACATAACGTCAAGTGTTTTTACCTATTCCCACACTTAGACCCTATTTGATGTCCTTTAGAAAGGCTTTGAAAAACATTGTGGAAAACGAAGAAATTGCTTGTGACAAGCAATTTCTTCATTTTCCACAATGTTTCTGTCCACAGATACATGAATAACAATTTCATCCATTTGAATTTGTCGCCTGCAACATCTTTGAATTTGGATCAGTGGAAAGTTTTGTCGTCTTGTAAAGGGTTAACGTAAATATTAACACCATTCAAAAGCGATTTTCTTGAGGAGGGTCTACTATATAGGCAATGCGAGTTACATACATTATAATCTTTGAAGCGCCAGAAGCGTTAGCCACGGTTTCTGTATCTACACTAGAGGAAAGAAGAATCGCAACAACTATTTTTGTTATTTCTCTTAATTCTTTTATGTTATTGAGTCAAAAATGTAACTGATAATTACAGGGTTCTGTATTGACGGCGAGATTTGACCCGGCAGAGCAGACCAAGCGGAAAGGTCAACAGACTTATCGTCCATGGGTGATAGGTGTGCCGGAACCCCTCGTAATTTGCTGAACACTTCGCATGCTTCGCTATTTACAGCTAACAATCATATTATTCAACGACTTAACAGTATTTGCACGTGCATGCATCTGTCGCGTCATCTTAAAATGGTAATTGGTTAACTGAATATGCAAAAGTGCCGATCCTGGTCAGCCTGTGCATCTGTACGGTATGACCAGGATGTGAACTGTATTTAAATATTTTCATTTTTTGGAGATTACGCCTATTTTAATGATTAGCTTTACTGAAAATTTCGATCCAAACGGACCACGGTAGCTTAACACTTTTATTTGACTAGATAAGATAAAATCTTATTTTCACATTGCGGCACAATGTTGTATAACGGATACAGTGCACGCTTTTACGTAAATTAAGTTAACTACGGACCATTCCCATCTAAACTGGACAATAAACTTTACCATTTTTGTGAACAGTAAAGGTCACTCTGCCGGGTCAATTATTTTCCTCTATATCTTGATATTAATCTTTGTGTTTACGTTAGAACCTGTCTTACCTGTGAGATAACGTCAAAATAGACGTTTACACGTTTCTCACGTGCAAACCTTTAAATATAAAAACTTTACATAGAACTCTTTTAATTTGTGTAGATGCACGTCGACTCGACAAAATGCAGTGATTTTTGTTTTGATTAAATCCCTAATATCGTTTTGTTACCTATTCAAAGACGTCGTCCTGTAGCAATTGTGATGTTTACGAATAGAACATCTCAAACCGCAATATTGCTTGAGATAACGTCTCAGAACTAACAAAACAACTGGTGGTCGCCCGAAAAGCGTTCATCAACGTCTAACCTCATGACGTCAGGACCATAACGTGCGTTTATTTTACCTACGGAAACAAATTCTGTTATCGAGAAAAGCTGTTGATCCTATTTAATTCATGAACTGTACAGCAATCAAATTTCAGCCAGGTATCGTTATAGTCCGTTTGGATTGCGTGAAAGAACGCATTTAACATTGACGCCAAACTGCTCTGGTTTAAACGCATATTGATGGCACGTACAACTTGTGACATTGATGAAATTTTGACACAAGAAAGTCAAATGATTAAGTTTTACTACGCATTGAAAAAAGTATGCGAATTATGGTGATTTTGAGAAAAACAAAAACAAAACGCATGACCAAATTAATTTTTTGTTGCGTTTCTTTTTTTCCTTTAGTATACTATTAGCCATGGTTTACATATACTGTTCAGGCCCGTAGGAAGCAATTTCATATGGGGGGGGGCGGCTAAAGCCCAATGTCTTGAATATTGGGGGGGGGGGGGGGGGGGCTAATTTGGATTTTCCCAAAATTTTCAGTGTAAAATTAAGAGAATTCGGCACTTTTGGCCAACTTAGGTTAGCCGCAGTTTCCGTATTTAATGTTAGAGCACGTTCACGTCATATCGAAGGTTCGTTAGTTGATTCGTCAACAAAAATAGGTCATTTATAGAATAGACAATTCTTATCATTTTGTGCCCCCAAACGACCCTATTATTTGCTCTGACAAACATTTTGTGGGTAGTTAAAATTCAGTGATTGTTAGATTGGATTGCGCCTAATTCCAATTACAATTACAAATGGTTTGGTACCAAAATCGTGTTTTCCTGGTATTTCACACACCAGTGTAGCCACAACATCCAACTCAACCCACTGTCTGTTTGTGTCACGCGAACCATCCGTCTATGAAACAAATGACTACACAAATCTGAGAAATCGTGAAAGCAGGAAACTAAATTCATGGCCTCCTATGTTACAAACTTAGGTACATGTATCAAGTTTAACTTAAATGTAGTTGGAAAAGTAGCGAAAATGAAAATAAGCCTGTGTATGGAACGACATTCCATATCGTATTTTCGACCAACAGGAATCAAGATTAGCATGTACAGTCTGCCCATAACCCATTGTTTCCACAGACTTCCAACAAAGTATTAATGAAGGTATTTTAGAACAACACTGTATCTTAATCAAACATGAGAATGTTGGTCTCAAAAACTTGAGGATTACAACTCATCCTTAACTAAAAAACACTTTGTGCATCTTAGGGTGTCATCCATGACAAAGAAAATTAACGTCAGTTACACTCGTCAATTACTGTGCGTCATCCGTGACAATGGAAATTGACTACGGATACCCTTGTCAATTTCGGTTGTTACGAATGATGTCCGAGGGTGAACAAAGAGTTTCGTAGTCAATGATGGTTTGTAATCATTAAGTCCCCATTTCCAGATCCCGGCTTATATGTACATGTAAGTTGTATTATGTCCATACTTTATGAAATTTCAAATGAAATAACAAGTTCACAAAAATAGTAATATTTTATTCAAATGCTGTTTAATAACGGGAACGTGTATAAAGTTTCAATCACGTTGGACAAATAAATTAGCAGCACCTTTTACATTTCATATCACTGCTTTTCATCTAAAACCTCGTAAATAAAGGTAACAAGAGGGCCAAGATGGCCCTAGATCGCTCACCTGAATTCATAGTTGAGATACTGGCGAGACCATGAAATCAATCTTTTAACATTAGAAGAATACAAGAATAACAATGGCAATTTTGCAAAATTCAAAGGCATAAAACTAAGGACTTTCTGTTCTGAAACAATTTGGAAAGGGCTTAAACCTTGGCTGGGAAAGGGTTTAATCTTACAACAGAAAAGAAATAGAATGTTCAAATTTGAAAGGAGTTGCAGAAGACAAAATTAAGTGGGTAAGAAAGGATTCATGAACAACATAGCACAGCAAGAGGAGAAAATGCTGATTATCAGCCTTTACTTCATTTGACTCAATAATTCCCCAAGCCATTTTTAATAGGGACATCATAGGAAAGGGTTTATGCATAAAGATTATCTGTAGCTCCATCCTTTATCAGATAAGAGCTCCATTATCAGATAAGGCAGCCCTTTATTATTGACTTTAGACAGTCTAACTATTTTCTTAAGCAGTGATTGCTGATAAGCTGATACCTGGTCAAAATAAATTTGTCTGAATTCCTTACTTGAAAATTCCAAAACCCACAACATAGGGCTTCTTTGCTTGTAAAGTGATGGTTTGAAGTATCCTTTCAGAGGTCCATGAGATGTAAACTCATGCAAAATTTCACGACTCTAGGCCAAACAGTCTTTGAGAAAACTGTCTCTGTGCGAAACCTCATGAAACCCCACAACATAGGACCACTTCTTCTTGTATTACAATAGTTTGAAGTATTTTGGTAGAGGGTATTGAGACAATGCCAAATATTTTGAAACAAGATATCATCAAGTTAAACATTCCCAACAAATTTCACAATGATTGAGCAAATATTGTAATTCTTACAGAAATATGAAGATTTGACCCAGTGACCCAGTTTTTGACCTCGCATGACCCAAGTTTTCAATGACCAACAGACATCATCAAAATAAACCTGAGCAATTTTCAAAATAATTGAGCCCAAATTGGAACTTCCAGAGCAAAAGGAAGGGATTCATTACATTTGACCTTGTGACCTAGTTTTTGGCCTCACACAACAAACTTTTTAACAGACCTAAATGTCCAAAAGAAAAACATTCTGAGCCATTTTAACAAGATTTTTGCCAAAATTGACACTTCTTGACTAATAAATGGAGTTCTTGATATTTGACCTTGTGACCTCGTTGTTGACCTCACATGACCCAATTTTTAACCAAACCTAGATATCCACCGGAAAAACATTCTGAGCAATTTTCACAATATTTGAGCCAAAGTTAACACTTCTAGAGCAAAAAAGAAGGATTTTTTATCATTTGACCTAGTGACCTACATTTTGACCTGGCATGACCCACTTTTTTATATGACCTAGATATCATCAAGACAAAGATTCTGGTCAATTTTCACAATGATTGAGACAATAATGTGACTCCTAGAGCAAAAATAAGATTTGACCTAGTGACCTTCTTTTTGACCCCATTCTGACCCAGATCCCAATTCTTTGAAGTATTTTGAAAAAGGATGACCCAAGGATCACATCTGTGAAATTTCATCCAATTCTGCCCAGTACTTTAGGAGGAGAAGATTTTTTTATAATTGTGGACGGACGGACGGACGGACGGACAGACGGACGCCGGACAAAAGACCGATCACAATAGCTCACCTTGAGCACTTTGTGCTCAGGTGAGCTAAAAAAGCTGCAGTTGCGAGGTTTTTGAAGAAAACAGCAACGGTATATAATTGTTCATGATACAAGAGCTACAGAAAAGAAGGATCAATAGCTTTTTATAATGCACATTAATTACAATGCTAATGGAACCCTATTTTGTGGGTATTCATTTGGATAGTTTGGTTTGGATTTGAAATACAGAATACAAAATGCCTTTAACTTATGTGTTTGTCTGTCATACTATGCATGTGTAATTTATATGAGATGGGATCTGGAAAAAGGTCCCTCCAGTTTTTTGAGCCCAACATGGTTCCAGATCAGCCTGCATATACATGCAGTCTGATCAGGAACCAAGTTGTTCCCTTACAGCTTATCAATGAACTATTGCAACCAAAGACAGCCACATTCATCCCGGTCAGGCTGCTTTTAGGCAAAGACTGATCTCGCTGCATGATTGTCATAAATGCTTAAAGGGACCTTTTTAAAGATCCAGGCTCGTATACATTTCAATATTTTTGTTCAAGTCCCTGTAAATGTTGACGGAGTGCTTATGATAAACTTTGTATGGCACTTGCACAAATTTTCGATCTAGATTAATCCATTTCCAAACGGTACAGATTGCAGGTGGTCCGATTCGAAAGTTGTTGTAGATGACAAAATGCATGTTAATAAAAAGAGAATTTGCATATGAAATAGGACAGAAAATATTGAGACGAAGGGAGAAAATGATGAATATCAGCATTTTCTTCTTTTGTCTTAATGTTTTGCCAAGTGTGTTTTTCTTAAGGACGTCAAAACCAGGTCCTAATTGGGAAAAGGTGAAACAAGAGGAATTCACAAGTGTTTTTGTGTGTGTTCATGTGGATTAATGAAAGCACTAACAGACAAAAAGACATATTAATTACTCCTAATACAATCATCCATGGGGAACAAACAATTGAGTCTAATCAGAATACAATGACAGTCTGTGCAGTCTGAAAATTATCAATACTTTAGACTTTTCTAAACAATTCATATGACATAACAAACTGAGATATAGAGCTTAAGGATGAAACCAGCACTCTGGTTTTGACATCAAAAGAAAAGGATAGATGATTCATACATCAGACAATTTTGAATGTGCTCAAACTTCAAGCAATAGCTTGGACAAAACTTAATAAGCGGCGCAGACTCTCTTTAATACATAAAATAAAACCTAGGGTATAAGATTTGCTGGTAAATACTAAACAACATGTTTTATTTTACCTCAATATTTTGTCAATGCATGATTTCTTAGGATTGTCAAAGCTTTAATCCCTTTGTGAATATGTAAAAAAAAATTAAAAACAATAACTATAGAAGGGAATACAGAGCTACATTTTGACACGAATGACTATATATGGATTTCGTTGACCACAACATATCGGCCTTGTTCGAAAAGGCCGTAACTACAGCTTGAATAAGCTATGGTTACAGTATTTTTGAACGTGGCCAATGATATGTCCTCCCTTACTAGTCTTTTGATGCCATTCTATTTGCACTTAGAATCTCTATCCAATAACCGTCTGGGTCTTTGATGAAAGCTAAACCTTTCATTTTGCCTGAAAAGAGTGAAAAAAGACTGGATTTTTGAAAAAAAATAAAATTGATCTGTACCATTACATGTACTTGTTATGTTGGGTATAATAACCCGGCAAGGCTGTGTGCTCAGTCCAAAAATTTTTGCTCTTTTTATAAACGATCTGGCAACCTACTTAAACAGTAAAAACGAACGCGGAATTTTTGTTTCTGATGATATAAACGAGTTAAAATTATTAATGTTTGCTGATGATGTTTCGAGTTTCGCAGACACGATTATTCAATTACAAAGACAAATAAATTCTATTGAACATTTTAGTAAAGGGGTTGGTTTAGATCTTAATCTTGATAAGACAAAAATAATGGTTTTTAGAAATGGTGGTATTATAAAACAAAATGAAAAATGGTTTTATGATAAAGAGTTGATAGAAATAGTACCATTTTATAAATATTTAGGCATTTATTTTACGAGTAAATTATGTTGGTCAAAAACACATCTAATGCTGTCATTACAAGCCAAAAAGGCAATCAACTATATTTTCCGACTACGTAAGCATTTCGGAACAATGCCTATAGCAGATATGTTCAACATTTTTGACGCCACTGTGAAACCAATATTATTGTACGGTTCTCAAATTTGGGGTTTTCAATGTGTAGAAAAAATAGAGAAAGTACAAGTATACTTTTGCAAGAGGCTTTGTTACCTTTCTCAAAATACATGTGACTTTTTAGCTTTAGGAGAATGTGGACGTTTACCACTTTGTACTCAGTATATGCCAAACTGCATAAAATATTGGTTAAGTATTATTCGCATGAATTCTAATAGATACCCTTAACAATGTTATTACATGTTACTGCAATTAGAAGAAGCAGGTAGGAAAAATTGGTGTTCAAATATCAAAAATTTACTATTTACTTACGGCTTTGGTCACATTTGGATCTTTCATGAAGTTGGTGACGACAAACAATTTTTAAAGATTTTTTCGGATAGAATTAGAGACTGTTTCACTCAAATGTGGTATAGTGACATAGAAAATTCATCTAAGTCTAATCATTATAAATACTTTAAATCATTGTTAGATCCTGAATTTTATCTAAGTACTGATCTTTCATACAAACTTATTAGATGTTTTGCTAATTTTAGATGTTCTTCGCATGAATTAATGATTGAAAAGGGACGACATCTTGGTATTGATAAGGAATTACGTTTCTGTCCAATTTGTAAGTCGCAAGGTCTCTCTGTTATCGAGGACGAATATCACTTTTTCTTTCAATGCAACGTATATGAACAACTTAGATCAAAGTATTTTGAATCATACTGGTTAAATGACAGAAATATTTTTAAATTCTACGCTATTTTGAAACAGAACGACAGAACTAGTATTTACAAAATTTCGAAATATCTGTTCAAAGCTTTTCTATTGAGAAAAGAACTCTTAAATGAATTAAGTTTATAACAATATCTTAAAAATCTATAAAATTAATTGAATTCAAATTGTACATTGAAATGTGTATGCACATGTATAATGTATGTATGCGTGAATGTATGTGTGGTATGATAAAGAGTAGCTCTTCATTGAACCATGTTATGTCACTCATGTTTTGTTCATGTTTTTGTATTATATTGTATCATGGGCCAATGGCCTGAATACTTCATTAAAATATGTCTATGTCTATGTCTATGTCTATGTATAATCAATTTAAAAACTTAATCCAATTAACCCTTTCCCAAACAGCAAAATTTAGAGTGATCCATTCCCAAAACTGTCACAAATGTCAAAATGTAAATTATTCAAGAAATTAAATATGGCATAGAAAATGTTGAGACAAAAGGAGAAACTGCTGATAACATTTCATTGCTTTCCCAAACCGTTTCTATTAGGCACATTAAAACCAGGTCTTGTTTGGGAACGGGTTAAAACTGCTCATATCCACAGAAGTTCCTTTGTTGGTGTATTTAGTTATTGTTTCTTTTGAAATGAAATGAAAATCAATGTAAATGATTTGAAAACTACAAGCGCAATGCATTAGCATATACATGTATCAGAGATATTGTGCACATTGAGTACCTAACCATGTGTTCCTGACATCTCTCACACTAGTACAAACAAACAAGCAATCTGAGCCAAAAGCTGCCCATCCTGTGATGATTCTAAGACGATATCCTTATTATAGAGAAATAAATAATTTTTGTATAGCTTAAACATCTTTATTTCCCATCCATAGGGAAACAAGTTCTTACAACTTAGGCAAACCCCCGCGAATCAGCCTCCTTGAAACTGCACCAGTACTCACGCCGAATGTGTGGGCCGATGTAAAAGTTAAAATCAATCTCCGCTTTTTGTACGATATTAGAAAGAATATTGGCCAATTTTGGATTAAAACCCATTGAGAGCAAAACACCTAGATTGATAATCTATGTTGTGCAAGGCCTGGTCACAACTGCACATGCACATCATGTCAGATCACCTCCAAAAATGCGGCGGATCCAGGATTTGTGTGAGGTGAATTCGAGCATACAAATTAAGGGGGATGGCTTCCTGTTATTACACATTTTTGACTGAATTTCTGTATGAAAATGAAATAATCAGTCAACAGAGGGGGGGTGGGGTGGGGTGGGGGTGATTGAACCAACCAAACCCTCTTTGGATCCGCCATGTGTACCGGGGTATGTCTGAACATTTTTGGACATGCTCCAGCAGTGATGTGGACGTCGAATTGTGTATGAAACCAGAGGCGTGTTCATTAAAGCGAGATAAATTTCTTCAGATATCTTGCGATTTCTTAAGATGTTTTAGGATAAAGCATTCTTTAGAGCAAGATTCTTAAGATGCTCAATGGGAGGCGCCATTACCCTAAACTTCGTGCTGAACCCCTCGATTAACTTTGTAGAAACAATATAAGAGAGAATTGACCGAGTTGTTCCGAATGCTCCATGCTACCATGGTAATGCTCCAAACTTAGTACAAATGATGTCATCATGTATGGAGCATTTGGAACATCTCTGTCAGAATCTAGTTCTTAAAAACACTTTATCTAAAACATCTTAAAATTCTTAAAAACTATCGCTCTAAAGAATGCGCCTCAGATCTTCAGATTTCCATAATACTTACCGCCATCTGGTCTTTTCACATATTCTACTCCAAATTTATCAAATCGTTCACAAGCTTTATAGACATCCGGAACACTTATACCAATATGACCTGAAAAGTAAGGATTAACAAGAGTTGTCTGCGGACAACGTAGCTCGCCTATACGAGAGTTTGTCGCAAAAAAAGGAGTTCAAGGTCAATTAAGGTCACTGGGTCAAAGGTTATGGTCTCAAGGTCAAGGTCATGGCATGAGGTATCCATATGTAAAATATCAAGGCTATATCTGTAATAGTGCATGAGATATAGGCCAGGTTAAAGTTTTTTAAAAATAGGTCAAACTCCAAAGTCAAGGTCACAAGGTCAAAGGTCATGGTCCAAACTGAAAGGCCTTTGCAAGAGGTATCCATGTGTGAAGTATCAAGGCTGCGTCTCTAATAGTGCCTGAGATATAAACCAGGTTAAAGTTTTCGAAGATGTGATGCTGACGCCGACACTAGGGCTGTGACATTAGCTCCCCGGACATAAAGTCCCGGCTCGCTAATAATGAGCCAGGATTGGGAAAATTGTCCTTCATGGCATTTGAGAAAGAACTAGAAATATATCACTAAAGGAGATAAAGTACGCCCATCACAACAATCTCATTCCAGACAAATGTTTTGTCAAAAACAAAGGGCAATAACTCACAAAATAAGTAAGGTAGAGTTATGCTCCTGCACATTGCACTTCTCCTTAGTGAGATCTATCAACCCATGAACTTTCATGATCATAGCTTCTTTACTTAGAGAGATATGTTCCAGACAAGTATTTTGTACATGGACGGATAGATGGACTGAAGACAGACAGACAGACATGCTGATTCCCGTGTACCCCCCAAACATTCAATTTGCGGGGATATAACTTGGTGGAATGCTTTAGCAACACTGAAATAAGTAGTGGGGATCAAAACCTTGTTAGTCTAGTTCGTAAAAGTTGTATCAGAGCTAAAGAAAAGAAAAGGTAATGTCATTTCAAAACCTGATGTGACATTTCTTTTATTGTTCATCAAACCCAATGCTGTGGTTACTTATAATAGGAATCAATTCAAATGAGTACGCACATTATAAGGTTGGGATTCAAAATAACAACTTAAGAATGCCTTTAACCCCTCTAATCTGTTGCTCTGAGGGAGTTACAAGGTGTTTCGCCTCCAGTTGACAGAATATAGCTGTATGAGTACAAGGATAAGATAACATCACTCACCAAAACCTCTAGGGGCTGTGTTGCCATTGTGATAAACTTCTTCTGTCTCTTTTTCTGTACCCCAGTTACTGTGAAATAAACCAGAATGTGTAATAAATGTACATCACAAACAGTTACTGTGAAATAAACAATGTGTTAAAAATGTACAGTGAGAGCCACAAACATTATTATATGTATATGTCTCTAACACAGTTGACATTGTGTTGTCTTAACCTATAACCAGACAACAAAATATTGGACTGCTCGAAATGAAATGGAAAGAAGATGTACAGGACTATTTCATCATTTTTTTACCATTTTTGCCATTCTTGGTAGAAAACATTGTGGGAAATGAAGAAATTGCTTGTCACTAGCAATTTCTTCATTTTCCATAATGCTTTCCAAAGCCTTTATCTTGTTTGGCATCAAAAGGCATCTTTATGTGGGAATGTAAAAAGGTTGTGAAATGACCTAAAATGTGCCTAGTTAGAACACTCTTATTTGTAACAATTCTATATCAAGAGATTTGTGGTGACACATATACGCACAAGAGGGACTAACACTTGTCAGTAAAATTAGCCATTTTTTTTCAATTCAAGGGCAGATAATTTAGGAATGCAAAGAGTTATCTGAATTTAATAGTTACATGCACAAGTAGACACCATGGAGATTCATTATGGCAAGTTTGATCATATTGCAATTGAAACTGCACAAGTTGCAGTCACAAGGTAATAGGCATTCTTTTATTCAAGGTCAGATAATTCAGGAATGCATGGAGTTGTCTGAATTCCATAACTGGTGTGTGCAACCAGATTTCATCGAGGCTCATTGTCTCAAGTTTGATCAAACTCAGTGGCGGATCCAGAGGGGGTTCGGGGGGTTCAAACGAACCCCCTTCTGAAGCCTAATTCTTTCATTTTCATGCAGAAGTTGAGTCAAAATTGTATATTGATAGGAAAACGAACCCCCCTAATTGTAAATTCGAACCCCCCTTTCAGAAATCTTGGATCCGCCACTGCAAACTCCAATTGAAATTGTATGAGGGGTTGCACACACAAGAAAATTGGTATTTTTTTTAAATTAAAGAGCAGATAATTTAAGAACGAAATGAGTTATCTGAATTCTGTTAGTAGTGTGCACAACCAGACATCATAGAGATGAAGTGTGGCGAGTTTGATGAAATTTCAACTGAAACTGTAGGAGGAGTTGCGCACACAAGAAATTGCTAAGAGACGGATGGACAGACAACCAGGGCAATAACATAATACGACCCTTTGGGCGTATAAAAATGACTTTTAACACATTCTAGTGTCAATTAACTTTCGATACTTGTCCAAATAGAGGTAGTAGTCAAGGACAGGAAATTACTTCATATGAGCAATGTCATTATGTGAAAATCAAATTCTTTCTTTTCCTAAAATATCTCCCAACCAACCGAGAGAATTCCAATTCTATCACATTAATGTTGCCCTGCAACACCCCTGAATTTCGGCATGTCCAAGTTTGGTTATTTTGGTTATTTGAGAGTTACTCACTGTGTTAGCTCCACAGTGCCAGGCTGGTTAAATAACCACTGAACCAGCTCCTTGTCCGATTCTGCACTTGGGATATCCTCCTTTCTTGCATAGCCCATAAAATACAGGGTGAAGGTCATCTCTGGGAAATCAAATTTCTTTAGCAGTCTGAAAGTAGATAATGTCACTGCTTTTCTTCATCATAACTATGACTTTAACCAATTCCCAAACATTGACGCTTTTTGACCCCCTTCAAGATAAAGACTTTGGAAAACATTGTGGAAAATGAAGAAATTGCTTGTGACAAGCAATTTCTTCATTTACCACAGTGTTTTCTACCATAAAAGACAACAAATATTTAAAGTTTATTAATTTGAAATTGTCATGTGCAATATCTTTGAATTTGGATCAACCTAAAATTTTGCCGTTTGGTAATGGGTTTAACAAGCAAACAGTGGTAAGGTCTGAGATTTGAAAAAATAGTCCCTTATTATAAGTTAAAGCATATAAGAATACCATGTTTCCAGATCAGCATGTGCATAACTGTAGCCTCATTGTTGCCTCATGTTGTGAAGAAGCTACTAGTCTAGAGATTAATTTATACAACAAAGGGGTCACATGTGACTAAATTAGTGCTATTTTGGTTTGGAGGTTGCTCATTATAGCATGGTAAATAGTGAGAATAATAGTCAGCATAATTTCCTTTTGCCTCTTGGTTTTCTAAGCCTATTCTATCTGGGACGTCAAAATCAGAACTTGTTTGTGAAGCGTCTAACACATACCTCATTCCTAAAACTTCTGTATAAAACTTCAAGGATCTCTTTGGATCTTTGATTCTGTACATTGTTTGTTGCATAATGAAATCCTGGAACAGCAAATATGTAATAAATACAAGAGGGCCAAGATGGCCCTGCATCGCTCACCTGAGAGGACTTTGAAACAAACATCTTGCAAACTTCAAACTCACACTTTTTACATGACCTAGATATCATCAAGATAAACATTCTGAACAATTTTCACAATGATGAGTAAATATTTAGGTTCTTATAGCAAAAACAAGATTTGACCTTTTGACCTAGTTTATGACCTAACATTAGCCACTTTCTACATGACCCATTTATCATCACGATAAGCAATTCTGAACTATTTTCACAATGATGAATAAATATTTTCATTTTTTAGAGCAAAAACAAAATTTGGCCTAGGTTTTGACCTCCCATGACCTACTTTATACATGCCCCAGATATTGTCAAAATAAACATTCTGAACAATTTTCACAATCATTCAGATATCATTATGGTTCTAAATGCAGAAACAAGATTTGACCCTGTGACCTAATTTTTGACCTCGCATGGCCCTCTTTTTACATTGACCAGATATCATCAAGATAAATATTCTGAACAATTTTCACAACGATAAAGTAAATATTTTGGTTCCTAGAGCAAAAACAAGATTTGACCTAGTGACCTAGTTTTAGACCGCCCATTACCCACTTTTCACATCACCAAGATATCATCAAGATAAATATTTTGAATAATTTTCGCATTGATAAAGTAAATATTTTGGTTCTCAGGGCAAAGACAAAATTTTACCTAGTTACCTAGTTTTGAACCTCAAATGACCTGCTATTCATATCACCAAGATATCATCAAGATAAACATTCTGAACTTTCACAATGATTGAGTAAATATTTTGGTTCTTAGAGGAAAAACAAGATTTGACCTAGTGACCTAGTTACTGACCTCACATGACCCACTTTCAAAATGACCCAGATTTTGTCAAGATAAACATTGTGAACAATTTTCACAATGTTTGAGTATACATATCCGTTTAGAAAGCAAAACCAAGATTTGACCCAATTACCTAGTTTTTGACCTTACATGACCCACACTTTGTACATAAGCTAGATATCAAGATAAGTACTTAGGATAGTTTTGACAAAGTTTTAGGACTAAATTGGCATCTCTAGAGCAAAAGGAAGGATTCTGTAATATTTGACCTTGTGACCTAGTTTTTGACCTTGCCTGACCAACCTTTGATCATGACCAAGATAACATCAAGATAAAGATTTAAAACAATTTTGACAAAGTTTGGACCAAAATTGGCACTTGCAGAGCATAAGGGAGGATTTTACAAGATTTGGCCTCGTGACCTAGTTTATGACCTGGCATGATCAACTTCTTGACATGACCTAAATATCATCAAGACAAACATTCAGGACAATTTTGAGAAAGTCTGGGCCAAAACTGGCATGTCCAGAACAAAATGAAGGATTTTAAAAGATTTGACCTTGTGACCTAGTTTTTGACCTTGTATGACCCACTTTTAATAATTTCATAGATATAATCAAGATAAAGGTTGAGGACAATTTTGACAAAGTTTGGACAAGAATTGGCACTTCCAGAGCAAAAGAAAGGATTTCGTAAGATTTGACCTCTTGACCTAATTAATGACGTAGCATGACCCATTTCTTAACTTGACCTTGATATCATCAAAATAAACATTCATGACAATGTCTACAAAGTTTGGACCAAAGTTGCTACTTCAAGTGTAAAAATATGGATTTTACAATATTTGACCTAGTGACCTAGTTTTTGACCTGGCTTGACCTATTTTTTACCATGACATAAATATCATCAAGACAAATATTCTGATTAATTTTCACAACGATTGAGCAATAAATGAGGCCCCTAGAGCAAAAAGAAGATTTGACCTAGTGACCTACTTTTTGACCCCATTATGGCCCCGATTCAAATTCTTTGAAGTATTTTGAAAAAGCATGACCCATAGATCATATGTGTGAAATATGAATAAATTCTACCGAGTACTTTAGGAGGAGAAGATTTTTTTGTGAAAAGTTGACGTACAGACAGATAGACAGATAGACAGACGCCGGACAACAGACCGATCACAATACCTCACCTCGAGCACTTCGTGCTCAGGTGAGCTAAAAAACATATTTTGTACATTTTGACAAATAATTTTTTAAACTTTAAGAGCTATAGAAATTCTAAATTTGTTTATCTGAATCCAAACCCTATGATGTGGGTACTAATTGGAATTGTCTTGACGAGACACTCCCAATTAGTAACCACATAATTAATTAAGTTTGAAAAGTCATTACATTTTCTTGTCTGAAACTGTACTTATGCCAAGTATTTATTTAACCAGTTACCACACAGCAAAATTTAGACCAATTTGAAATCTGCTGCAGATCTAACACAATGGATGTTGATAAAGATTGTTAAAGAAAATGTTAATGCAACAGGAAGAAAATGCTAATCAATCAGTCATTACCACTGTGTTGTAAGTTGTACGTTAGGTTTGTGCAGTCATTCAAAGATGGCGACAAGAATACAGCATGAGAGGTAGCACTGTGTTGTAAGTTGTCCGTTAGATTTGTGTAGTTTGTACGGAAGTTTTGAGTGGTCAATCAAAGATGGCGTCCGTGGAAAATCGTTAGAGTGGGTGTCTTAGTTTTTCGTCGATAATTTCCTTAAATGGCCGTATCTTGTCTTGATACTGATATCATCGTACAGGAGAAATGTATACCTAATAACGGTGCTATATAGCCAAGTACCAGTGTTGCCCTATCGTACTCAGTCGTTGTGCAAAGACAGCCCAACACGGAAAACTTTTTTCGAAGCGAGAAAGTTGGCCTTTTAAGGATGATTACATTGTACACAGCGAACTAGGGAACAAACTATTGCTCTAACTTGGATGTTTTGAACATGCTCTTTTCTATGGTTACCGTTATAGTACACAACAATGTCCAGAATGACCACAAACGCTGTGTTTACTAAATGGCCAAACAACGGTGTAGTCCCAGTGAAAATATGCAGACACAACGGTGCAGTTTCTGTGTTTTATGTACGGTGTAGTTATTATTTTCACAACAAGTTGTGAACGGTGTAGACTTGGTATGTTGTATAGGGCGAACTAGCTCTAACAGCTAGCAGATCATCTGCACATCTGATTTATCTCCCTCAAATACTTTGGTCTTAGAAAACACAGTTATTTCCTTTGATGAAAACGCCACCATCCTCAAAGTAAACGAAAACAAAAGTTAAGGAAATATGCCGTTTTCTCTTTTCTTCATTCACATAAGCCTAAAACAGTTCGATGTATGTTTAATTTAATTTTTGGAAGACATTTTTTGTTATTTGGTATTGAAAAAAAAAACATCTGACGGACATGATAATCACAAGGAATACCATCACAAAATATTAAACAAGACATACGATAGCAGTCATTTTAGAGCCATGTTTAGTGACTTACCCTAAGATGTGGGTGCAATGGTCAGTTTCTTGTTCATCCGTTCATTTGATTTGTAGATTCGAAATTTCAACTCTGGCTTTGAATTTTTCTTTGTAACTGTTTTAATTGGTTATTACAATCAATCTTGTAATTAATGAAATGATTTCAACTTAAGAAGTATGATAATTATTGATCAACATGTATCTAGTTTTCAAATTGACCTCTCATTGAAGTATGATTTTACCCAAAATAAAGGATTCCATCAACAAAACATAAATTATAGATAACAAAACATAAATTATAAATTTGTTTCATAAACATTTGGGCCTTTCGTCTTGTTCGACTTAAAGTAATTAAGTCTTGAAAATAGAATTACGGAACTGCAAAATTCATTTTGGAATTTTCATACGTAATTAACCTCTTCTTCAGTACTGACAATTTTCTGACCAAGATTTTTTGGGCCCACTCATAAAATGTAACCATTTGAAATGAAAAAGACAATATTCTATTCGCCAAAACCGTTTGACTATTGGAGTAAAACGCATTGAAGTACTTCCAAGGGAGTAGAACTTACATCCATAAATAAATGAAATTCAATGTTTTCCATCGGGAACCGACCTTCCTCGACTAAGATAAACAATTACCAAGTTGATCAACGCTTCTCAATGACTTAATCACAATTGGGAACAAACTGTTCATTTCAGCCATTGTTTTCATGTCTCGTGGGGAAAGAGAAGAGTCCCTATCCGTATCATCTGTTTCAGCACGTCCAATGGAAATATCAGGAATTAAGGTCGGAGCTTTTTGAACGACTTTATGGGGTGTTGAACTTCGTAATTTTTATGTACTGGACTCATGCATTCAAAATCGGGGATGTCATCGATAGAAAGATTGTTAAGCCCAAAATCCTTTTTTTCTACATTGATGAGGTCTATCTTGTGTATTCTATGCTCGCAAATGGGGATGATGTCCTAGTCTGACCTCTTGATAATATTCGGAATGATACTACAGTTCAGAGTTTTCAAACCTGAATATCTGACCGGAATGGTCCTGTCCCGAATGCTTCACAAACTTTTCGAAACTTCCTTCGAAATGACAGTAGTAACAAGTGAACAGCATGGAACTGAAAATAAAAGAAAAAAATAAAACAGACACCGCCAGATTCTTGGTACTTTCTACTTTTTGACCCTTACGGAATTGCTTTGACAAATAGCAAAGAAACTAGGTTCTTTCTATATTCTGATTAAAGTATATTTTGTAGACATATTGTCACCTTCTTTGCTGCAAAGCAGTTACAAGTCAGTCACCTATTAACATAATTGTTGAATAATTTGGGTAGTAATTATAAAACATGATTCTCAGCCGTGAAAACGTTATCATTAAACATTACTATTGTTTCAAGTCTACACCGTTCACAATTGAATTATGTCTACACCGTTCACAATTCGTTATGAAAATATAACCACACCGTACACAAAACACAGAAACTGCACCGTTGTGTCTGCATATTTTCACTGAGACTACACCGTTGTTTGGCCATTTAGTAAACACGGTGTTTGTGGACATTCTGGACATTTTTGTGTAAAACGAGGGTAACCATAGAAAAGAGCATGTTAAAAACATCTAAGTTAGAGCAATAATTTGTTCCCTAGTTCGCTGATTACTATGTAATCATCCTTAAAAGGGCAACTTTCTCGCTTCGAAAAAAGTTTTCCGTGTTGGGCTGTCTTTGCACAACGACTGAGCACGATAGGACAACACTGATACTTTTATATAAAAAACCTTTGATAGGTATACATTTCCCCTGTATAATGATATCAGTATCAAGGCAAGATACGACCGTTTAAGAAATTTATCAATGAAAAACTATGACACCTACCTCTCATGCTATATCGTTGTCGCCATCTTGGAATGACTACACAAACCTAACGTACAACTTACAACACAGTGGGTAGGTGTCATAGTTTTTCATTGATAAATTTCTTAAACGGTCGTATCTTGCCTTGATACTGATATCATTATACAGGGGAAATGTATACCCATCAACGGTTCTATATATCAAAGTACCAGTGTTGTCCTATCGTACTCAGTCGTTGTGCAAAGACAGCCCAACACGGAAAACTTTTTTCGAAGCGAGAAAGTTGTCCTTTTAAGGATGATTACATAGTAATCAGCGAACTAGGGAACAAACTATTGCTCTAACTTGGATATTTTTAACATGCTCTTTTCTATGGTTACTGTTATTTTACACAAAATTGTCTAGAATGACCACAAACACCGTGTTTATTAAATGGCCAGACAACGGTGTAGTCACAGTGAAAATATGCAGACACAACGGTGCAGTTTCTGTGTTTTATGTACGGTGTGGTTATATTTTCATAACAAATTGTGAACGGTGTAGACATAATGCAATTGTGAACGGTGTAGACTTGAAGTAATACAGAACTTATCATTTCTGGAATGATAATATTGTTATGTTTAATGATAACGTTTTCACGGCTGGAAATCATGTTTTACAATTACTACCGAAATTCTTCAACAATTATGCTAATATGTGACTGACTTGTAAATGCTTTGCAGCAAAGAAGGTGACAATATGTCTACAAAATATACTTTAATCAAAATATACTTTAATCAGAATAGAGAAAGAATCTATTTTCCTTGATATTTGTCAAAGCAATTCCGTAAGGGTCAAATAGTAGAAATTACCAAGAATCTGCCGGCGTCTGTTTTATTTTTTTCTTTTATTTTCAGTTCCATGTTGTTCACTTATTACTACTGTCATTTCGAAGGGAGTTTCGAAAAGGTTGTGAAGCATTCGGAGTAGGACCATTCCATGCATGAGTCCTGAACATAAAAATGACGAAGTTCAACACCCCATAAAGTCGTTCAAAAAGCTCCGACCTTAATTCCTGGTATTTCAATTGGACGTGCTAAACAGATGAAACGGATAGGGTCTCTTCTCTTTCCCCACGAGAACATGAAAACAATGGCTGAAATGAACAGTTTGTTCCCAGATGTGATTAAGTCATTGAGAAGCGTTGATCAACTTGGTATTTGTTTATCTTGGTCAATGAAGGCCGGCCTTCGATGGAAAACATTGCATTTCATTTATTTATAGATGTGTGTAAGTTACACTGTCTTGGGAGTACTTCAATGCGTTTTACTCCAATAGTCAAACGGTTTTGGCGAATAGAATATTGTCTTTTTCATTACAAATGGTTACATTTTATGAGTGGGCCCAAAAAATCTTGGTCAGAAAATTGTCAGTCCTGAAGAAGAAGTTCATTACGTATGAAAATTCCAAAATGAATTTTGCAGTTCCAGAATTCTATTTTCAAGACTTATTTACTTAAGTCGAACAAGACGAAAAAAGGCCCAAATGTTTATGAAACAAATGTATAATTTATGTTTTGTTATTTATGATTTATGTTTTGTTGATTGAATCCTTTATTTTGGGTAAAATCAGACTTTTCAATGAGGGGTCAATTTGAAAACAAGATACATTTCGATCAATAATTATCATACTCCATGAGTTGAAATCATTTCATTAATTACAAGAATTGATTGTAATAACCAATTAAAACAGTTACAAAGAAAAATTCAAAGCCAGAGCCGAAATTTCGAATCTACAAATCAAATGAACGGATGAACAAGAAATTTGCCGTTGCGCTTAACATGGCTTCAAAATGACGGTTATCGTATGTCTTGTTTGATATTTTGTGATGGTATTCCTTGTGATTATCATTTCCGTCAGATGTTTATTCAATCGGCTCGATGGTGGAGGACGAGAATTTTAACAGAGACATCGAAATTATTTTATATCCTTCACAATCTTATTATTTTTATATCATCTACGTTTTATTATGACATATTTATGCCTTTTATCTACTGTGATTTTATTGTGCTTTGTTTAATTTTATGTTGTGTGTATTGATAGCTGTATTTTTAAGAATTAGTGAAATCGCCATTATGGAAAGTTTTACCGCCATTTAGGAAAATTCAACAAACTCTTATTTATTATTCATTTATCACTTATTACTATCGTTTATGCATCTACGCATTATGTTATCTACCATTCTATAATATCAGTTAGGGAAAAAAATAAATCTAATCCTTACAACTTTGCTCTATTCAAAATGGTTTCTAGGCGTGGAAAAGTATAAGCAATCTGGAAAGATACATTGCCAACAGGGAGGAACAGCCCACTTCTTCCAGAACCAAAACACCAATATTGATTTCTGACAGCAAGGGGTACACGCTCCAGAACCACACTCCAGGCAGGATCTTTCCATTTACTCTATGGTGCAGATCTGGTGCCTCCACCGAATCCTTAGTGAATCTTACCATTCAAAACATCCAATCCACTACTGGTCCGCTACAGCTGTACTTTTGGGGCGGCACTTGTGATATAACTAGAAAGACTGGAGACACTATCAGACAGCGCTACGTTAGTTCTAGCACCTGCCTAAAAGTAATCAGTGACCAGTGTCGACGCCTCATTAACCACATTGAAAACAGACCAGACATCACCCTCAAATTTGTTGAGATCCCGTGCATATCTATCTCAAACTGGAATAAAGTAACAGACGGGAGCCTACTTCTAGAGGACAAAAGTATATCCAATCAAGTCTTGTCAGTCAACCTCTTATTCAGAAATCTCAACCGTGAGCTATCACAGAACACACTAGTATTCAGTACCGACTGCTTGAACCATAGAAGAAAAAGACCTGGTCGTAGACAAAAAGTTTCTGTCAAACCCTCGGTGCTAAGCGACGGTGTACATCCTAACAAACAAACGAGCCTGATTTGGACTAAAAAACTATTACTAGACGTATACAAGACTTGTTACGAAGACACCAACATTCTAGATATATCTGTGATGTCCGACGATCTCAACTCATTGAATGCTGACTTGTAAAGCTAAGTATATTCTGTATACTACAATAAAACATCACTTTCATTAAAGAAATCACAAATATTAAGTTTAGAGGGACGGCTGTTATAATCACAACCACCCTCATAAAGTAGTATAATTTGTGTACCACCATAAACAGCAATAGATTACAGACATTTAGCATAGAGGGGAGGCTGTTATAATCACGACCACCCTCGTAAGAAATCAAAATTATAAAACAAGAGTGCCTGAAAGGCACTGATATCGCTCACCTGAGTTCTTCGTGTATTTGATTGTGTACAATATAAATTTTGTTGTAAACAAATATATATGTCAGTATTATGTCAAATTAAATTATTGTAAACTAGAATATCACTGAAAGTGATCATACCCCCCATTGATTTTTCACATGATTTCTCCTAGTCCGATAAGCCCCGCCCTGCCACGCCAACAATTTTTGACAAATCAAAAATTCACGAACAAGTTTTGAAAAGGGTCACCCAAGGGACATTCCTTTCAAGTTTGGTAATAATTAGCCCAGTGGTTAATGAGGAGAAGATTTTTGAATAATTATCTTACGATTTCTCGAAGTCTGATAAGCCCCGCCCTGCCACGCCCACAATTTTTGACGAATCAAAAATTCATGAGCATGTGTTGAAAACAGTCACCCAAGGGACATTTTTGCCAAGCTTGATTCTAATTGGCCTGATAATTGATTTTTAAAGATTTTTCACATGATTTCTCCAAGTCCGATAAGCCCCGCCCTGCCACGCCCACAATTTTTGACGAATCAAAAATTCACGAACAAGTTTTGAAAAGGGTCACCCAATAAACACATCTGCCAAGTTTGGAAAGAATTGGCCAGGTGGTTGAGGAGGAGAAGACTTTTGAAGAATTACCTAAAGATTTCTTTTAGTCTGATAAGCCCCGCCCTGCCACGCCCACAATTTTTGACAAATCAAAAATTCACCAACAAGTTTTGAAAAGGGTCACCCAATAAACATTCCTTTCAAGTTTGGTAAGAATCAGCCCAATGGTTAAGGAGAAGAAGATTTTTGAATAACTATCTTACGATTTCTCGAAGTCTGATAAGCCCCGCCCTGGCCCGCCCACAATTTTCACCGAATCAAAAATTCATGAGCATGTGTTGAAAACAGTCACTCAAGGGACATTTCTGCCAAGCTTGATTCAAATTGGCCTGATAATTGATTTTTAAAGATTTTTCACATGATTTCTCTAAGTTCGATAAGCCCCGCCCTGCCACGCCCACAATTTTTGACGAATCAAAAATTCACGAACAAGTTTTGAAAAGGGTCACTCAAGGAACATTTCTGCCAAGTTTGGAAATAATTGGCCTGGTGGTTGAGGAGGAGAAGATTTTTGAAGAATTCCCTAATGATTTCTTTAAGTCTGATAAGCCCCGCCCTGCCACGCCCACAATTTTTGACGAATCAAAAATTCATGAACAAGTTTTGAAAAGGGTCACCCGAGGAACATTTCTGCCAAGTTTGGAAAGAATTGGCCCAATGGTTGAGGAGGAGAAGATTTTTGAAGAATTTCCTAATGATTTCTTTAAGTCTGATAAGCCCCGCCCTGCCACGCCCACATTTTTTGACGAATCAAAAATTCACGAACAAGTTTTGAAAAGGGTCACCCAAGGAACATTTCTGCCAAGTTTGGAAAGAATTGGCCCAGTGGTTGAGGAGGAGAAGATGTTTAAAGCAATTGTTGACGACTTCCGACGCACGACGCACGACGCACGCCGGACACAGGGTGATCACAAAAGCTCACCTTGAGCATGTTGCTCAGGTGAGCTAAAAAAACCCCAAAAACATCAGTGGGAAGGCTGTCATAGTTACGACCACCCTCTGATTAATTTAGTCAAGCATTAATGAGTTAATAGATTTACAAGTTTAATACCAAGAACCACTATAGAAAAATCATAGATCTATCAAATAATCCTTATAATCATCCAGAAGGGCTGTCCGAATAGAGTGGTAAAAGATAACTGACTTAACGATAAACAAGAGCTAAAAATACAAATACAAAATCTATAAAACACTCTGAATACATTGCACAAGAGATCAAGAAGGCATAGTACCTACTGAATTCTTGTGCTTATAATACACTCTTGAATTTTTCTCAGTTTTGTAATTAGCGGATAAGCAGGCATAGTACCAGCTATCCAAATAAAACGAGTTTCCATTATTCAAAAAAGAATCTTAACTCCAGTCTAACAAATAACAAAAATGGAGTTACAACTACGAAGAAGTAGTAGATCCAAAACAAACTTACAAATAGCTCAAACTGAAACTAAATCTTACTGCCTGAACAAAAACAAAGCTCTTTTGAAAAAGCTTGAAGCATGCAATGAAAAAGATTTAACATACACTCTCAAATCAGGAAATAATCTAACACTCCAATTCAGTACAGCAGCTTACGAGGTATCAAGAATCTGTATTGAAAAGACGATAGGTTCCAGTAATTTTACAGAAGACCAAGAAGTGAAGCAGGAAACAGTAGAAGACAAATCCGGAGCAGTTGTAGAGCAGAGATACAAAATATACTGCAGAAAAAATAATGAAAACACAAATCAAAAACTGAAATTTACAATCAACTGCTACCACACAAAATCCTCGATGCTCATAAATGGACGTCATCTAGACAGCTTTGAACAACAAATCCTACAACCAATAATGAATATACTTAACACTCACCATGAAGAAATAAAGGAAAGTAACAACTCTGTGCAAAAAAAAGCTTGTATCAGGTATAGACAGAAAGCACACAGCTCCAAAAGACAAGAAACAGTCTAAGAACAAACAAATCACGGGAAATAACAACGCAGTATTAATGAAAGAGAAGCACAGCGGTGAACAGAAATCATCATCAAGTACCTTCCAAACAGAACAGGAAGAAGTGAATGCAATAGTGGTTAGCCACCCACTCAAAACAAACAAGTGCAACCAAGAAACAGGGGCGGATAATATTGAAATACACATCGATAACAACTGGTACTGTCCGATCTGTAAACAATTGGCAGAAGACAACACAATTGCATGTGATATATGCAATGAATGGTTTCATTTCAATTGCTGTAATATCAAAAAAGATGACCAAAAGAAAATGGATGATATACCATTTATATGTGACGCTTGTAACGATCAACTTCTCTTCTTGGATACAGATATAAGCCTAAACAACACAAAAACAAATCCCGAGAACCTGGAAATCTCACTGGTTGAAACAAATACAACAGAAACAGAAAAAATCCAGAAAACTAGAGATGAACTATCACTTCAATCTAGAAACAGTGATTCAACATTTACTGGAAGCCAGAGTTCAGAGGTGACTGTGACGGATGAACCAGTAGCCTTCCAAAATATATCACTTACAGAACTCCCACCAGAAATAAATCTACATCCAGATGATAAGGAAAACTCAAAGACGAACAATCCGAACAACGAAACTCCCCAAACGATGATTCAAGCAACAGGAAATCCAAATGAAGAAGAAAAAACAAGACATCCAATTCAGAGTAAACCTCAAAAGGCAAAGAAAAAGACAGACACAGAACATAAACAATATGTGCTGAGCCTAGAAAGACAGCTAAAGGAACAGCAAAAAACAATAGAGCTCCTGCAGAAGAACTTAGATATTCTAAATAAAGAGAGACAGTTCAATGCTACAGACCAACAAAAAGACCCCCCCCCCCACTTTCTCCCCAATGAATAATATCCAAAACCCACTGTATATCCAACTACAGCTCCTAGAAAATAGAATAAGAAGTATGGAAAGTCAGGCAACCCAAAATATGAGTCTTTTCACTACCATAACTCAGCAAATAATCTCTAATAGATCAGAAAACAACAATCACTGTCATGTATGCTGTGCCAAGAAAGATGTCTATATGTGTCATCAACAAATCCCACAGGAAAACATCCCAAAAGCACAAAATATGCAACATCTTTCCACACCTTCACTTCCAATTCACAACAGGCAGAACCAACAAAATATATATGCCCAAGAGACAATTATTCCTAACAGTAACTACAGTAGATCTTATAAACCCCAACATCCTGATCTAATAAAGCAAAGACAACGCTACCAGCGATCTATATCCCTCCAAAAACAAATGTTTGATAACAGAACAATAGAGATTACTTTGAAAAGCCAAACATCTAGTAAGAAAGAAGAAGACAAAGCTCCCCCATCGACCATACAAAATAACCCAGAGAACAATACCAGTAAAGAAATATCGAGACAAGAAGAAAAGGCTGATCAGCGAGAAAAGAATACTACTAGCCTGACAAATTCAATATACCTAAAAGTACTGGAAAGTGAACAAACTTCAGAGAAAACATTCGTTAGCAGAAAAGAAGAACCAAAAAGTTCTCAGATTGATGAAACACTAAAATCGAGTAAGGCACATCAACCCGACAAACAAATCTATAAACAAAGCAAAACCTCACCGAACAAAGAAAATCAAAGAAAAGCTCAGAACCAAAAAACACAAAGAAATGCAAGCCCGTCAGTAGAAAAATCGAAACAGCTATGCGATAACCCAAATCAAAAAGAATATCCAATCACTACTCAGTTACAGCAAGAACAAGATCAACAAAAAAGTCCGCCCAAAAAAACAAAATAAACGCAAGAAGAACAAGTAGTCTGGCTTACCTGCCCCTAATACTGCGTTATTGGGTCAGGAAGACACCAGTAATGGCGACGTCCATTGCACTGATATTTTAACAAAGGTAAAGAACAAAGTTCTTTAATTTTGTGAGCAGAGAAGGGTCATTAGAAGAGTAGATAGGTTTCGGTATATTTTTAACTCTAGCAATAAAAGTTTAACATGACCGCAACGCTAACCCGAAATAAAACGGTTTTAAATTATGTACATGAAAACTATATGACGGCAATTTGGATCTAACTCTGTACAGTAGTCCGATTAGCTCAGTGGTTAGAGCGTCTACTTTGAAATCCAGAGGTCCCTGGTTCGAATCCCAAGAGAGTAACATGTTTTAGCCACACCCCCTTTCTTTTTACATTTTTCATACCAAATGGTTCTACAGATTGCAAAGACGTAATAAAAACACAATTACCAATTATGTTTTAATTGCATCTTAGTGATTTCCAGAATAGTTTGGTTTGAGAAAATGTATTAAAGCAAAATGTAGACGAAAAAACATTTGCCCAACGTGGGATTCGATCCTTGGACATCTGGTGTCGAAGTCAGACGCTCTACCACTGAGCTAATCAGACTTCTTGTAAGATTTTTATCCAAATTGCGTTAAAATAGTTTTCAGGTACATAATTTAAAACCGTTTTATTTCGGGTTTGCGTTGAGGTCATGTAAATCTTTTATTGCTAGTATTAAAAATATACCGAAACCTATCTACTCTTCTAATGACCCTTCCCTGCTCACAAAATTAAAGAACTTTGCTCTTTATCTTTGTAGTGAAATCTCTCCACTGGAGGCCGCCATTGTTACTGAATGCCTAACGTACTAAAATACAGAGTACGACAGGGAACCAGACTAGAAGAACAAGAAGTATTTTTTAGAGATTCCTGCGAAACAAACGCGCCCACCGGAAAAGGACAAATTGATGGAAAAAAGACAAATTTAGACATCATCTCGCTGAATATTGAAGGTATAAAGGGGAATGCAGCATTTCTAAGTACTCTATGTAAATCCAAAAAAGCAATTATCTGCCTACAAGAACATTGGCTCTGGGACTTTGAAAAAAATAAGGTAGAAGAATATGCACCATCATTTGATTATCACATTATCTCGTCAGACACACAAAATCCGATTTCTAACTCCTATGTTCCCAGAGGCAAGGGTGGTGTTTGTCTGCTATGGAACAAAGATCTGTCAAACAATGTAAAAAAAGTCGACATAAATAATGAGAGAATCTTAGCTATACAGCTACACTTTGCTACAAAATCTATACTATTAATAAACGTCTATCTACCAACCATGAGTTCAAACTCTAAAATAGAGTATCAAGATTGCTTAGACGTTCTAAATGCCTTACTGCAAAACCATCAAGAAAAAATATGGATTATCTGTGGGGACTTTAACGCAAGCTTATCCCCAGAACGGAATAACCCACAAGACAAACTACTGAAGGAATTTGTAAGAGATCAGAAACTTTCCCACACATATGATTGCCTAACCAATCCAACCTTTATTCAGCACAGCGGATTAGGAAAATCACAAATAGACTATGTATTAACAAACAATAAAGATTTTCTCTCAAGTACTAGCATACTGTATGATCAAGAGGAAAATACGTCTGCCCATTTTGCAATAAAAACAAACATCATAGTAGACATAGAATCAAAACCAATGCAGAGTAAGAAGAAATCTCAAAAATCTATCAAAACATTATGGCAAAAAGGTGACGAAAACAAATACTGTAGCCAAATACAAAGCAATTTAAACAAAAACATTCTCATTGGGGAAACAGACATCAATAGTAAATTTGAACATGTTACTGACACTTTAAAAAGTTCAACCAAACACTGTATACCCTCAAAAACCATAAAGCTTGAAGGTCCTAAATATAGAATCTCACCCACAACAAAAAACCTTATACAGGAAAATAAGTTGTCACTTAGGGCGTGGCGTCTGGGAGGATCCCCACGTGGTGATGATCCTCTGTTTACACAAATGAAAAAGACCAAAAAAGCGGTTAGAGGCCAGATGAGGCGTGAACACGCTACTGACAGATGCAGATTCTTTGAAAAATTGATGAAAGATCCAAACAAATCATATTTCTTTAAGCTAATAAAGAGAAACAAAAATGGAGGAGGAAAAGCTGTAACCAACTCCCTCACTATGAACGGAATGGACACTGAAAATCAAGAAAAACAAACTGAAGCCTTTGCTAACTATTACGAGGACTTAGCGGTACAAAAACAACATGAAAATTTCAACAACAACTTCCTCTCATCTCATGAACATAGATGTAAGCTGATAGAGAAACTAGCTGAGCTCAAAAATGAACAAATAGAAGAATTTAAAGAAACAGAAGTGCCAGCTGCTGTTGATAGTCTTAACACGAACAAGGCAGCAGATGAATACGGCATCACCGGCGAACACATTAAGTATGGGAAGAAAGTATTAATTCAACCACTGACAGACCTCTTTAATGAAATATTACTGGAAGGAGATATACCAGCATCATTCAAAACAGGATACATCACTCCAGTGCACAAAAAGGGAAAATCTGAAAAAAATGTTGAGAACTATAGAGGTATAACAGTCGCATCCATATTTGGTAAAATCTTCGAAAAACTCCTGCTCCAAAGACTCCTGGATATGAATAAAGAACAATCAAAACTACAGTTTGGGTTCACAAAAAACACCTCCCCAGTCACAGCAGCCTTGATAGTGTCTGAAGCAGAAATAGATGCCAAATCAATGCAAGCACCTCTATACATGGCAACCCTAGACACACAGAAAGCTTTCGATGTCGTAAATCACGAAATCCTTCTGGATAAACTGTACCATACAGGGGCAAACCTCAGTGTCTGGAAACTCGTCAAGGGTATGTACGAAGGCCTTACTGCTAGAGTCAAATGGAAAGGAACATACAGTGATCCATTCAAGATATGCCAAGGAGTCCGTCAAGGTGGCATCTTATCGACCCATCTTTATAAGCTCTATATCAACGACTTACTGAAAGAATTAGAAGCTAATATGATGGGAAAATTCATCGGGACAACATACACCGGCTGCCCTACGTGTGCAGATGACATATGTTTGCTGTCAGAAAATACAATTGAATTTGGAGACATGTTGAACGTCGTAAACAACTATGCCAACAATCACAGGTATTTTATCCACCCGGAAAAAAGTGTTGCAGTACAAAAAAGTAAACCAACTCAAAATACAGAGAACTGGGAGTTAGGAGAAGAAAAAATATCAATTGAAAACACAACAACACACCTTGGAATAATACGGTCAAAGAACAAAGAAAATGAACTAAACATAACCAATAGGATCAACACAGCAAGAAGAACATTATACTCCCTATTGAATGTTGGATGTCATGGTGTAAACGGTCTAAATCCACCTATTTCTTCAAAGATATACCAAGTTTATGTTATTCCTAGGATGATAACCTATCTCGAAGTTATGCAGTTGACAAAATCAAATATTAACGAACTTGAACTATTCCATAGAAGAACTCTTCGACGTTTCCAATCCTTACCTCAATGTACAAGTAACGCAGCCGTTTACCTCTTACTGGGTGTCCTACCAATTGAAGGGGAAATTGATAAAAGAATCTTGAGTCTCTTCCATTCTCTTACAACTGGCACAAATGAGAGTATTCATAATATATTCAGAAGACAAAAAGACCCTGAAATTCAACATCAGAAAAGTTTCTACTGCAGAGCAATACAGACTTTAGAAAAGTACAACCTCCCAAACTTCTACGATACAGATGTAAAACCACCAACTAAAGCTGAATGGAAGAGAACTATTAGGAAAGCTGTAAACCAAACATGGACCGATAAATTAAAAAAAGAACTGGAAGGGAAAAGCAGCATGAAACTATGTTACAAGAACCAACTAGAGATAGGAAAAACTCACCCAGTTTGGGATACTATTGAAAATTGTGCTACAGACATAAAAAGAGGAAACATAAAGGCGAGGATGCTCACTGGAACATACTTACTTTATGGAAGACATAACACAGAAGATGAGGTGCCAAACTGTCCAATGTGCCACATAGAGAAAGAAAACGTGGTTCATATTCTCACCAGATGCCCGTTCCTGAGTGACATAAGATCAAAAATGATCCCCGAGATTAAGTCAATACTCTCAAATCAACTGGGACAGTCTTTCTGGAGTGAGAACAAAGGAAGTAGAGAAGATCTGGCAAAACTGATACTTGATAGCTCTTTTTATATACCTAAACATGTACACCAAAGAAACCAAACATTGCTCAAACAAATAGAACACCTCACTAGGAAGCTATGTTACGATATACATGTCAAAAGAGCAAAGTGCATGAATGACTGCAACAAAGAAAAGTTAAGAGTAACGTAAATACAACAGAAACCAATATCTTTTTTTTTTTTTGTTTGTTTTCTTTTTATCCATTTTAAGCAATCTCCATTTTTTATTCTGACTACTTATTAAGGTAAAAAGTGTCTCCGGATAATGTGGGTCACAATAAGTACAATTTTAAGTTATACTAAAAGTCAGCTGTATACACAAACTAGCTATGTATCATCATGACAGAACTCAGTTTATATTAGGGTAATGAACATGTTTTTTAATCTGTAATTCTCAAATCCACATCTTTTTTTTTTTTTTTTTTACAAAATATATCTTCAGACACAAACTCCTGCTAGACTCATTGAGTCAATTATAATGTACAATTTCAACAATATATGAGGTTGTTGTACATAAATAATGAAATAAGCCAGTTTTAACATTATATATTGAATCATGTCCAATCCAGGGATATGGTCTTAATCTATAATTGATATATTTTATCTACATCCTTTGTATCAGTCTGCTCTTAATGATTTAGGTGCTTCAAAACATATAGTGTCAATTTAGGTACAATTTTTTTTTCTTTTTTTAGTAATACTCGGTGTGTAATACGGAAACATATGATCCCATTTAAATGTATATATATATATTGTAATGAAACTGTGTGTGATCATATGGTAACCTAGTGTATTTTTCAACCAATATAGAATTGTGTGTTGTTTTTAAACCAAAACCCTATGTAAATGATTTTATTGTTGTATATATTTTATACTTAGTATGTTGCATGTAGATATTTTATTTAATAGATACCAACTAATCAAGTATACCATATCAGAAGATACTGACGTGTCGGACGATAGTGCCTCGGAAGAACGGGGGAAAATACTCAGGAACGAACGAACGAATCACAAATAACAAAAATGTCTTCCGAAAATTAAATCAAACATACATTGAACTGTTTAAGGCTTAGGTGAATGAAGAAAAGAGAAAACATATTTCCTTAACTTTTGTTTTCGTTTACTTTGAGGATGGCGGCGTTTTCATCAAGGAAGAGATCTGAGTTTTCTAAGACCAAAGTATTTGAGGGAGATAAAACAGATGTGCAGATGAAACAGATGTGCAGATGATCTGCTATCAGTTAGAGCTAGTTCGCCCTATACAACATACCAAGTCTACACCGTTCACAATTTGTTGTGAAAATAATAACTACACCGTAAAGATTACACAGAAACTGCACCGTTGTGTCTGCATATTTTCACTGTGACTACACCGTTGTTTGGCCATTTAGTAAACACAGCGTTTGTGGTCATTCTAGACATTTGTGTGTAAAATAACGGTAACCATAGAAAAGAGCATGTTAAAAACATCCAAGTTAGAGCAATAGTTTGTTCCCTAGTTCGCTGTTTACTATGTAATCATCCTGAAAAGACTAACTTTCTCGCTTCGAAAAAAGTTTTCCGTGTTGGGCTGTCTTTGCACAGCGACTGAGTACGATAGGGCAACACTGGTACTTGGATATATAGCACCGTGAATAGGTATACATTTCTCCTGTACAATGGTATCAGTATCAAGACAAGATACGGCCATTTAAGGAAATTATCGACGAAAAACTAAGACACCTACCTCTAACGATTTTCCACCGACGCCATCTTTGATTGACCACTCAAAACTTCCGTACAAACTGCACAAATTCTAACGTACAACTTACAACACAGTGATTACGTACACCTTCAATGGTGTTAATCCTTTCCTGAACAATTACTTATTATGCTATAAATCAGTATTGCATGAGTTGACCTTGTTCAAATCACAGGGGTCCGTAATTTGAGCATTGGCACCATCTAGACTATTCTTTTCATAAGTAATAACTAGAAGGTGTCAAGGGTCAAATCACAGACCCCTATGGTTCAAATTGAAAGGGACTGCAAATGATAGAATTAAATATAGCAAAAACACTCTTATCAGATCTATCTGTTTTGTTGAATCCAAAATTTGTTTTACAAGTTTTAATGATATTTTTATACTAAGTATGTCATGTACTTTAAGGTTTACGAACTGAGAATGAAATGCAGAGCCAGAGGCGAAATTTGAAAAGTGCCAGTAATTCCTAATCTGTGTTACATTTCCATTCCAAATACAAATATGAGCATTTCGTATGGTTTAGAATTTTGAATTAATGCATACTTATAGAAATATACTGAGAGGCAAAAATAAGTATACACCCTAGTTATTCCACGTTTTCTGAGAAAACGATTCATAAAGTATGTATGATTTTTATCTCCACCGAAGGTGGCCATTTATTGATGTAAACTTCTCCACCTATCTTTGTATATGTTCGTCCTTCCGTTACGAAGGTCTTTTCATACAGCGTCACCGAAAAAGGGGGTATAATTGATTAATTAATGCAAGCATCCACAGTGATACAAACCCTATATTTATTAGCGGATTTGGATTAACTTTTCACAGAAAGTTTCGAGTCACCTAAGACCATGCGTACATTGTTATTGTATTTCCTTATTACGACGCGTCATGGTAAAAGGAGGCTTGATGAAAACACGTTATCTGGCATAACCCCTTCTAAATTCAGTTATTGACGGATTTTGATAAAAAAAATACGTAGAATGTTTCTACAACCTGGCTAAGTGTATATCAGTGTCAAATTTCTTTCATATCATGCTGTGTCATAGGAAAAGGGGTCTTATTGCAAAAATGGCTTATTTGCCGATTTCTACCAGTCATCGAGAATTGGGTTATAATGTTACAGAAAATTTAACGTTGTGATTTGTTGTGGAAAAGAATAAAGAAATCAAATACGGTTTAACGGCAACATTTGATTCTTTACTAAGTTGCACGCGCAAAGTTTGCAAAATCGGCATGTAGCATAAATATGGGTAGTCATGCAATTTCAGGTAAAATCTATCAACACTGTATTATTGGTTTAAGAGTAGAAATGAAAAGTACAAAATTTTGAGTCGATATGATGGAAATTAAGAGAGATATTGACAAACAAAAAGTGTATACTTTCTTTCGCCTCTAAGTATATTTGACAAAAATGTTCAAAATTACCTCCCTTGCATATGAAAATAGAGTAAAATAATATTTGTAAATTATTTTCTTCTTAAAGCATAATCTTGAAATCCGGCCTGGTGAATCAACTTATGCGAAGTGTATTTACAAGTGTGTGTAATTTGATTCATTTCGTATGGCTAGAAAGTGGTGTTTTCATTCTCAGTTCGTAAACCTAAATTGCTAAAACAAGAGAGACTTAGAATAACAATTACTTGTGAATACATATTAACACATACCAGCCAACAGATGTTTTTGACTTAACCCTTTCCCAAACAAGACCTTGTGTTGGGATCCCTATCAGAATAGACATGGAAAAACACTGAGGCAAAAGAAGAAAATGCTGATAATCAGTCTTTCTCCATTTGCTTCAATGTTCTCTTACCTAAATTATACTGAAATCCTATCTTTATTGAAATTTATTATGACCCCTAAAGCAGCTTTCAATATGGAAGCATTTTAAAATTCTGTCAATTGGGAAAGACTTAATTTAATAATTACTCATTTTCAGTGTGACAGCAATGTTTTTGAAACACTTAATGCAAAAACTTTAACACTAAAAGTGTACTGTAAACGTTTTGTATTGAATTTTGTTCTGAAATTTAACCTAACCATTCGATGCAAGGATCATCACTCCAGATAAGAGAGCGAGATAGATTTTTCAAAATGCAATATTTTGCTCCTTAATCAAAACCCTACATTGATGGTACTCATTGAAATTGTGTTATAAATAGGATTCAAATGAGTACTACAACATAGGATTTGGAATAAAACTAACAAATTTAGAAAGTCTTCATCCCCTTTTATCCAGTTAGCTGTAGCTCTGCCAAGGACTTAAGTTTACATAGCATGATAGAGCATGCTCTATATTGTAGGTATTTTTAAACTAATTACGGTAAATATTTTACAACTTATCTGAAAATAAAAGTAAATATTAAGTAACTAATGACAACAAATTTGAACTAAACAGTCAACATTTTTGTGTTGTCATGAAAGCTAAAGGAGTAAATGCCAGATTTTCCACCAATTTTCCTTTTAAAATGATTGTTCTAGACTAGAATCTAGTTTGACAGCTTACCTTGCATGACTCATCGGGCTCCTTGATACATTCTGCAAGTTCCTGGTCAGTCAGCATCTTTGATTCAAGTTTAGATTCACGACAAAGTTGACCTCGGTAACTTTTGTGCGATGCTGTAGGTCGAAGTTTTCTGGTGACGAACGCCTAATTGATAACTGGTTCCCGACGCAAGGTAGAATCAAAGTCCTGAAAGGCCCAAAATTCTGCCCCACAAAATAAAGAAGTTGGAAAGCATTGTGGAAGATGAAGAGATTGCTTGTGACAAGCCATTTTTTCCTTTCCCATAATGTCTTATCATTATGAAAGACCAAATACATGTAATGTATAGTTTCAATAAAGTTCTTGTAATTGCCATCTACAACATCTTTGAAGTTTGACAAGTCTAAAATATTGTTGTCTGGTTAGTTTCAATAAAGTTCTTGTAATTGCCATCTACAACATCTTTGAAGTTTGACAAGTCTAAAATTTTGTTGTCTGGTTATGAGTTAAACCAATTTACTTAAATTCAAATTGAACTTTTAATTCTTAATTATCATGATCTGATTCATCTTCAACCCATTATCACACATTAACGCCTCCTGACTCCCCAAATGAAAAAGGCTTTGGAAAGCATTGTGGAAAATGAAGAAATTGTTTGTCACAAGCAGTTGCTTCTTTTCCCACAATGATTTCTATATAAAAAGACCAATGTAAAATTTCATTCACTTGAAATTGTCGTCTGTATCATCTTTGAATTTGGACTAGTCTAAAAGTTTGTTGTTTGGTAGTGGGTTAAATGTTTAGCTGTCTATAATTCTGAATAGCTTGAAAAGAATATTGGATGGTTGGAACAGTTAGTTACATAAAAAGGGAAATAACTGTCAATATTTTTTGCAAGTGATTACATCACAGTTCTCTCCCCTGAATAATAAAATATAAAATAAGGGGTGAGTGTGGGACTGGGTTGAATGTATTTTGGACAATAGTGGAGCGGATAAGTGCCATTTTTTGGCAAAATCGTGCAAATGGTGATACAATCACCAAATTTGGTGTGGTGGTACTAGAAGGGAATTGGAAAATTTTGACCTGATGGGACATTGAAAAATCCTAAATGGCGGCCATTTTTCAAGATGGCCGCCGAACTGAACCCTTGAAAGGGCTATATCATAAAATTTGGAACCATGTTTTGATTTAAACCAGTTCTTGAGCTAAGTTTTGATAAAATCGCATGTAAAATGATTTATTTTATCCATTTGAAGAAATAGAACAAAATGGCTGCCTGTTTCAAGATGGCCGCCAAAAGTGAAAGTCGGATAAGTGCCATTTGTTTTGGCAAAATCTTGAAAATGGTGATACAAGCACCAAATTTGGTGTGGTAGTTTTAGAAGGGAATTGGAAAATTTTGACCCGATGGGACATTGAAAAATCCTAAATGACGGCCATTTTTCGAGATGGCCGCCAAAATGAACCTTTGAAAGGGCTATATCATACAATTTGGAACCATGTTTTGATTTAAACCAGTTCTTGAGCTAAGTTTTGATAAAATCGCATGTAAAATGATTTATTTTATCCATTTCTACAAATAGAACAAAATGGCTGCCTGTTTCAAGATGGCCGCCAAGATTGAAAGTCCTCTGATTCTGATCCACTATCTTGAAACCTATTGTCTTTAAATCTTGTGTAGTTCCGACCACCATACTCGGAACCTCGTCCGCGGATCTTCAACCTGATACAACTCTCTCGTCTGTTAACCCCATCCCTCTTAGCGCATGCGATAGGACACTGCTTCACCTGAATTGAGTCAGAACGTGAGAGGTCTACGTTCCGTTCTGTAAGACATGTCGTTCCCGGTTGATCAGTAGAAACATCATGATACTCCTTTATGAGTTTCATAACTGCGGACTGCTCTTGTGTCACTTCATCATTGACTTGGACATCACACCAACTTTCTGTGCCGCTGACATTTACCAAGTCTAAAAGACATTCGTCTTCAACAGTTCCAATATGCTGATCTGTTTTAGCCTCTATAATGGCCACACTTGATGAGACGATTTGATTTATGTCTTCATACTGCTTCAACAGGTTGATGTGATGTGTTGATCTTATCACCAACTTTTACTCTGTAGTCCATTCTTTTGACTACTTGTACCACCTTATATGGCCCCTTCCAGTGTAGAAGCATCTTATTGTGATTCGTCGCGAGTAATACCGACATCTTGTCACCGACTCGGAGGTTTCGTTTCCTCGACTTCTTATCATAGCGATGCTTATACGTCCCATGGGCTTTACTTTACTGAGGCTTTGTCTTGCTATACTGCAAGTTTCTTCCAGACTGTGTCATAAATCTGGCACGTACTCGTATGTGCTCCTTGTTTCTGGAACTTCCTGCTCTGATCAGAGCTCTTTAAGTGCTTGCACAGGACCACTGACAGCTCGGCCATACAGAAGTTCAAATGGCAAGAACCCTGTACTTGCTTGCGGTAGCCTACCTCTCTGTATGCAAACAAAACTGCAGGCAGGTATCTGTCCCAGTCTTGGGGGTCTTTCTTGACACATTTTCTTTAGCATTTTCTTCAAAGTGCCATTTATTCGCTCACATAACCCGTTACTCTTTCGAGTGTACGGTGTCGTGAACAGCTGTTTCACAGAAACCACTCTCATAACTTCTCCCATCAACTCCGAAATGAACTGTAACCCCCTGTAACTAAGGATCTCTGTTGGAAAACCAACCCTGGAGTAGATCTCAGCGATTCTTTCTGCTTCAACTTTGGGTAATGTCACAGCCTCAGGATATCTAGTAGCATAATCTACCACTGTCAATATGTATCTGTTTCCTCTTTCTGATATTGGCACAATCGGGCCTATCAGATCTACAGCGATACGATGAAACGGTATGTTTATAATGGGCATTTCCCATTAAGGCACCTTTGTTACCCGACCTTTTGGAATCGTCTTTTGACATATGTCACATGAGCGGCAAAATCTTGTTACGTCACTTTTTATTCTGGACCAATGAAAGCTACTAGTGATGCTGTCTTCTTTTAGATGATAAGTGTCCACCTACTATGGAATCATGAGCGAGCTCCATGAGTCGACGTCTGTGCAGCTTGTGTACCACTTTCTGTTTCGTCTCTTTGACAGATGTAGCTCGAATCTGCCGGAAGACTCTGTACAATATGTCCTTTCTATTAATGTACGATAATCATAAGGCGCTACCATTCTTGGTTTTGAAGTCGGTCTTGTCTTCAGCGTGCTTCCAGAGCCTCGACAAAGACTGGTCAGCTTTCCGGGCCTGCTTCAACCGATCTGCATCAATTTCCTGGGCTTCATTGATGCTGGGTACTTTTAGCAGCCTCAACGACTTTTCTTGCTTCTTAGCTTGAGCCCGTGTCAAAACAGCTCCAGCCATACTTGATGACTGGACTTCGTTATCCTTTGGTTTCCATTTCTCATCTGGACAGTCTGAAACCCCTGGGATGCTTCCTAAGATCAAATTACATATTAGGGCCTTCGGAGCCATTACCTCTGTTTCACCCTTGAAGTATGGTGTATCTACATTATACTTTTGCAGCTGGAACCACCTTAGCTTCGCCGTCTACGGTGATCATTAGCTACTCCTTCTAACTGATCGTCTCGAACCAAGTGTCTGCGTACAGCAGCAAGCTCACATCCCGTGTCTCGTAAAACGCTGACTTTCTGGTCACGAACGTAACCAAATTTGAGTTTGAGGTTCCTTTCGCCGTCCATATTTTCGATGGTACATAGCCCAGACACAATTGGAACCGAGGTACCATTAGCTAGCTTCAGCTGGCCTTCATCCATGTTTTCTTTAATGTGTTGGAGTCTTTGAGGTACATGTACCGTCACACACGTAGCTGAGACCTTCTTGTCGCCTTGCTTACTGAACATGTTTTTGGCGTAGTTTGAGTCCTGGTTTCCAGACTTCTCTGATTTGCAATCACGTGCAATATGGCCCTCTTTTTTACATGCATAACAAATTCTCTTTGGCTTATTCGAGTTTTAAGGTACCTTGGGTTTAGGGTTGTTTTGTGCCACCATACTACCATGAGCTTCTGTGTAGTGCTCAGCAAGACACGTGACTTCCTCTATACATTTTTGCATCCTTTCCTTCAGAAACAAAGCCAGCTCTGGGGAACAAGTTTGGATGAATTGTTCTCTGACAAGCAAGTCCATCAATCCTTTATACGACTTTTCGGCATCGGACATTTCAATCCACCTTTCAAAGTATCGTGTTAGCCTGGCGATGAACTGAAATACAGTCTCCCCTTGTTCTGGTCTACTGTCACGAAACTTAGTCCTAAAGCCCTCCTCAGTCAGTCGGTATCGACTTAAAGCGTCTTAAAGTCGTTGGCTTGCTCTGGTAGTAGGCTAGTATAGACTTCAAGTCCCAGTCAATAAAGAACTCAGACTGATGGCTCAAGAGCTTTGCTTCCAGTCTTGACTTTCAGCGAACCGTTAAAAGCGTTCTATGTAGGTGTCCATGTCGTCCTTTCCTTCTTCAAAGTTTGGAGGTTTTGGCTTCGGCGAGGCACTGAAATCACCAAGAATTGGTTCGGATACCACGTCACCCGACTTTCCTATCTCGGCCCTGAGCCTCAACAATTCTAGCTCACGGTCTCTCATCTCTGCCTCAAAACGAAGCTCAGCGTGTCCTTCTTCTCGATCCTGAGCCCTTTCTTCACGTTCGAGAAATTCAGACTCATTTTTCTCCGCAAACTGCCTCAATTCCTCCCCTTCGAGGCCCATGCGTTCCCCAGCTTCCAGCCACTTCATCAAATCCATGCCTGTATAACACTAGCTTCGTACGCTTGTCGCCCAGCAGTATGAAACTGTGTGAAACAAATCCCGGACGAGCCCCTAATTTGTCAAAATGTTTCTTTCGTTCAATATGTTAATAAGATGTTAAATGCAATTTTGCATCTGCTTGTTTGTTTTATATAAAGTTACTATAATGAACAAGAGTCAAGTTTTCATTTCGTTTTTCCAAAATTCATTACCTTACAGAAATTTGCCGCTCACTCTATTCGACTATCACTCATCATTATCGTCCACATTAGACTTTGTGAAATATAAATTTAGATATACAGGCATAAGAAACATATTCAAGACAGTCCTACAAATAGCATTTATATAACAAACAGTGTAAAATATGAAATTGAAACATCGATTTTTACAATCAAATGAAATTTTAGAGTTTTCCAGCTTGGCGACCATCTTCAAATAGGCGGCCATGTTGTTTTATTAGTGCTTACAGGGAAAACAAATCAAAACACATACAAGAGCATGAAAATTGTGCTTTGAAACTAGTTTTACTCATAGCCTAAGACCCAAATCTATTGATATTGCCTTTTTGAAGCATCAGCTTGGCGGCCATCTTGCAAAATGGCCGCCATATTGGATTTTCCAATGTCCCGTCGATTCAAAAAATTTCTATTGCTATAAGGTACTACCACACCAAATTTGGTGCTTGTATCATCATTTGCACGATTTTGACCTTTATCCGCTCCACTACAATATTGGCATTGGACTCAGTATTTCACTCACCCTCCAAGTTAATAACTAGTGTTGAAGTTGTCAGTTACTTGTCTAATCCTAGTCTAAATTTGCTCTAGAGTTAGAGTTTACTATTTAAGATCTCCAAGTTTACCCATAACCACACTGTGGTTCTTTTTACTCCTTATAAGATAATGTTTTTTGAAAATATTGTGGAAAATGAAGAAATTACTTGTGACAAGCTGTTTCTTCATTTCCCCCAATATTTTGTATACAAAAGACCAAAAAGTGTAAAACTTCATTCAATTTAAATTATCGTCTGCAACATCTTTGATTTTGGACAAGTCTAAAAATTTTGCTGTTTGGTCAAGTATGTATAATAGTAAGATATTGACCCTTGTCCTGTTAAATTCAATTTTTTTTTCAAAAAGTAATGGCCTATTTTATATGCCAAATCTCCAATGGGTCTGACTCAAGGTTTTCCCATGATAATTAAATAAATGAAGTACAGTGTAGAGTAAGATCAGATTGCAGGTTCATGCCAACTGATCTTAGTCTTCACTGTCTGCTTAAGCCTTTTACACAACCAAATCATGTCATTGAAAGCATGAGAAGGGTTAGAATTCTACCCCAAACAATTATAATCTCTCTCTCACTCAGGGTAACAAATCTTGCAATTGTATTACACTTTAGCTTTAAAAAAGTTTACACAGTCAGGTATTTGCACCATTCATATGCCACTTTTTATGATCCATTTTTGAATTTTTTTATGGATAACAGAAGTAATATGTATTGTTCAAAGTCATTTACAGTTTGTAGTTGGAATGTTAATGGTTTATTTAGAAATGTCAATGGTATCCGCACTTGCAAATTAGATAATCCTCTATTCTGCCAAAACTTAAACTCAGATATTATTATACTTACTGAGACTCATGCCTGTTCAAATGATATATTGAATTTGAATGGTTATTTTTGTATCTCTAATTGTAGATCTGAGACCCCAAGTAGACTTAGGGGTGGAGTAGCTATCTTCATTAGGAATAACCTCAGAACAGGTGTCAAAACTATCAATAAATCCCATCATGATATGATTTGGATCAAACTAAATAAAGAGTTTTTCCGTTTCAAACAAGACTTGTATATATGTGGTATCTATATTTCCCCTATTTCATCTAGTTATACTAAAAAGAATGACACAGATAAAATTCTATTCCAAAAACTTGAATCTGATATTATAAAATTTAGTAACGGCGGCAAAGTGATGATAATGGGGGACTTAAACGCTCATATCAATTCCAATGACCTTGATTTTATACCTGGAGAAACAAATGGCAATTTGGATGATTTCATCCCTTTGAATTATTCTATTGATAATATTCATCGTTCAAGAAATACTTTCTCTCCTCAAATCACAAATGAATATGGAAAAATAATTCTAGATTAATGTATATCATCACAGTTGAGAATATTAAATGGCAGAACGATTGGAGACACAAAAGGAAAAGCTACATTTCATGGCTATAATGGCTCTTCTATAGATGATTATTGTATTTGCAGTGCTACCATGTTAAATGATGTATCCTTTTTTGTGTTAGAAGTTTTGATATTTCTTTCTCAGATCATTGTCCTATATTGGTAAAAGTTCAATCATATTATTGTCGCCACTCTACAAATATGCAAAGACTTCCACCCAAACATGTTATTTGGGATGAGGTCAAGCAACAGTCCTTCCTGAATAACCTCTCTTGTATTGATAAAAAAGCATTTTCTCAGTCTCTGTCAGATATTTCAAATGATTGTAACTTGACTGGTAAAGAGAAAGTAAATCAAATGGTCAGTAAATTTTCATCAGTTTTGAACTGTGCTGCCTTACAGGGCTGTCATTCAAGTAGATATGCAAAGAAAAATAGGAAAAAAACTAAGAAAAAACAACTCTGGTTTGATGATGAATGCACATCAAAGTATAAACATCTAAAATTTTTAAGTAGGCAGTTTGCCAACAATTCTTGGGACAACCATTTACGAGCTAAACTGTTTCATGAAAGAAAAGTTTATAAAAGACTAGTTCGGAAAAAGCATAGAATCTACAAAGCTAAAATTTTGGACAAAATGCTTCAAAATGAAAGGAAGAACCCTAGAGAATTTTGGACCAATGTTAACAATTTAATGGATAAGCATAAAACTGACCCCTCAGAGGATATAGCCCCTGATATTTGGATGAACCATTTCAAATCTTTGTTTTTACATTGAGTATGTGAACAACTTTGATGACAATTTGGAAGAGAATGGGTACAAATTTTTGGACAACACAGTTCTTAACAAAGAAATCTCGGTTGAAGAGATTCAAAATTCGGTTCGACAATTAAAAAATGGAAAGGCTTGTGGATGTGATGGAATTTCCAATGAAATGTTAAAATTATCTTCACAATATCTTATCAATGAATACGTCCTTATCATGAATTATATTCTTCAGCAGGGTTTTTATCCAGACAGTTGGAGAGAAAATATTATCAAACCAGTCTATAAAGGGGGAGGGACTAATGATCCTTCTAACTATAGGGGTATAGCCATTTCTAGTTGTTTTAGTAAACTATTTAGTAAAATTTTATTTAATAGAATGGATAGCTATGTTGAAACAAATAATATTATAAGTCCCGAACAAATTGGCTTTAGGAAGAAATGCCGAACAAGTGACCATATTTTAACATTAAAAACATTAATTGATAAGGCTTTCAAGTCAAAAAAGTATCTATATTCTTGTTTTGTTGATTTAAGTAAGGCATTTGATACAATAAATAGAGATGCTTTATTCTATAAACTATCAAAATACAATTTCACTGGCCCTTTTTACAACATTGTAAGAGACATGTACAAATCATTGTATTGTTCGGTGAAAATGGGAAATTGTCTAAGTGAAAGTTTTGCAACTAAAGTTGGTGTAAAACAGGGTTGTATTATGAGCCCATGCCTTTTTTCTCTATATATAAATGACATTTTGACATTATTTGACAGAGATTGTGATCAGGTTCAAATAGATGATATAAATACTTCATGTTTATTATATGCAGATGATATTGTTCTATTATCAAATAGTGCTAAAGGTTTGCAAGCTACATTAAATAAGCTTAGCATGTTCTGTAATAAATGGAACTTGAAAGTCAATATTTCTAAGACTAAAGTTATCATATTCAATAAGGGCGGTAAGATGTTTAGAGATGTTGCTTTCAAATTTGAAGGGAATGTAGTAGAAGTTGTAAACTCGTATAAATATCTTGGCATAATTTTTAAATCCTCTGGTACTTTTACCGAGGGTATAAACTATCTTTGCAGGAAGGCTCAAAAATCCTCATTTTGTATTAGAAAAGCAATTGGTTCAGATAAAATGAATACACCTTTATTTCTTAAGTTATATGAACAATGTGTTAAACCTATTTTGCTTTACTGTAGTGAAGTATGGGCATGTGAAAAACTTGTTTCGCAGGCAGGATCTCTCGAACAGAAATACGACACCCTCATTACTGAAAAAATGCAACTTAAATTCTGTAAATATATTTAGGAGTTCACAAATTGGCTTCTAATAATGCAGTTAGAGCGGAGCTTGGGATATTTCCTATCGCCCTCTTTTGTTTAAAATCTAGCATTGGATTCTGGTTACATATTATTGAATCTGATGGAGATAAGCTAGTAACCAAGGCATATAAGGATATCATTAATTTACGTAAGGGGTTTGGAGTTAATGTCAGAACGCTTCTGAATAAATTGAATTTCACCCATGTTTGGGATAATCAATCCACCTTTTCTAAGTCAAGGTTATTGAATTCAATAACCACGAAATTAAATCTTATACCGTATTCTGGAAAAATGTTTTGTTTGATGATAGTAGTAATCCCACTAACGGTAATAAACTCCGTACTTATAGGAATATTAAAACAAACTATTCACTAGAAAAATATTTATTAGTAGGTGATTGTTCAAAAGAAGAAATTTCTACTTTTTGTAAATTGAGGCTTAGTGCTCACAAACTCTTCATTGAAGAAGGGAGATATAAGAAAATCCCTGTTAATGAAAGAGTTTGTAAACTGTGCCAAAATGGTATTGAAGACGAAGAACATTTTATCCTAACATGCACAAAATTAAAACATGTAAGAGAGCCTTTCTTTCAATCTCTTGAAAATATTTGCCAGTCTTTTATATACAAGTCTAATAATGAGAAAATGAAGTTTATCCTTAGTAATGATCAATATGATTTAAATGTGATATGTATATCCCATGTTCATAACATGTATAGGGAGAGAATGGATTTGTTACAAATTAGCTAGACTATCCAAGCTTAACAATTTTATATACCTTGTACATACGTATAATTAGCCAACCTACTATTTAGAAAACATTATATCGCTGCTTTTTGGCAGGAGCCTTGTAACTGCAGCTTGTTTAAAGCTGTTTTTACGAGGTTCTTGTTGAAAGGCTGGGATACTGAACCGATGTTCACTGGCTTGATCTTCGACAAGAAATCGCAGGCATGTATACTCCGTAGGTATTGGCCTGGGCCCGGTGGATGTGGAGTGGGTGATTGTGACGCGGAATAATCGATACTCATCAGCATTCTTCACTTTCGAGCAGAGTCGATAGTTTCCATGTGCATTATGACTTCGTATTCTGCACATGCTTCTCGTGTCTACATAATGTTGGAGAGTGATGATCTCGCGTTGCAGTTGCTCATTCCATGTTCGACGGGCTCGGGTCGGTGTTTGCGGGGTGTACTGACTGTTGTTGTGTCAGTCATGTAAACTTATTACCTTAATGGAATAGATGGAAACCTTGGGGCAAACAATGAAAAAGCTGAAATGTTGCATTTTCTACTTTTATCCCAAAGTTTACAACATAAAGCATTATTCCAATGTTCTCTTTCCACATTATCAGTAGGCTACCTGTGTTAAGTTTCGAAATGAAACAGACCATTTTTTTGTCGTTTAGGGAAAGGGTTAAATTGATCTTCAATATTACAGGAAATTTTGCCCTTTCAAAAATCACATGTGCAAATTTTAAACTATAGATCTAATGATTTTCATAATTAAGATTTCACATAGGATCATTTCTTGATCCATGAGGAATCTCCATCTGAATTTGCAGTATGTAAGTAGAATATTATTTTTACATGATTACCATAAATGTATGCTGTTTATCGATCCCATCACAACTAAACTATTGTTTGAGACAATCTGGTGGAGAATGCCGTGCTTTATTAAGCATGTCATTACTCCAACCACAGTGACTCTCGAGATACTAATCAATACCAGTGTTGCATCTCATTTCTATACCAGCGTGCCTCTATTTAACTGTTGATGGAACCTAATTGTTCCAGATGATTTTCTCTACTACATGTATAGTGGATTCAAGGTTGAACGAGAATGGTTTCAGCTTTTCTCTATAAAACAATTCAACCTCACCATGATCATTCTCGTTTAATTGTGAATCTATAATAACATATGTCATCTACTATGCTTGTTGTATGATCTGTTTTGTATTTGTGGTGACAATCCTATCTTTGGATTTTAGACCAATAAAATATTTGATTTGATTTGATTTGATTTGATTTGAAAGCACTGTTAAAACCGAAGTATTGAAGCTCTACTTTCTAAAAAGGCCTACGTTTAAACCACGTTTCGAGTAAGAACATGAGTAAACCAAGGGTCAAATAAGAACATTTGTCTATTTGTTTTTATTCATTTCCCACAATGTTTTCTATCAGAAACAAACACAAAAAATAAAATTCCATTCACCTGAAATTGTCGTCTGCAACATCTTCGAATTTGGACGAGTCTAAAATTTTGTCTTCTTGTAATGGGTGGTCACCCGTGGCGAATTTGATATTGTTTAAGAACTCGTGCATTTTATAACACCATGTTGACCAAGTTTTTGAAAGATGGCGCTTTTTTTTTATTTTTATCGGGAAAAGGTAGGCTAGATCTATTTGGTAGCCTATCCTTTCTTTTAACTTAATTAGATATAGATCTACTGTCAGCTCGTATATAGGGCCTAATAATGTATGAATTATAGTTGACACCTTACAAGATTCACAAATACTAATTTACAGAAATAATTTCACAGTTTAACTGATTAGGCCTATAGCCTACCATATGATAGCTCATGATTAACTTAAAAGGATTGCAACATTGAGAGAAAATATGAAAATATATCCGATGAAGAGCGTTTCTCCTTTTCTCATTAGTTAGCTACTTTTTAGCGTAAATGCGCAAAAACTTATTTTTTTGTTCACAAATATAGTGTTTTCCATGTACAGCTCAACACTCAAACTGGAACAGTCCTTGTTTGGGAAAGAGTTTTAGGCCTATTATTACAGCAGTGGCGGTTCAAGGGGGTGGTGGGGTGTCGGGGTGTTCAAAGGAACCCATCTGCAGCTTGGTTATTTCATTCCATGCAGAAATTCAATCAAAATTGTGTCACCCCCTCACATAATCCGAGTCTTCTCTGATGTAAATACGCTCTTTGATAATTTATTTTGATTTTTCGCTATTTACATCAGAGAGCGTTGCTCTTTGAAAACAGCGGAAAGTTCGGTAACGTTACAAGTATTGTCTAACCACATTAAACTGATACTGATTAATTTTCGTGTGCAAAGTCCGTTAGTTGAGTGTCTTAACAAAACATTGCCGAAGTGAGGTCATTACATATGCAGATGTACCGGGTTAATCTTGCTGGATAATAACTTGAAGCTTTGTTTTTGTGTATCATATCGAATCACTCGGTAAAACACTGTAGGGTATAGATCAATAAATCATTTTTGTCATACCTGACCAAAAATTTCATTTCAAATCGGCCTGCTGGATGAGTATAACCTTTGGTTTTGAATGGAAGGTCAAGGTAAACAAAGGCTGCTAAGGTGAGGGTTGTTGCAAAACATTGCCTATTAACCTTTTAGAAATACTTTTTGGTCGTAATTTTTTCAGCAGCCATAACAATAAATGGTTCATTTATCGATATCATCAGGGGTTTTAACGATAGCGTTTAAGATCGGACGGTGAACGATGCGCAACAATTTGTTGCGAACTTCTTGATTTTTTCAAAGAGCAACGCTCTCTGATGTAAATAGCGAAAAATCAAAATATCAAAGAGCGTATTTACATCAGAGAAGACTCGGATTACCCCTCACAGAAATCCTGGATCCGCGGCAGTAAAGGTAAACGATTGCACCTTTTTGGGTGACTGGCCAAAGAAACCAGTGTGTATTAAGGCAGGCCCATTATGAGTTTGAAGTTTTACACACACGTGGTAATACATAAATTTTGACAGTCTGTTCAAATGTAAACAAGAGCATAGTTTTCAACACTGTGTTTTGGACAAAACCCAACATTTGATTAAGCAGACGGTCATACAGATTGGAATATTTACAATTGCCACAATCAGGTAGGAATTAATGTTTATAAATATCATAAATCAACAATTTCTTATAACCTTTTAGATTCTAAGATACCGTATTTCACAATATGTGTGTTTTAATAGCCTATAGATCTAATCTTTTGCATAGGGCATGGGATATCTATAGGCCTGTCATAGATCTATATCAAATTAATAAATTGACTGGTCACATCATTTTTTTTTTTTCAAAACGAAAGTAGCCTTAAATTAATTATTTAAGTATGCCTAGGCCTTCAACACACATAATAAATTATAGGCCTATTATAATAGGCTATCAACCATGTCCACATGACACGATGACCCTTTTTGGACAAGATAACAGATTTGGAAATCATTGTGGAAAATGAAGAAATTGTTTGTGACGAGCAATATCTTTATTTCCCACGTTTTCTACGCAGACACCTCTGCACACAAATGTAAACGGTGTCTGGAAATGGGTTAATTCATATGCGATTTATAGCCTACATGTGTCTATAAGAATAGATCTACTCATAACATTTTCAGAGAGGGAAATATACGAGGGTTGATTGATAAGTAGTGAGCCTCACACAGCAAACTTGTCCATTTTGCAAAAGCCACTTGACCGGTTTACTTAAGAGTGCTACCTCTTCAACATAGACTGACCAAATGACACAAGTTTTCGGCTGCACACCTTTATATAGCCAGAGAATACAGGGGGTGAAAAAGGACATACTTGCTTGACCCCTTCTATGAGAGGCTCACTACTTACCAATCAACCCTCGTAAGCATATCGCTGCTTTTCAACAAAAACCTCACTGCAGCATGTTCTAAGCTGCAGTTAGAATGTTTTTGTCAAAAAGCATCGATTTTTCTTTGTTCCTGCACTAGTTGTCGTCTTTCTGCTTGTATGGTTAAACAATGTACCTTCCATCTTCCGATACTGGCCCTGAAAAGCATCATTTATTTAGCGTTTAGTAAATAAACCCTATATCCTAAACGGCAAAGATAGTCTGTAACTATTCTAACTTGAAACCTAGCTGCTACAGACAAAAAAATATGTTGATAAAAATATTGTTTTACAGTGTAGGCCCAATGTGACACAGAAAATAGCCCTTCTCTTGTCTGAATGTTTTTCAATATCCTTAATAAGGACGTAAAAACGTTAAACCCAGACTTGTTTGGAAAATCGAACAGAGTAGGCCTAATGCACATGGATTTGATCACAAGATATGTCTCTTTTTCAGTCGTTATTCAATTAGGATAAGGGTGATCCCAGTCGTCAGATACGACCTGTTTTTTAATGACAGACATTTTTGCTGTCAGCCTGTCTTTAATAATTGGTATGCAGAGCTTAAAGTGACATTTCACATTTATTTCAGTTTTTAAAAGTATGTCTTGGTGCAAAAATTGTTTATTCTAATGCGTAGAAAAGCTATCAGTTTTTTGAAGTTGTTATCTATAAGCGAAAAATACGTATTTAAAGTTGAGACAGAAATGACGAATTCTATATAAATCTGAACTGTTGTCCACAACAATTTGTTTAATTTTAGCACAAAAATATACATTTCTCGTTTACAAACGGTTCAATATTTTGGCTTGAAATTTTCAGAATTTTCATGAGAAAACATGCTCTTTCAGATAGAATAAAAGTAAAATGTTAGTAAAAATAATCTTGAAATGTCACTTTAAAGATAAAATTTAGTATCGAATACCCCGGTATTTAAAACTGTCCGAAACAAGATCAGCTTTTGACGTAGGTCTACCTATTATATAGTTCATACAGACATATCTTGTAAATAAAGCATGAGACAACATGGAGAGAGATAGAAAAAAAAAAAGAAAAGGAAATGCACATTACCAGTTTTTTCTTTCCTTTACTGAATGATGTTACACACACATTTTCTAACATTAATAACATCCATTTTATCGTCAGCACCGCATTAGTATTTAGATTCGTGTAAGTTCCTGTCGTGTGGGAAAGGGTCAACTTGACCATTGCAATGAGTTAAGCCTCTCTTACAACCCGTCGTGCGTCTTTTTAAATCGTACGTTTTAAAACTCTGCAAAATCGCACGATTTATAAAGACGCACGACGGGTTGTAAGAGCGCCTCAAAATATGTACATTCAAAGCAAGTTAAAAGTATGAATCTCCTTCGAGAAAAGTACGCATTCTTTGTGAATTTTCTGGAATTTCAGTATATCTTTCCTTGCGTCACACGCACGCCTGTCGTACGTGCTCCGTACTTCTGTCTTGCGTGCCCCTGGCGCCCTAAAAGACGCAGAATGGTCGTAGCAAAGAATTGTCCGATCAATTCTTTGCTGCATGCAGTCTGCGTCGTGGTTGCCTCCACCAAAATCGTACGTTGCACGTGCGTGCATCGCACGACTAAACGTACGTTTTAGACGCAGACCGCACGCAGGAGCATGTACGACCGGTTGTAAGAGAGGCTTTAGCTCGCAACTCGACAAAAATGGATTTTCTCCTCTTATCTAAATATTATCCAAAACATTCTTTCTTAGTCGCGTCATAATCCATTCTAAAATGTTTATTTCAAATCCAAACTATATGTTATGGGTAGATCTACTCACTTGAATCGACGGGACGATTCCAATGAGTACCCACACCATAGGGTTTGATTAACAATAAATAAAACTTTTTATAAAGCCATTGTTCACTATCTGTAGCCCTGTATCTCTGGACTAACCCTTTCCCAAAAGTCAACATTTCAGGGTAGATCTAGTCCAGTTTGAGAAAAGTTTTGACAGAAAAAAAAAAAAAAAAAAAAAAAAAAAAAAAAAAACATAGTTACTTACGTGGAATGTCCATGTACATGTATTGATGAAGAGAAGAAAACACGGATCATCTGATACCATCACATTCTTCTTTTCGTGCAAGTGTTTCTAGGCGAGGCTTAAAAAAGGTGCATATTATATTTGATTGAGCACAAAAAAGCAATGAGAGGAAAGGAAAAAAATTATAGTTCTAACTATAAGCCTTTTCTCTCCAAATCTGTCTCTAGTAGACACTCCAAGGATAGGGAGTGTTTTTGGTGTTCTGAGTTCAGATTATACACGGTGGATAATCACGTGATACAATATTTTTAGAAAATATTCAATAATTTTGTAATTACTGGACCGATTTGAATTCGGTTTGAAGCAGAGATTGTGGACAGACGTCACGCATAAAATGGACGAGGTTGACTTTTTCAAAATCAATCGATAAAAAAGTTATTGAAGATAAACCAAAATTTTGGTTTATCTTAAATAACTTTTTTATCAGTTGGTTTTTTAAAAGAATCAACCACGTCCAACTTATTCCTGGTATTTTCCCACCTTCTCTGCTTCAAAACGAATTCAAATTGGTCAAGTATAAACAAGAATATTGCTGATTTTCTGAAATTACTAGTCATGTGATTATCCACCGTGTTATAGATGTAAGAAAACCTTGCATGCGAAACTTTTGTAATAGAAGAAGGCTACATGTATTCTCACTCCTTTGATGCTGTGTATACTAGTATGCGTCTTGTAAGTGCATAAAATACATGTGCCACGATCTGTAAAAATATCCCTTATATTAGATGCTTTGAGAAACACATGTTTCACGATCAGTCTGTGCCTATGTGCAGTCTGACCAGGATCAATGATCCTGTCTCAATTAATGTGGCTAAATTGTCTCGAAGAACCTTCTTGAAGCCAACATGGTTCATGATCAGACTGCGTGTATACGCAGGCTGATCAATAACTTTGTTGGGCTCAAAAACTTTAAAGTACATTTTTCCAGATCCCGGCTATTATGTTTTGCACATAAAACGTTTGAATGCATCTCATCTGCTTTCACATCTTAAACATACGCATAATGCAATCGCACGATTAACCCTTTATCGTATATTCTTTTCCAAAATTATTAGACATTGTTTTGACGTCCCGAATAGGAAAAGCGTAAGAAAACAATGAGACTAAGGAAGAAAGAGCTCACAACCAGCATTTTTTTTGCCTCAAAACGCCCTTGTTATATTGTATACAAATAGCCTAGTTTTTTTCACCAACATCGATGGAACGGTCTTAAACCTTTATGGTTTTCTGTTTAACCCATTCCCACACAATGACGCCTGTTGACGCCCTTCAAGAAAAAATGCCCGGAAAACATGGTAGAAAATGAGGAAAGTGCTTTTGACAAGCAATTTTTCCATTTTTCCACAATGTTTTCTAATCCTAAAAGCAAAGATTTTAAAATTTTCTTTAATAATAGCTTAAAATTTTTTGTCATCTGCAAACCGTTCATATTGGAGCAGTCCAAATATTTGCCGCCTGGTAATTGGTTAAATACTGCGTATCTTCTTCACGATATAAATATGCCGTGTTGATACATAAAGTGACATAACATACAAAATTACTTATCATTTCGCAAATAAAAACCGATTTTGACGTCTCTAACGGAGAATGTTTTGGAAAAAATCGAGACAAAGGAAGAAAATTCAGTTAACCCTTTCCCAAACGACAAAGTTTTAGGATGATCCACTTCAAAAACTGCCAGAAATGACAAAATTTAAGTTATTAAAGATAGAATTTGTGTAAAATATGACATAGAAAATATTGAGACAAAAGGAGAAACTGCTGGTTATCAGCAGTTTCTTCTTTTGTCTCAATGTTTTCCCAAGCCTTTTCTATTTAAGGACGTCAAAACCAGGTCTTGCTTGGGAAATGGTTAACAAGCATTTTCTCTGTTTGTCTCAGTATTTACCATATTGTAATGTACTAAAGTTCCATTTTCAATTTCATTACCATCTATTTTGTGGTCTGCAGCAGTTTTTTCTAATTTGGGAGATTTAAATTTCTTCGTTGGGGAAAGGGTTATTAAACATTTAATGACTAATCATAATATGATACTACCACGCGCTCCCCAGCAACCTAAGACTCTGGGGCCAGTTTCATCAATAGGACTTATTCCATCGTACACAATTTTTAAAATGTTCGACAAATATTAGGACAAAAATCGGTTTTTTATAGGACTTTGGAGTTTGGGAAATGCGCTTTTAAGCTCCACTGGCCGAAGGCTAGCGAGGTTTATGTCATGGCCCTGTGTCCCTCGTCCGTCCGTCCGTTCGTCTGTCCGTCCGTCCGTGCGTCCGTGGGTAAACTTTTTCTTTAACCCATTACCAAACGACAAAATTTTAGGGCGATCCAAATTGAATGATCCTGCAGACGACAATTGCAAGTGAATGGAATTTTTAATTTTTAGGTCTTTTTGGATGGAAAACATTGTGGGAAATGAAGAAATTGCTTGTCACAAGCAATTTCTTCATTTTCCACGATGTTTTCCATGGTCATTATTTTGTAGGGAGTCAAAAAGAGTCATTGTGTGGTAATGGGTTAAACATCTTCTTCTCCAAAACAACTGGACCAATTTCAACCAAACTTCACAGGAATCTTCCTTGTATGAACCTCTTTCAAATTCCTTTAAAAAATAAATTCCGTGCAGAACTTGAATTTTAATTAAATACATTAAATTAATTTTTCGAAAAATCTTTAAAAATCCTTTTTCTCCAAAATTACCGGACCAATTTCAACCAAACTACACAGGAATCTTCCTTACACGAACCTTTTCTAAATTCCTTCAAAAAATTAAACTCAGTGCAGAACTTAAATTTTAATTAAATAAATTTAATTAAATTTTCGAAAAATCTTTAAAAGCCTTCTTCTCCAAAACTACTCGACCAATTTCAACCAAACTTCACAGGAATCTTCCTTGAATGAACCTCTTCCAAATTCCTTCAAAAAATTCAATTCCATGCAGGACTTTAAAGTGACATTTCAGAATTTTTTGTCATAAATTTTACTTTTATTTTAATCTGAAAGAGCATATTTCCTTATGAAAATTCTGTAAATTTCAAGCCAAAATATTGCGCCGTTTACGAGAAATTTATATTTTTGTGTTAAAATTAAACAAATTGTTGTGGACAACAGTTCGGATTTATATGCAATTTATCGATTATGTCTCAACTTTAAATGCGTGTATCTCGCTTATTGGCAACAACTTCAAAAAACTAATAGTATTTATACTCATTAGAATAACCAATCTTGGCATCAAGACATACTTTAAAAAAATTGAAATTGGAATGAAATGTCCCTTTAATTTTAATTAAATATTTTTTTCTTTTCGAAAAATCTTTAAAATTCTTCTTCTCCAAAACTATTGGACCAATATCAACCAAAATTCACAGGAATCTTCCTTGCATGAACCAAAATTCACAGGAATCTTCCTTGCATGAACCTCTTCCAAATTATTTTTTTTTCAAAAAGGATAAATTTGATGCAGGACTTGAATTGTAATTAAATAAATGAAATCAAATTTTCGAAAAATATTTAAAAGTCTTCTTCTCCAAAATCATTGGACCAATTTGAACCAAACTTCACAGGAATCTTCCTTGCATGCATCTCTTCCAAATTCCTTCAAATAAATAAATTCTGTATAAAACTGAAATTTTAGATAAATTAATTGAATTAAATTTTCGAAAAAAAAAAAAAAATTAGAAATATTCTCCAAAACTACTGGACCAATAATATAACCATACTTCACAGGAATCTTCCTTGCATAAATCTCTTTCAAATTCCTTCAAAGAAATAAATTCTGTGCGGAACTGAAATTTTAATTAAATTAATTGAATTAAATTTTCGAAAAGCCTTAAAAATGTTCTTCTCCAAAACGCCTGATTGGATTTCCTTTTAATCTAGCCTAAATGTTCAATGTACAGTATTTGATTTTTTTTGTATCGGGTGAAAAACTAGACCTCTATTGTATTCCTTGAAGAATTTCGTAGTCTTAGAGTGTAAAGTCTAAAAGCCAGTGGAGCGTTACAGGGCCATCATGGCCCTCTTGTTGTTCTAAACGCGTCGTAGGGCATTACATTGTAAAGAACAAAACTACATTTCACATATATTTTCTCATAAGTTTTAGTTTTATTATTTTTTATCTTAAGGGGGAATGCTCCAGTTTCCTATTTTTCCCCAATAATTGAATTTATTTATACATGTATTTTGTATGTTGAAATTACATGTTATTACCAATTGAAAATTAAAATAAAAAGGGTGGTCAGCGATCTTGTTTAAATTTTATAGGCATTCATATCACATACCCCTACATCAAAAAAATGCACAATTTCTTGCACCTGTCCAAGGTCACTCAAATGCTTATGAAATGCTGTATATTCATCGTTTAGTCCCGAAAACGGATTTTAAAGTAACGTCTTACATTTAATAAGAGCAGAAATCCCAAAATATGTGCTGTTATAAACGCGTAAATGTATAAAACAGCATGCTTACGTGTTCGGTTAGATCAACGAAGCTGGGGTGCTTTATGTCAAGATTTGCACATTTTTGGAAATATTTCAAGTTCTACCTAATAGAATTTGATAAAACTCCCTCATTGTATAAAGAAACATGTCCTGGTAATAATTCAGAAAGAAAATGTATAGGTCAGCTCACTTATTAGTGAATTACAGCAATTTTTATCAGCTACACAAGATTAAAATGACGCAAAACAGTGGTAACTGCATACAGTCTTGCTCTAAGTAATCGATTTCCAACCTGAGGAAATCAGTTTCGCATAATAAATACACTTTTACTGTCGAAAATGGTAACTTGTAATGATGTGTTATATTATTGAAAATATGGTAGCGAAACATATTGGTACGAAACATTTAATTTACTACAATAATGACCCGAGTGTTCCGAAAAATTGGAGCATCGCCCCTTAAAGATTATAGAACATAGATCTGTTTCATTATTAACATTTTGAAAGTCCCAAAACAAATTGCGCCGTGTATAGTGCTCCAACGCTTTTGTGATGTTTATAAACACACATTTAACCTATAAAACATGTTACTTTAGAGACGCACGTGCAAATCGTCTCGTCAATATTACTTCAAAATACTGATTATCATCAATATGGTTTCATTTTGATCTTTATAACCTATGATTAGTAAATTGATTTATGTTTTATTGTTTGGCGGGATTCAGAATATCGTTGGAGCACTATACGAGGATTTTTTTTTATTATTTCAATTGTTTTATTATTGATGTATACAGCAGTTCAGATGTGAATGGAATTGTCATTTTCGTCTCACACGGCCACCAATCCCTCTCATTCATTGCAAAATGCTATGAGCGAAATCTCAGAAGAGGGACTTCCGGCTATGAAGAAACGGGACCCATTTTGTGAATGTAAACATACGTTATTACTTTAAATCGGTGATTTTGCCAGTCTTGGCTGATTCTCAAAAATCGGGGAATGCTATTCGATGGTGAGTATATTTAAACTTCTTTTGGAGTATGTCTCCTCGGCATGGTCTCACCGTGTTTGCTTCAAACTGCTTTGTCATGCGATCACAGTGCTGTGTCTTGAAGACATGTCAAAATTGGTCGAAAAATTATGGTTTAAATACTACTATAATGCCCTTCTATACATGTCCCATAAGCTTCGAATGCTTTATCTTATATACATATCCATTAGAATCCAATGACTGATTTTCTGATAGAGAGAAAAAGCTAAAAAAGTAATACGCTATGAAGAAGAGAGATCAGCTATGAATAAAGGGGACTAGATATGAAGAAGATATAATACGCTATGAATAAGAGCTCGGATATTCAAAGCGTCGTATTTTGACTTAATTTTGCCTTTTCGCTATAATTTTCGCTCGGAAAGTGATACGAATTTATTGTTAATACTATTTCACATTTGGGATTGTAAGATCAATCTAATTTCCAAATTAGCCTACTTCAAGACTTTTCAGTATACAATGTGGTTATATTTGGAATGATGATATAATTATGTAAATAACATAGGCCTGCACATGCGGACGCCAATTTCATTGTAAACTATTTAGGCAAAACTTGGCAAATCGTATAAGAACCCTAACATTTTGATAATTGTAAGCCTACGCAAGATACATTGCATGTATTTTGAATGAAAACAGGTGACTGGTCTTATTTACATGTTTTTAGCGGCAAGTCGAGCTTTTGTCATTGCGTTGTGTCCGTCATGCGTCCGTCGGTTATTTTTTTCTTGTATGCACTCTAGAGGCCACATTTTTGTCCGATCAATCTGAAAGTTGGTCAGAATTAGGTTATTTCCTCTAAGACCCCCCCCCCCCCCACACACACACACGCGACAGCCTCCGGAAGTCGTCCTTAGAGGCAAAAGTCGAAATTTTTAAACGGGGAACGGTTGACCGTAAATCCAATAAAATAACCATCTTACCGGCAATTAACGAATTCATTCAATTTTATTATTTTTGTTCCACTTAAAACTTCGCTTTATTACTGTATATTGAATGCACGTGCGCTTTATCGATGTATTTTGATTGAATGCACGTGCGACGTCATTGTTTTCTCCGCATGTTTTGGGAGCCTCGTTTTGATAATGTCGATTTGTTACTATTTTTAGTAACAATTCTCATGTATGTTCTAAAAATGCATTTCCACGTGATGATAAGTCAGGCCCGTAGTAATAAGTGGGGGCATGGTGGGGCTAAGACCCCCACCCCCAAAAAGGTCTGCCCAAAATGCTGAATTGTCATTTTTTTTGCACTGAAGATTTTTGGGGAAATCCAATTCAGTTCCTCCAAAATTCCGACAATAGCCAGAACAGGGACTTTAGCCCCCCCCTCCCCCCATTAAAAATGTTTCCAGTCCTACGCGCCTGTAAGTTACCGGTCGGCATTAAATACATGTTTAAGCTGCATAACAATAGATATTATTCTATCGTCTAGAATTTGATTTTTCAAATGGAAATTTGTAAAAAATATTGGAATTTCTGTCTTCAATTCTTCCTAAACGCATATCCATTCAGTATATGTGAGTGCCAAGAAAGAATTATGAAGTCCGCGCTTCTTCATAGCTTGCTCCCTCTTATTCATAGCTACTCCCGCTTCTTCATAGCTTACTCCTCTTCTTCATTGCTTACTTGTTTTTCTCATAAATAAACAAAGGTTTTCAAAATCGTAGGTGCGGAATACTAAAAGAGACCATAAAATAGTAAACTGAACATGTCTCATTCGAAAAATGCATATGATAGCGCCGTAGGAGTCGTTTATGTGTCGTTTGGTTTGTAAACATAAGTGTGTGCACTCACTTCGAAAGTAATTGCAAGTTTACTCTGTAAGCTAGAACAAAGGGCTCTGGCAATATAACACATCATTCATTACCCCATCGAATAGCATTCCGCGATTTTTGAGATTCAACCCATAACTAGCAAAATAACCGATTTAAAGTAACAACGTGTGTTTACTTACTCAAAATGGGTCCCGTTTCTTCATAGCAGGAAGTCCCTCTTCTGAGATTTCGCTCATAGCATTTTGCAATGAATGAGAGGGATTGGTGGCCGTGTCTCACTTTTAATGCGTTTCTTTTGCTTATGAGCAAGTATTTCAAAAACACTGAGCGCATTTAAACGTATTAGAATAACCAATCTTGGCATCAAGGCACACTTAAAAAAATGAATGGGAATGTTATGTCCATTTAATGTTTTGCTGACAGTGATATTTTCTGTTTGATGTATCGAGACAAATGTCCGAATCTTAAATAGTATATATTGTACCCATTTATCAGGGGTTTCGCCTGTGATATGATATGAATTCGCCTATGAGCTTGATCTAGTATTATTACAGATTTCGTTTGACAGAGCTACGAGGGTTGTTGATTGGTAAGTAGTGAGCCTCTCATAGAAGGGGTCAAACAATCATGTCCATTTTCAGCCCTTGTATTCTCTGGCTATATAAAGGTGTGCAGCCGAAAACTGGTGTCATTTGGTCAGTTTATGTCGAAGCAGTAGCACTCTAGATAAAGTAAACCGGGCAAGTGGCTTTTGCAAAATGGGCAAGGTTGATGAAAGAGCAGTGATTCAATATCTGTATAAAAAGGGTCTAACTGCGAAGGCCATCCATACAGCTATGGTTTCATCACTAGGGGATGATGTCCCTTCGTATGCTACAGTAAAGAGACGGGTAAAGGAGTTCAAGCGAGGTAGAGTCTTGAGGACAACGTCCGCCCTGGAAGGCCTGTCACCGTTGCAACACCAGACATGGACAATAAAGTCCATGCTATTGTTATGACTGACAGGCGGGTTACAGAGAGATATATAGCCAGTAAAACTGATATTTCACAGGAAAGATTTCATTCCATTTTCACGGAAAATCTTGAGTTGAAAAAGCTCTCTGCCCGCTGGGTACCAAGGCTTCTGACAGTTGACCAGAAGCACGCCAGGCGCACTTTGTCACGTGCTAATCTGAGTCTTTTAGCGGCAGACCCAGATAACTTTCTACAGAAGTTTGTGACTATGGATGAAACTCGGGTCCATCACTTCACACCAGAGTCAAAACAACAGTCCAAACAATGGAAGCACCCTGGCTCACCCCCACCCAAAAAGGTAAAGGCTGTCCCATCAGCAGGAAAGGTTATGCCTTCGGTTTTTTCTGTGATGCTGATGGCACCTTGATGGTAGATTATCTACAAAAGGGCCAAACAATTAATAGACAGTATTATGCATCACTTTTAAGGCAACTGAGAGAAACCATCATAGTCCATGGGCCAGAAACATGTTTGCTCCCCCCTCAGGGGGAATTTTGCAGACCTAGTTTTTCTTAAAGTATATTATCTTAGAAACATTTTAAGCATTGTTTGTCTTCTGGTGGTTGGGGCTTTTGGGAGTAACCCTTATCTCAAACCCTTAACCCTATCATTTTTTTCATGTAAATTTACAAAACTTATTTGGCCATATCTTCATTGAACCTTAACCTACATATGTCAGAATAGTATCAAATGAAAGCTTATGTGATGCTCTTTAGTTTATAATTAATTTATGCAAATTAGCTCATTTGCATATTCATGAATATTAATGAATTTCCTGAAAATTGTGTTTTTTTGGCAAAAATTAAGTAAATAGTTAACAAAAGTAGGTGTTTTTGTTCATAGGGAAGTGTTTTTGTTCATAGGGAAGTTTGTAAACATGATTTATTTTAAAGTAAATTATGTCAGAAACATTTTGAGCCATGTTAGCACTCTGAGCGTCGGGGCATTTGGGTGTAACCCTTATCCAAAACCCTTTACCCTCGAAAATTTTGCAGTCAAATCATAATAATATTATGAGGCCATATCATACTTAAATATTAACTTAGAGATGTCAGAGTGGTATCATAGGAAAGCTCATGACCTGTTTTCTTATTTGCAATTATTTTATGCAAATTATCTCATTTGCATATTCATGAATATTAATGATTTGCCTTAAAATTACGATTTTTTGGCAAAAATTAAGTCAATAGTTAACTAGATTAACGCATAAACATTCATCTGATAAAATGTAAATGTAACAAAAATATTTCAAAAACATTTAACCCTTTCCCAAACGACAAAGTTTTAGGGTGATCCACTTCAAAAACTGCCACAAATGACAGAATAGATGTTATTAAAGATAGTTTATATGTGATAAATTTGTGATTTATATTGTCGCTTTTCAACAAAAAACACGTACCTATAGCTTTAAATAAGCTGTAGTTACGAGGTTTTTTGTTAGAAAAAGTGATGATATTCTTTTTAAATGTTTTTGAAATATTTTTGTTACATTTACATTTTATCAGATGAATGTTTATGCGTTAATCTAGTCCTTCCAGATGTCTAGTCTTGTCTACTGGTCTGCAGACGACAAAAAATATATTTGATAATGAAACATTTTGAAAGTTTTTTTCAAATTTGAAACGTATTGATATTTGTCGTTTAGGATAGTGATAATATAGTGACATAGTTTACATTCCTTAATTTTGAAACACTTTTGCAGAGGTACTGTATGTGATATATGTATATATTTTATCAGATGATTATTTGTGCATTAATCTAGTCTCACCAGGTGTCTAGTCTTGTATATACAGTCGGCAACATTCAAAGCGTCGTAACTACAGCTTACTGAAGATGTAGTTAAGGCTTTTTCAAACGTAACCGATGATATACACTACATAAATATATTTACACGAAACTTTACAAATATGTACATATGATACTCATAATTTTATGAAAGTTTTGAATTCCATAGTTTTAAAATTGCAAGAGCAACATTAAAGTAGTGTTGACTTTGATTAGGTGTGATATTTTGTTCACATACATGTGTTTTAACCATTTACTAGACTTCGAAACTTTTTGACACCCATCAAGAAACCGCATGGGGAAACATAGAGGAAAATAAAGAAACAAGTTGTGTCAAGAAATTTCGTCATCATCTACAATGTTTTCATTATGCAAAGATTTTCAAAAAAATCAAGTAGAAATTGTAGTCTGCAACACATTTCAAATTGGAAAAGTCCAAATATTTTGCCATCTTGTAAAAGGTTAACTCATTTGTAATCCTCCATCAAACAAACCCTAGTTTTGACAATACTGTAGAATGAGGTATTTTGGAAAGCATATTTACGTCCCTTACAAAGGAAAAGAAGAAAACACTGATTACCAAAAATCGTCGCACTTTCCTCTTTCCTCTAAAGGATTTTCATGTTTTAATATGTAGCTTAAATCGCGCTAATTTGATTCAATACTCATCAACATTGAGATTATGAAAGAAACTAGAAAGAAATTCCATTGAATTCATATATATATATATAATAATATTATAAAAGAATGCCTTTAATGAAATAATGTCTTTTTTCTTTACCACTATTTTTCTTTAATTTTGTATGCCACAGATGGTTATATTTAACAGAAGAAAACAATTTGTACATATTGAAAAACCTCTGTTATGTCCATTGATACAACATAAACAGCTCAAAAACATCTCATTTTGTTAAAAAGAGATTACAGATTATGATAAATGACCCAAGATGGTACTACGAAAATAAAAATTTTATATTGGGAAAATATCTGATATTTTGTGGAAATTTTTTTTTTTTGAATTAAAATATAATTATATCTAAAGATATACACATAAGATCATTAACATACAGTAGTGCAAACTTAAAGAAAAATTCATAACGTTTCTGTCGATACCACTCTGACATCTCTAAGTTAATATTTAAGTATGATATTGCCTCATAAGGTTACTATGGTTTGACTACAAAATTTTCGAGGGTAAAGGGTTTTGGATAAGGGTTACACCCAAATGCCCCAACGCTCAGAGTGCAAACATGGCTCAAAATGTTTCTGACATAATGTACTTTGAAATCAATCATGCTTACAAAATTCCCCATGAACAAAAACACTTACTTTTGTTAACTATTGACTTAATTTTTGCCAAAAAATCGTAATTTTAAGGCAAATCATTAATATTCATGAATATGCAAATGAGATGATTTGCATAAAATAATTGCAAATAAGAAAACAGGTCATGAGCTTTCCTATGATACCACTCTGACATCTCTAAGTTATTATTTAAGTATGATATGGCCTCATAATGTTATTATGATTTGACTGCAAAATTTTCGAGGGTAAAGGGTTTTGGATAAGGGTTACACCCAAATGCCCCGACGCTCAGAGTGCTAACATGGCTCAAAATGTTTCTGACATAATTTACTTTAAAATAAATCATGTTTACAAACTTCCCTATGAACAAAAACACCTACTTTTGTTAACTATTTACTTAATTTTTGCCAAAAAAAAACACAATTTTCAGGAAATTCATTAATATTCATGAATATGCAAATGAGCTAATTTGCATAAATTAATTATTAACTAAAAAGCATCACATAAGCTTTCATTTGATACTATTCTGACATCTGTAGGTTAAGGTTCAATGAAGATATGGCCAAATAAGTTTTGTAAATTTACATGAAAAAAATGATAGGGTTAAGGGTTTGAGATAAGGGTTACTCCCAAAAGCCCCAACCGCCAGAAGGCAAACAATGCTTAAAATGTTTCTAAGATAATATACTTTAAGAAAAACTAGGTCTGCAAAATTCCCCCTGAGGGGGGAGCAAACATGTTTCTGGCCCATGGACTCCCTTACAGAAATGAAAACTTTGCTGCAAATTTGCAGCAAATTCGCCGCGAATTTGCTGCAAACAAATTAGTTCGCTAGAAGGGTTTGCCGGAACTTCGCCGATGTTTGCCGCTAGCTGCAACCTTCCTGCAATCTTCTGGCAAACACGTTTCACTTTGCGACAAGTTTGCCAGAAATAAGAAAGTTTGTCGGAACTTCGCAGGAAAGTCATCCATCAAATATTTTACATGTAGTTTGCCGGAACTTTGCAAGAAGCCTATCTTGAACATTATTGAATATCATGCAGTTTGCAAGAAATTTGCAGGAAATTAAACTTGTCCAGTGCTCATTCAAGGAGCTTTAAATACCTGTAAAATTCTTGCATATCGTCGGTGTAAATGCAAAACCTCGTGCGTCGATTCTTGCGATTTTCAAAGTACAAACTCGTGTGTCCATTTAGACAATTCTCGCAGGTTTTGAGATAATTTTACCGATCAGTATCAATAATACTTTAATTATGAACAATATGTCCAAATTTCAAGTAAAACATTTCAGTTTGGGAAAAGTTATTACACTTTTTCCCTCCCCTTTAAAATTTTCCAAAAATGAGATACGAGGTTTTGCATTTACTATGACGATATACATATTGAAGCATGGATAGGCTCAAAATTCTGAACCAATACATAAAGACTGACTTCATTTGTTTACAGTGTATATCTATAAATTATCTTCATTTAGTCCGGGGTATGTGTATAATAGATTCACTATTAAACGAGAATAATTTCAGTTGTTTTGATAAAGCAGTTCAACTATAATTTTTCTCGTTTAATAGTGAATCGATAATACACTGCCAAATATAAGTGTAGAATGTCCATGCTTAAATTTACGTTGACAAGTTTGTTATTTAGAATGGATGATAATCTAACAAATTCATGATACGACAGAGCAAACTAGATAAGTAAGGTACTAAGAGTTCGGTTTCCAATTTGCCGAGCCCTGATAGCTCAGTCGGTTACGTCGTAGTCTGTCAACTCAGGTGTCGGGAGTTCGAACTCCGGCTCGGCCAGTATCCATTCTGACATTTGACAAAAGTCATTTGTCTCTCACCAATGGGTGTGAATCATTTATGTGAGAGAGCAGCTGGATGCTCGGTTTGGATATTGTGGTTGTACTGGTGCGAGAAATACCAGGAACCCACGGTTAGGTGCTCCAGCCGCCGTGATATGACCATAGAAGTTGAAAACGGCGTAAAACCCCAATAAATCAAATCGGTTTCCAATTTCTGAATTTATCCAATAATTATTATAGTTGCCAAATAACTCATCTACAGAGTCAGTCATTTAACTGTTTTTTAAAGTGACATTTCAGAATTTTTTCTCATAAATTTCACTTTGATTCTTATTATAAAGAGCATATTTTCTTATGAAAATTCTGAAAATTTCAAGCCAAAATATTGCGCCGTTTACGAGAAATATATATTTTTGTGTTAAAATTAAACAAATTGTTATCCACAACAGTTCAGATGTATATAGAATTTGTCGTTTCTGTCTCAACTTTGAAGGCGTGTTTATCGCCTATCATCAACAACTTCAAAAAACTGATACCATTTAGATATATATACCCATTATAAAAATCAATCTTGGCATCAAGACATACTTTAAAAAATCAAAATGAGGATGAAATGTCCCTTTAATCAGTGTACATCATAATGTGCACACATGTACATGTTACATGTACATGTGTGCACATTTTTTACACAAACATGCATGCATATATTTGTGCAAAGCCTTTGTACCCTTCCCAAATGGCATAATGTTACACAGGCCCCAGGCCCGTAGGAAGCAATTTAATATTGGGTGGTGGGCTAAAGCCCAAGTGTCTGAATATTCGTAGGCGGGCTGATTTGGATTTTCCCTGAATTTTCAGTGTGAAATAAGGAAAATTCGGCATTTTTGGCCAACATTGGGGGCTTAGCCCCCCCCCTGTTCCTACGGGCCTGTCAAGTCCATAGGAAGCGATTTTCATAAGGAATGAGAATCTGGCCCCTGTCAGAGCCAGTTATTAGATATCGGAGGGGTAAAATTAGATTGATCCTAAATTTTCAGTGTATTTAAAAAGAAACTTTCGGCATTTTTGGGCAACTTTGGGGAGGGACTTAGCCCATTGTAGCCGCCCCTTTTAGAAGCTATGTAAATGTCCGCAATTTTGTTGTTTCATAAATTTTATTATTGGATCTTTCCAAGTTGTATTCACCTTGTAGCTTGTTTATATTTCTTCGCTTCGTTTGTTAGCGTTAAAGAAATATCGGCAAACTTCCAGGTACTCTAGTCTAAACGGGAAGTTCAAAAGAGGCTTCTAGTATAAACTGAGCATGCGCAAACGAATATTTTCAAACAGATTTCAACGAACTGGTAAAGAAGAACGAAAAGTCAATTTATTTCATCAAATAGACATGTTATTTTCAGCAGCTTGGTCGAGAATCGAGGTATAAAACATTGTTGTTTATGCATATTTAGTCTGACGGCATGACATTTGGTATAGGCGAAGATATTCGCAGTTGAATCGAGACCACTCTGGTACACAAAGGAATTCTATTTTTAGGGTAGTTTCTAGTTAGCCGGTCCCCAAACTAAATGGTCGCCAGTAAAGTGACAAAATAGAGTAATTTTTCATCAATAAAGAAGAAATAAGCGGGTATGTGGGGGCAGCAGCCCACATAAATAATTTCAAAATAAAATAAAGCGGGGGTGTGGGGGCGTAATCCGAGTCTTCTCTGATGTAAATACGCTCTTTGATATTTTGATTTTCGCTATTTACATCAGAGAGTGTTGCTCTTTGAAAACAGCGGAAAGTTCGCAACAAATTGTTGCGCATCGCAGTGTTGAATCTAGCTTGGTCCGAGAGGGGGCCCGTCGGGCCCACAGCCATCAAAACAGGGGGACATTTGGGGAAAATGGGGGACATAAAGACAAACATAGAAAAAGAAGTAAAATTATGATACTTACCTTTTAATGGTTTGTAGACATGAATATATATTGTTTTCTTGCATAAGTAAGTAAAAAAATACTGTGTTGACTTTTTAATATTCAAATTTAAAAATGTGTAACGATATGTCAACTTATGGCAGTTTCGCAATATTTTACCTTACGATAGCGATAGGTCGATAGAACTTTTAAAAGTCGATAAATATCACGATGGTTCTTTCGACTATCAACTGTTTACGATAGTTTTCTTAAAAACGAAAGTAGAACAATAGAATCCAGTAAACGCTTCAAAGGTCATGAGTAAATTACTTTACTCCTAGAGGGGTGCTCTCAATGAAGTTAATTGATCAATTACTCGGGCAGGTGCGTAGAAGCGTCTATTTTGAAGCAAGTCAAATCGAGTCAGAAAAATGATCAAAGAAGGCATTTCACATGAAGGATTGTATTCTGTTTTTGTAGGAAATTGGTTTAACTTTCAGAAAATAACTGAATTTGAAGCGAATTCGATCGTTTTCAGCATAATCGTAGGTTTCAGAGTTTTCCTCTCTGATTAAATCGCCCGATAACCTACTCAAGCCGTCAGATGATACTATGTTCCGCCCATTTATGCAAATTTCTCATCGATCTCTTCTTTACCCATGCGCATCGTTAGCGGCTATTGGAAAAATGTAAACAAACCAAACGGGGAACCTCTAAATAAGCGGAAAAGTTAAGTTAAAAATCTCAAATGAATTATTTTCAAGGCGAAAGTGAATTTTAGATTTGAAGTTAGGACGACCATACAGGCTTTATAATACCGGAATGGACTTTTTACAATAGAGAAGCGAGTGCGCCCGTCGGGCCCGAGCTTGTGTTTCCATTGCGTCATTTGCGGATTTTGCCGGTCCATGGCGCAATGGCGCACTCTAGATTCAACACTGGCATCGTTCACCGTCCGATCTTAAACGCTATCGTTAAAACCCCTGATGATATCGATAAATGAACCATTTATTGTTATGGCTGCTGAAAAAATTACGACCAAAAAGTATTTCTATAAGGTTAATAGGCAATGTTTTGCAACAACCCTCACCTGAGCAGCCTTTGTTTACCTTGACCTTCCATGCAAAACCAAAGGTTATACTCATCCAGCAGGCCGATTTGAAATGAAATTTTTGGTCAGGTATGACAAAAAATGATTTACTGATCTATACCCTACAGTGTTTTACCGAGTGATTCGATATGATACATAAAAACAAAGCTTCAAGTTACTTGTAACGTTACCGAACTTTCCGCTGTTTTCAAAGAGCAACGCTCTCTGATGTAAATAGCGAAAAATCAAAATATCAAAGAGCGTATTTACATCAGAGAAGACTCGGATTAGTGGGGGCGGTACTTCCTAGAAAATAGGGACCGGTATACTAGATGTGTTCCTGGCAATCAAACATCTAGTCTTTTATCAATGTAATGTAATTGTTATGCCCCCTTTCGAAGAAAAAGGGGGTAGGAACACTTCCAGTTTAGCGGTCCCTACTAAAATGGCGTCCATTTACCTTGTCCACTTGAATGTATTTATGGGGGCTGCCGCCCCCACACCCCCGCTTCATTTCATTTTAAAATCATTTATGGGGGCTACCGCCCCCACACCCCCGCTTATTTTCCCTTTTATTGATGAAGAAATACGCTATTTCATCCCTTTACTTCTTAATGTACGGTAACAGAGTGGCGGCCATTTTGTCTGGGGACCGCTAAACTGGAACCTACCCAGGGGGTATATTGTTTTGCAAGTGTCGGTCGGTAGGTCGGTCCGTTGGTCGGTCTGTCCCTAGACCAAACCTTGTCCAGAGCATAACTCGAAAAGTATGTAAGGTAGAATCAGGAAACTTTACAGGTGGATAGATCTCATTATGGAGAGGTTCAGTGCACAAGAACCGTAACTCTGCCGATCAAATTTTTTGAGTTATTGCCCTTTGTTGTTTTTCAAACGTGATTCTTGTCCGGAGCATAACTCAAAAAGTATGTAAGGTAGAATCATGAAACTTTACAGGTGGATAGATCTCATTATGGAGAGGTGCAGTGCACAAGAACTGTAACTCTGCCGATCAAATTTTTTGAGTTATTGCCGTTTGTTGATTTTCAAGCTTGATTCTTGCCCGGAGCCTAACTCAAAAAGTATGTTAGGTAGAATCATGAAACTTTACAGGTGGATAGATCTCATTATGGAGAGGTGCAGTGCACAAGAACCGTAACTCTGCCGATCAAATTTTTGAGTTATTGCCCTTTGTTGATTTTATAACTTGATTCTTGTCTAGAGCACAACTCAAAAAGTATGTAAGGTAGAGTCATGAAACTTTACAGGTGGATAGATTTTATTATGGAGAGGTGCAGTGCACAAGAATCATAACCTTGCCGATCAAATTCTTGGGAGTTATTGCCCTTTGTTGATTTTTACACTTAATTCTTAACCTTACCTATATCTCATGTCTTTTTACACATACAGCCTTGATATCTCACACACAGATACCTCCTATCAACATCGTTCACATTTGACCATGACCTTGGACCTTGTGACCTTGACCTTGGAGTTTGACCTACTTTAAAAAAATTAAACTGGGCTTATATCTCATGACCTATTACACATACAGCCTTGATATTTCACACATGGACACCTCCTACCAAGACCTTTCACAATTGACCATGACCTTGGACTTTGACCTTGGAGTTTGACCTACTTTTTAAAAACTTTAACCTGGCCGATGTATCATGTCCTTTTACACATACAGCCTTGATATTTGACACATGGAAACCTCCGACCAAGACCTATCACATATTACTATGACATTGGAACTTGTGACCCTGACCTTGGAGTTTGACCTACTTTTAAAAAAATAAACTGGGCCTATATCTCATGTGCTATTACACATACAGCCTTGATATATCACTCATGGACACATCCTACCAAGACCTTTCACATTTAACCATGACCTTGGACCTTGTGACCTCAGGGGTCTTGCTACCAATTTTCATTTGGGGCCAGGGGCCAGTGAAATTGGGAAAAATAGTGACGTTTTTACCTAAATTGGGAAAAACTAAAACAAGTTGGTATTCATACTGTCACTCAGATTCAGCTGCAAATTAGACTGTAGTGATGTAAAATGCATTTGTACATACTCTTGTTTAAGAATCTACTCTAAAACTGTCTTCAAAATGTTTGTAAATGAAGATGAGGTCTTAACATGGGTCATTCTGGGTCCTCTTTTGGAATTTTCACCAGAGCTGGACCTTGACCTTGGACTTTGACCTATTTAAAAAAAAACAAACTTTAACCTAGCAGATATATCATGTCCTTTTACACATACAGCCTTGATATTTGACACATGGACACCTACAACGAAGACCTTTCACATATAACCTTGGACCTTGTGACCTTGACCTTGGTGTTTGACCTACTTTTATAATACATTAACCTGGCCTATATTTCATGTCCTTTAACACATACAGCCTTGATATTTCACACATGGTCACTTCCAGCCAAGACATTTCATTTTTGACCACGACCTTTGACCTTGACCTTGGAGTTTGACCTACTTTTAAAAAAATTAAACTTGGCCTATATCTCATGTGCTATTACACATACAGCTTTGATATTTCACTCATGGACACATCCTACCAAGATCTTTCACATTTGACCATGGACCTTGTGACCTTGACCTTGGAGTTTGACCTACTTTAAAAAAAATAAACTGGGCCTATATTTTTCATGTCCTTTTACACATACAGCCTTGATATTTGATACATGGACACTTACGACCAAGACCTTTCACATTTGACCATGACCTTGAACCTTGTGACCTTGACCTTGGTGTTTGACCTACTTTTACAATACATTAACCTGGCCTATATTTCATGTCATTTTACACATACAGCCTTGATATTTCACACATCGTCACTTCCACCCAAGACATTTCACTTTTGACCATGACCTTTGACCTTGACCTTGGAGTTTGACCTACTTTTAAAAAACTTAAACTGGGCATATTTCTCATGTCCTGTTGCCAATGCAGTCTCGATATTTTACACATGGACACCTCCTACCAAGACCTTTCACATTTGACCATGACCTTGGCCTGTGTGACCTTGACCTTTGATTATTACATACTTTTAGAAATCTTTAACCTAGCCTTTATCTTATGTCCTATTACATCTACATCCTTTATATTTCACACATAGACACCTCCTACCAAGACCTACCACATTTGACCATGACCTTGAATATTGCAACCTTGACCTTGGACTTTGACCTACTTTTAAAAAGACTGAAACCAGGCATATATATCATGTCCTTTTACACCTACAGCCTTGATATTTCACACATGGACACCTGCAACCAAGACCTTTCACATTTGACCATAAACTTGACCTTGGCATTTGGGCTACTTTAAAAAACTTCAACCTTGCCTATGTTTCATTTTACTTTTACATATACAGCCTTGATATTTCACACATAGACACCTCCTACCAAGACCTTTCATATTTGACCATGACCTTTGACCTTGTTAACTTGACCTTGGACTTTGACCTACATCAAATGTAGGCCCTTGAGGGGGCATATATGTTTTACAAACATCTCTTGTTTTTTTCAAATTCAAATCCTGTGTTGTGGGTAGATCTACTCATTTGAATTGTCTCGACGAGATGATACAAATGAGTACCTACAACATAGGGTTCGATGATCACTGACAGCATTATTGCAGTTTGAAAAGCCACCACCCCCTCTTATCTGGAGCCCTGTACAATGTTTGGCACCATAATTTAGATCTCGGATGAGTTAGATTTTCACAACCTTATTGGCCATAAGTTCTTTTTCAGTCTTAAAGTAATAAATATTAATTGAATTGAACAAAAGTGTTGCTCATATCATTTAGGTTCAGGAGAGCGATATAGGACCATCATGGTCCTCTTGTTAAAATCAATGTTTACAAATGCCCCACATTATGAGAAAAATGTTTTTGTTCACAATTTAAACCTTACAAGTCTGTTTTTAGCTCACCTTAGCACGAAGTGCTGAGGGTGAGCTATTGTGATCGCTCACCGTCCGTCGTCCGTCTGTCCGTCCGTCCGTCCGTCCGTCCGTCCGTCTGTCCGTCTGTCTGTCCACAATTACTAAAAAATCTTCTCCTCCCAAACTATAAGGTCTAGAGTCTTGAAATTTTGTATGTAGTATTGTCTCAATGTCCTCTACCAAAATACTTCAAATAATTGTGCTTATAGAAAAATTGGCCCTATGTTGTGGGGTTTAAGGTTTCACACTGAAACACAGTTTTCTCAAAGACTATTTGGCCTAGAGTCTTGAAATTTTGCATGACTTTACATCTCATAAACCTCTAACAGAATACTAAAAGTCATCACATTGCAAGGAAAGAAGTCCTATGTTATGGGTTCTGGAATTTTCAAGTGAGGAATTGTTTTGACCAGGTAGATTTTATCACATATCGTTGGTGGGGAGTCAAATCCTCGTAACTAAAGCTTGAATAAGCTGGAGTTACAAGGTTTTGACTCCCCACCGAGGATATCACTATATCCCTTTAATCAGATTATGCAGATCATATCTGATAAGGAATGCAAGGCACTTAATATGTTTGTTTACTCGATCTATGGATCAACTAAATACTTTAACCCTTTCCTGGAAAGACCTTGTTTTGAAGTCCCTATTAGAAAAGGCTTTGGAAATTAATTAGTCAAATGAAGAAAGTGCTGATTCTCCTTTTACCTCAATATTTTATTTTATTTTATTCAATATTTTATATGCTAGTTTATTGTAAACGAATCCTATTTGTACCGCTGTCAATTTTGTATTCAGAACTTTCAAATTGGAACAGTCTATTTCCTTTCTTTACCTTTCTGTATGGGAAAGCGTTATGCCCTTTCTCTACCATACACAGGTTTGCCTCACCGACAGAAAAGGCTTGTAAATGATATGGTAAAAGAAGAAAATGTTGATAACTTGATAGCCTGTGTTGTCTCATTTTGCCTCATTATTTTCTCTGCATTTTTATACATGAATGCAGTCTTTATCAACACCTGTTTTATCATCTACAGCAGCTTTTAATTATGTCTGCTCTTATGTTATGTTGTTTGGAAAAGGTTTAACCATAACCAAATCCTTACTGTTCAATGAATATTTCCCCTATGTTGTGGGTTCCATATAAATGATAGAGGGCAATGTTTGACAATCTTTTAAAGTTGTTAAGGCCTGAAGATAATTTTTTTGCCTCGTTTAAGAACTTTTAGAATTATTCCTATGCTTTAGGCTCTTGCATTTTGTACAGAAAAAAGTGTATATAAGTTGTGTTTGTCATAAAAATTATTGTCTTGTTAAACAGATTAGTTCAAGTTATCATTTCGCTTTGAAAATAAGCTCTACCATGAGGTATTCTAGATTTGAAAAAGCGGGAACAGGTTTAAAATTGTCTTAGAATTTCCAAACTTTCTATGGTTTCTAAATATTATAGCCCAATGACCTCTTTCCAAGATTAATGCTTCAATTTGTCTATGTGCAATGGAAATTCAGCAACATGTTGTGGATTTTCTGATTTTAAATACAGATATAGTGAAAAATCTTTGACAATCTTTTCCCAAATTGTGCTTTGAAATTAAGTGTGAACCATTGTCATATGACTCCTTTTCAAAATCCTCTTTTCAAAATCCCCGGAGATTTAAAAGGTTTGTTAAAAAGTATGTCTCAGGGAGCTCTAAGGTGAGCGATATAGGACCATCTTGGTCCTCTTGTTGTTTATTTCCAGTGTAAACAGAACCTTACAATGCTGGTGATATGAAGACTGTTGGCTACTACGTACAGCAACAGAGAAGTCCAATTTTGACATGAAAGATAAGAAAAACGTCGTTGAAATTAAACAACTTAGACAAGTAACTGTCCGTCACCTCTTCTAAAATACTTAAAGTTAAACTGAAGTGTTGAACATCAATGTACATCTAAAGTATGGACAGTCTGGACTAATATTTACCTTTAATCACATGTACATGTACAGACAAGTTTTGTAAGAAGTTACAAAAAAATTTAGCTTCATATACTTCTAAGGGTCAATCAAATGCTTGTTACTAAAACTTTGCTATTGGGGACATCATAATGGTGATTGATTTAAATTTACGACCTGAACAAGCAGAAAATTGGTTGGATCATGTAGACCTATCACAGATAAGAAACTTGCATGGGGACCGAGATCTATATATATACCAATCAACAAAACTCTGAAGAGACCAGTTGACCGCCTGTGTCCACTTGTGAAACAGCTTGGTGTAAATATGGGCTGTAGTAATGCCCTATAAGTGTAAAGTGTAACAGGGCCGCAATGTATTGCCGGAGTGTTTTAGTGAATGGGCTATATTATTGCCCAATAGAATGAATATCAAAGTGTTAGAAAAATCTACAGTGTAAATAAGTGATACAGAATTCGAAGAAGGACCTGCACAATATAAACTACGAAAGATTCTTGGACAACAGACTGCGAATTCGTTTCTACAAATTGATTGAAGATTTGATACACAGAATGAACAACATGCCGCATCGAAAATCAAATAAACAGACTTGATGAACACAAAATAATGTCAGCCTAATAGACTTGATGCATCAACAACCGATATTGATTTAAGGTAGAATACCCGTAATGTGGCCATTTTGGGATTCACAAAACATCAGGGTTTTTTTTGGCGGCATCATTACGTATCCGAAGCTATTCAGGCTCGGTCGTGAACATTCGGCGATGGAAAGTTTCATCGCCAGATGTTTTCGACATAGCCCAAATAATGCCGATGTCTCGCGAATCTCATTAGGGGTGGACTACCTTAAAAGTGTTTATTGAGAATCTTGTTCTTCCTGGTGAGGAATGTTATTTGTTTTGCTTGTGAAAATGAGCTGAGAAAGATAACTTTTATCCGAGAAATATGCCTTCTTTAAAAACTGTTATCTACATCAACTTCTGTTAATTTAAGAAATTAAAATTTTCGGATAAGATTTTAATGAATTGGTATTTAATTAATTAGAAAGTTGCGGCATACAACAAAATAGAAAAAGAAAGGATTTGTGTATATAGCTTAGAAAATACTAAGGCAAAAGGAGAAAATGCTGATTATCAGTATTTACTTCTTTTGCCTCAATGTTTTTCCCAGCCTTATTTAGTAGGGACGTCAAAACCAGGTCTTGTTTGGGATAGGGTAAAGCGAGGTTTCTTAAGAAAATGTGAAATTGATCACTGTCACCAAATGTAATCAAAAGCTTTCCAAGGCCTTACTGTCATTTAAAGCCTCTTCCGTTTTTAGTGAGGAAGTACTTGGTTGAATGTAAATCCCAAATTGACGAAAAGGTGACCTATTTTACTCTGCATTCAATCAAATAGCTTTCTTGTTTGCAGGAAGATTGGAAGAAATATAAACAAACCAGTTTGCTGGAAAGTTGCAGCAACGGTTTGCTGCAACTTTGCGGCAAATAGTGTGCGAGAAAACTAATTTGCATACGAAAAATGAAGTGGCCGCAACTTTGCGGCAAATAGTTGCGGGAAGTTCGCAAGAAGAATTTGGATGAGTTTGCGGCAACTTTGCAGCAACAGTTCGCTGCAACTTTGCAGCAACAGTTTGCAGCAACTTTGCGGCAAATAGTTTGCGAGAAAGCTAATTTGCATACGAAAAACGAAGTGGCCGCAACTTTGCGGCAAATAGTTGCGGGAAGTTTGTGAGAAGAATTTGGACCAGTTTGCGGCAACTTTGCAGCAACAGTTCGCTGCAACTTTGCAGCAACAGTTTGCAGCAACTTTGCGGCAAATAGTTTGCCAGAAAGCTAATTTGCATACGAAAAATGAAGTGGCCGCAAATTTGCGGCAAATATTTGTAGCGAATTCGCCGCAAATTTGCAGCGAAGTTGCTGCAACTGTTTGCGGCAGGGCTAATATTTTGGTAAGGGCTATCAATACGTCGTGGAAAACTCAGCAAAGGTGTACTGTTCCACTAGGACAATCCTGTTCACAAATCTGCCATTGCCATGGCTACCATCAATGACTGTGTGTTTGAACTAGTAGAACACCCGCCTTATTCACCTGATCTTGCTTCATCAGACTTTCATCTGTTTCCACAGTTAAAAAGAGCTGTTGCTGGTACCCACTTTCAGTCAAATGATGACGTCAAACATGCAGTGGAGGCCTTTCTGAGCGATCAGGAGGAGTTCTACAATAGAGGCCTTAAAACAAAGCTGACAAAAGTGTATAGACAAAGAAGGGGATTATGTTGAAAAACAAAATCGTTTGACGGTTACAATTCAAACCTTTCTATGTGAGGCTCACTACTTATCAATCAACTCTCGTTATATTATCATAACCTAACACAGAGGGTAACCCATGTGACTTTTGGGAGGTGCACACACCGGAAAATGGTCCACTTCAAGGATGTTTTCTTTAATTTCTCAGCTCATTATCTACGGATTTAGAAGAGATGAAGTGTACCGTACGCGAATATGAGTGTACCATTCCCGAGTTTAACTCACTCTGCACCGAGTCCCATATGGTTTCTTCAAACATCCAAGCTAACGGATTAATTTGAATGTATGAAGAAACCATAGGATTCGGTGCAGATTGATTTAGAACTGGGAAATGACTCTCTCAAAGACCCGTACGGTGCACGTTTTCTCGTCAAAATCCGTAGAGTATAAGCTTGGAAATTAAACAAAACATACCTTGAAGCAGACAATTTTTCGGTGTGTATGCTTTTAAAAAGTCACGTGGGTTACCCACTGTGACTAAGCGCCTCAGTTTTTTTTCCTTAAAAAACATTCTTGCATACATGTTATATCTGTTTACTATGATACAAGTCTTTTTGGTGTACATTTATAGGATGGAGATTGTGCATGATGGGATGGATAACGAATACGGACAAATTTGCCTCGCTTCAGGTAAGAAATTGTGCAATAATGTTCTTATTTCTGCGTCAAATTTCAAGCGGTTTGTTGCATGTACCCCGCATTACTGAGCTCTTTCCTCAGATATATGACTTGTTTGTAGAATCTATGTACTTTGTCCAAAAATTGATACCAACCGACCAGAAAAACGACAAAAAATTCAGGCCTTTTTTCTAGTCGGTTGGGATCGTTTTTTTTTAGAAAAGTAGATGGAGTTGCAAGGTAATTAATACATCTGAGAAAAGGGCTCAGTAAGGCGGAGTAAATGCAACAACCCGCATGAAAATTGACGCAGAAATAAGAAAGTTATTGCACAAATTCTTACCCGAAGCGTGGTTAATTTGGCCGTAGTCGTTACCATTTCGCTTTCTTGTCGGTTGGGACAATATTTCGGAAAAATTTCCATGAGTTATCTAATATGTCATACATCCGATGAAAGAGCTTGGTAAGGCGGGGTACATACAACAAACCTTTTGAAGATTGACTCACAAATAAGGAAGTTATTGCAAAATATCTTACCAGAATCGAGATTATTTTGTCCGTACTCGTTATCCATCCCATGATGCACAATCTCCATCGTGTTTATATGTTACGCTGTTTGAAACATTGTTTAGAAGATGAGTCAAATGACATCACGCAACGTAGTCTTCTTTGCACTAGATCTGAATACAAGTACGTATATGTAAAGATCTAGTGCAAAAAAGAATGCGTTGTGTGTTATCATTTGATCCTGCACGAATTCCTTTACGACGTGTTTTTTTTTTCTCTCAGAACCCTTTGCCACACGAACCCTGGAAAAGATAGTGAAAACGCATGTAGAGAAAAGAAACTTTCTCCTTTTCACACATTTTTTGTGCTTTAAGACACACACATTCTACCTTGGTAGATCTAACATGTATTTTGTTATCTACATCACATCGGAATTAAAACCAGTAAACATGTATCGTTTTGGAGAGTTAATCCCTCCTACTTCATACGATGAAAATTTAGACTGCTGTAATTCTCAAAGCTGCTGAAGATGTAAAAAAATATGCAATTTTTTCGGAATTTGTGAAAAATTCTCTTGACAACATTAAGACCAAATGAGAAAATGCTGGTCACCAGCATTTTCTTCTTTTGTCTCAGTGTTTTCTTTAGTAGGTCTATTTTCTATAATACCCGTTGTTGGGACGTCAAAACTGGTCTTGTTTACGAAAGGGTTGATATTGATAATGTGCGCGTAGGAAATATTTTCTTGGAAATATCTTTGTGATCTTAATATCAGATGATACTGATCTTCCTCAAATAACAGTCCAACAGAATTGAGCCAGGTCTTGAAATGGTCCTTATAGTATTTTCAACTTAGTATATTCCACATTAGTTATTGTCTAAGTGCATTAGATCACTGGTGGTGAACTCGGCCAAAGCGTGGGACGTTTTTTCGCGATCATAGTATTCCGTCTGTGTTGTTATAAAATATCGTAACTACGGCTTCGATAAAGCCGTAGTTACGAGATTTTATAAAACAACACAGACGGTTTGTCAAAACATATCGGTAAACCCGGTCTATTTTTGGAACAAATTTATTGTTATTAGAAAAACTATCCAATTAGATCTTTGAACTCACATTTAAGCGCAAAATATCTGTACCTTGTTGTAGCGAAAAACGTCCCTTGCTTTGGCCGAGTTCACCACCAGTGAATATGAACCAGATTCGTGTTGTTCTCTTACAGCTGCTACAGATAATCAATCACACGGTGTTTAATCACGTGACACAGAATTTTCGATAATCTTTAATATCTTTTTTAATACTAGACCAATTTGAATTCGGTTTGAATCAGAGAAGGTGGGAAATTGCCAGAAATAAGCTGAAGGTGTTAGATTTTTGAAAAATCAACTGATAAAAAAGTTATTGAAGATAAACCAAAATTTTGGTTTATCTTCAATAACTTTTTTATCAGTTGATTTATCAAATTTCAACCACGTCCATATAATGCGTGATGTCTGTCCAAATTCTCTGCTTCAAACCGAATTCAAATCGGTCCAGTAATTACAAAATCATTGAATATTTTCTGGAAATATTGTATCACGTGATTATCCATCACCAATCAGCTTCTAGAATACAGCACTGTGGAGCTTGAGCAGACTGACAATGCTATTGAAAATTATAACCAAAGCTGGGAAGGATATGTAGGCCAACAAGGATAGCACTGGGAACTATCGACTGTGTGCTATTTGTTTTCTTATGATAAACCTTTGGGTTGGGTATATATTGGATATATTCGAGAAAAATAGTTTTGACTTACATTTTGTACATGACTACCATGTACGTATATAAACGAGGATATAAAAAGGTAGGCATATGTTATAATGGCCACTTAGATTTTTGAGGTCGATAACATTCGCAGCAGACCAAACAAATACATTAATACCCGAGTGCGAAGCACAAAATTATGTTTTAGTAATTTGCCGGCCTTTGCTAGTGTGAAACTCAAATATCAACGTGACGCTATCAATGCACAAATAAAACATCAAAATAAAATCAAAATACTTTAACGTCGCACATTTTGGTGTCACTCCTCAACGAAACGGCCCTATTAAATATATAGTAAAATGGGTCAATTTGGCAGCTTCTAGCTTCTCTCAGAAGTCTTTGTGGCACATTTTACTTAGTCTGCTTAATAGACCATTCGTTTGTCTTTGATTAAATACCAAGAAAATGGTATCAATAGCACCATCAACTAAAATCACGCGCCCGTGAACACAGCCAACCTTTGCAATTTGCCATCTCTTTTCGAATCTGCATGTGACACACCCCATGAAAGGTCACGACCACGCAAGAAACTAGTTCCCGACAAATTCATTAAAACACATCCTAGCAGTACACTGATGGTCTGCCAGTATGCAGAACCACATTTCATGCATCTGCCTATTCTATAGACACAGAATCAATGCAACAAAAGGAGCGAATCAGTTTTTGACGGAACTATGTTTGTATACTACGACCCGGAAGCATTTCCCGTTGTGGAGTGTCTCCTTTTATTCCCCACTAATCCGCCATCTTAATCACGTGATTATCAATCACCACGTGACTTGTGGAGTCAGTGGTTACTATACTGCTTAGCGTAAGCGATGTGTGGTGTTTTCCATCAGTTGTAGAAAACTTATTTGTTTGCCAGCTGTCGTTTTATATCGATTAAATAGTTCGGTCACAAAGACCAAGTCTAACCGAAAAATGTTTGATCTATTACTTTTTTATAGTTCTATCTGGTGCCTAGGATAATCATTTAAATACGTTTTCCTGTGATGTTGACAATCTAGTATCTGGATAACATACGAGTGTTCAGACCGCTCCATTTTAGCCATAGCTGGCGGGAATTATATGAGGGGTAGAATAGGGAACGATTTTATCCAGATATTCATGATGTAATTTCGGACAAAAGTCGTAGGTGTTGTCATAAAATCGCGTATTAATACGGCTTGATTCAACACCAACGGTTTATCAATACATTATGGTACACCCAAGCTTTTTAAGCACGAAATTCATTGTCATTGATTAATGTATTTGAGGAATGAATGATCTGGTAGAAATCCTCAATGGCAATTGAGACCATCATGGAACCATATCAGACTGTGCATATTCGCATTCTGTTTAAGATCATTGGTGTTTTGTAAAAGCTTCCTTACCTGTAGCAAATTTCTGTGATAGATTTATGAATGTATGAAATGCAATTAATCAAAGGAGACATTTCCAGATCCTAGCTAAAATGCATGATACTCTTTTTTAACATTCTACAGAAAAGTCACCACTGGACGTTGAAAACACCATGTTTATTCAGTTGTAAGATGTTTCTCCGACATCTACAATGTTGAAAAAAATGCTTTCAGAGTCAGAGTATAACCGTTAAAGTTTCGGGATGCAGAGTCTACTGAGAACTATTATATACTAGTATGTAGGCTATCTATTGTTTTACCGGTGTGATCGAAGTCATTAAGAGTGTAGTCCCTGTCCTCACTGTTGTCCTGGCTTGCGACTATCACATATCGTCGCTTTTCAACAAAAATATCGAAACTACTACAGCTTAAAACAAGCTGCAGTAACGACTGCAGCTTAAAACAAGCTGCAGTAACGAGATTTTCGATGAAAAGCAAAGATTTAGTACAACTACAGGCTGAGACCATCTTTTAACACGGTGGTTATATGTCAATTTTGATATAAATGTACGCCAGGCTATTTCCTTTTATGTTGCTAATCTATAGACTTTATTTTCAGGGCGGTAGGTCGGACATGATGCAGGAATACCGATCAACAGACGATATTTACGTAAGGCGGAAAAAGTTCAACCGGTGCCACATCGCCATAGCAGCCATTGTACTCCTGGCAGTCTTTATTATAGGCATTCTGATTGGTCGGTACGCCGCGTGCCCTGATAACGAGGCCACGCCCCAGGAACAAAATGGCGTCTTCCTACCCAATGTACCAAAATCTATTGTTAGTGAAGCTGACCCAGAAATAGGGGATTTGTTGATAAATAATATGAAAAGTGAAAACATTCGAGAAAATCTACAGTGAGTATAATAGTAGAGAGTAAGCCTACTATAAATCTACTTTCGTCTCTTAGCAAAGTTTCCTTGAAATAATGTTGGTTATGTTCTACTTGTTTCTTATCGGGCGAATCAGATCCAAAACCGTGTGTAGATTGAAATAAAGTTAAGTACAGATAGATACTTTTCTATGTACTGAAACACTTAATTAGCCGTTTTATGTTCTTAATTACACGTAGATTTAGCTTAGTTGTTTTTTCAGTTTTGAACATCCTTGTCGTGTAGCCTACACTTGATATGATACCTCTCAAAGACACCCTTATATCTTTGCTTTTCAACAAAAACCTCGTAACTGCAACAGCTTGTGTTAAGCTGCAGTAATGAGGTTTTCGTTGAAAACACAGCGAATTATTGCACTGTTTGGGACAAAAATACTTTTGTCGTCAGACGAATATTATTTTTCTGGTGATAAGTGATAAATAATTTTAACCCAAATGATACACCATACCGAGAGCATCTATGAAATATTGAAGAAACTATTGGAGAACAACATAGATATTTATAACTTAAGGCTAATTTGGGTACATGTTGGACTCAAAAACGGGCCCCTTTTCCCTATCTTATATTGTTATGAAATGTAAGAAAAGATCATCTTGTCTAAAACCAGAGCCGGTGACAAATTCAAATAAATCCTTTCATGTTGCGTTTTAGACCATACTATTTTACCTTCGATAGTCATTAAGCGCAAGAGCGAGTTTAGACTATTTATCGCGTTGATACTATATATTTCGTGTTTTAAATACGCGAAATGTCATCAGGGACGACAAGCAGTCTAAACCCGCGCATGTACTATTCAGACTTCCGAGCGTGAAATGGTATGGTATAAAACACAAAATGAAAGAGTTTATTGACCTTTCAGAAAGTTGACCTCGGAGGCCCACATAGCCGGACAGGAAACAAATCACCAGCTAGGCGTGTATCTGATGAACCAATGGAAACAGCAGGGACTAGACCACGTGACTATGACGCCATACAAAGTGATGCTGTCGTACCCAAACGAAGACGACCTGAATTACGTGGAGTTGTTAGACGGATCGGGAGTTAGTCAGTACAAATCGGATCTGCGAGAGCCCTTCCTAACGCCAGAGGAAAATAAAACAAACGTGGTGCCACCATTTAATGCTTATTCAGCGCCCGGGGACATCACGGTAAGCCGAAGCGTATTTGCCGAAATGTTGACGTAAATGAAAATATTTATTGACACATCGAAGACTTCATCTGGTATTATGAATCTTTAGAAACATTTATTTGTCTAAAAATGTTTTCAGAAATCAACCTTTCATGCTACGTTTTATACCGTACCAGTTTCTATACCGAACGCCTTTAAGCACAAGTGCGATCTTGGATTGGTTATCAACCCTGAGGCTACTTCTTGTGTTAGTAGACAGGAAGTAGTATCAATGTTGATATTCAGTCTAAGATAGCCCATGCTCTTACATGCTTCCGGTAAGAAGGTGATCCGGTATAAAAACGTAACATGGAAGGGTTTATTGGAGGTTGTTTGACGAGAGATCATATTATCAAACATGGCATATGCACAGCTATATTTCGTTGTTGTTGTTGTTGTTGTTGTTGTTGTTGTTGTTTTCGTTTTTACTAAAATGGTGTAAACCACTTGAGTGTTTCACACTGACCTCTATTATAAAGTAGGCATGGCTAGTGATTTGCCAAATGTGTCGCTTCACGTTAAATATGAAATAAGGCCCAATAGAGGCCGTTTTGTTTCTACGTGTAGCTTGGTCAAACTGACCGAATATTGTAGCCTACATTTAGATTAATAATACAACTCAGCGAAATAAATTACTTTTAGGGCTACCTAGATTAATATCATGTTGACAAGTTCTCGGTTGGGATTGTGCATCATAGGATCGATGATAATAATTATGGCCAAAATAGCTCTGCTTCATGAAATTGAAACCCTTTTCCATCTTTTAGGTAGTCAAATGAGATTCATGCGACGTCGGAATATTTTGTTAGACGTCATCAAAAATCATTACGTAACTTACGTTCTATTCGGGCGACGTCGTGAAAATTCGACGATGGAACATTCCATCGCCGAATGTTTACGAGGTCCCCCGAATAATTCAAACGTCGCTTGAATCTCATTAGGGGTGGACTATCTAAATCTTTCCCCTATGTTTTATGTACAGGGTGACCTAGTTTACGTGAATTACGGACGTGTTGAAGACTACGCTCATCTATACAACTTGTCGATAAACGTGACCGGCAAAATTGCGATAGCTCGTTACGGCAAAATATTCCGAGGCGATAAGGTGAGTGAATAAATGTGCGTGGGCCCCCATTCACAAACAGTTTAAATCTTATTCCTAAATATAAATTACATTACGAGCCATCTGATTGGACAAGACGTACGTCTCGTCCAATCGGATTGATCGTTGTGTAATTGTTATTGTACGCCAGTAATAAGTGAATACCATCCCTAATGTACCTCTTGATGAAATGGACAAACAAAACTGCCCATTGCCGTGCGTTTGAAAGAAAACTCGCCATGCTAATGTAAAATTCAATATGCAAATGACGTTGACTATCAGAATTGTGAAGGATGGATGCTGTGTAGTATATGAAGGGAAATGAATGCCTCTGGGTATGACTATTAAAGTCTAATTTAAGCTTTGCATCGACGACGTTTGTTTCTTTCTGTCTTTGGCATTTGCACATAACATATGGCGGCTGGAGTGGGATAATGACAACTATCAGACCGGCGTTGCCTTACCTATGATTTCGAAATGAGCACGAAATGCTCAAGAACATACTAAATTCTATGTGAATTTGATCGAGAATCAACCCTTTTTTGACATTATTTATTTGAAATTTCGATTTCAATGACATATTTTTTCACCTTTCCGTCATCTTGTTTTTTTACACCAGGTACACCACGCAGAAACACGTGGAGCTATCGGGATTATTCTGTTCTCCGACCCTGAAGACTATACCGGTGGCGATATAAACCAAGTGTATCCGAAAGATTGGTGGCTTCCGCCGTCTGGTGCCCAGCGCGGTACTGTATATACCGGGGATGGTGACCCGCTCACAGCTGACTATCCGGCTCTAGGTATGGTTCAGCGCAAAGGCTGTCAAAATGATACATTCACTGTATTTTTTGCACAGAGTTCGGTTCGCTGTCACATTTTTTTTTTCATTTATAACAGCATGTGGTTTTTTTCTGTACTATTGCAAAAAATATAATGTTTATCCCTTTCCCTATTTTTGTCCAACGAATATTATTTTGAAACGTCCGACGAATATCACTTTTGGTCCGACGAAAAACGATATTCGTCGGGAGAAAAATAATATTCATAGGACGAAAAATAGATAATTTTGATCCTAACGGTACAATATACTTTTCCGTTTCGTCTTCTGACAGAGCATGCATACCGAGAAGTAGACGAGAGCTTCTACCTTCCAAAAATCCCCTGTCATCCGATTGGTTATGGAATCGCCATTCAGTTAATGAGGTAGGTTGATACTTATCGACGGACGCATTTGTCAAATATAACATTTTCAAGAAACTGCATTTCTGCCTTGTTGCATTAATGAAAATGGGTAAGATCACAAATTCATTTATGGATAAACTATTAGACTAGATCCGACAGATACTACTCATCGTAGTTATCCAATCTTTACCGATAAGTTACGAGGCAGAAACTTTAGGACTTTATGTCGTTGTTTTGGAAACCCCGGGGTCTTCGCACACGCTACATTGATATAGCTGATGAGGAAACCGAGGGTTTCCGTGAACGGATTTCAGCGTCGACCGAAATATTGCAAAATCGTGAGACCCTAAAATGGTCACGATAGGTAGTCTTCCTTAACGAACACAGTAGTTCAAACAAACTATGACCACTTCTTCATATTACAACATCGCCAGATTTTTCAAAAAACTCTCTGTAAAAGAAATGCTTTAGGAAAAATGTGCTCGACACATACCTTTGTTTACCGATTTACCCTCGATGCAACTACCCCGGAAGTAACCGTATGTCACGAAGCAACAAAATACCTTTGACTCTTTTTTGAGCTAGTTCCTCCGTTTACCACCCGAGTAGAAAATGGACGCTTCTATTTTACTATTTGTAGTCAGATGGGAGGCCATGAGGTGGTGGCTGAATGGCAAGGTGGTATGAACGTTACATACACTTACGGAGGATCATTTAAAGTCCCGTCCTGGTAAATATGTAAACCACTTTTACTGAACATCTAACGTTCACTAATGTGCGTTTGTGATACGATGCTCGTGTAAAGAAAGGTCGTAATTTTGTAATTGACTTCACCAAAACGGGGTGGTTTGAACATACCCTAAATCTGCAGATGTTACCAATTTTGCATCACGGTTTTGTTATAGTTCACCATTAGATTTTTTAAAATCATGATGTACCTAACTAGATCTAATTCGACCATTCCTTGAAGATTTTTCGTAGCATTACACCATTACTCATAAAACCTACCACGAAATTCTTGTATCAAAAGGACGACTCTAACATTTACAAATTATCTTCGAAATAACGACATGAAATTCTTCTGAACCATTACGATTTTAACTCCTAAATCAGTGGGCATTAACACGTCAGGTGTTTGTGGTGTCAAGACGACATTGACATGGATTACCACTTCCTTTCAGGAAAGCACACATCCACGTGACCACATCTAACCAATCAGTGATGACGTATAATACAATTGGGGTATTACGAGGAAACATAGAACCAGGTTGGTAATTTATTTCGATATCTGCCTATAATGTCTGTATGAAATGTTGTTCAAATGCTGCTCACTATGTACCGAGTCGCGTGGTTTCTTCGAACATTCAATCGAAAGTATTTGTTTTGAATGTTAAAAGAAACCACTATTGTCGGGGCAGATCGATCTAGTTACAGTCGGGAATTACCCTCTCAAAGGAGAGTACGGTGCACTTTATCTTGTCAACATCCATTGCATATAAGCTGAGAAATAAAAAAAAATGCCATGAAGCGGACGATTTTTTGATGTGAACGCTTCCCAAAGGTCACGTGGATGACCCACCGTGTATAAGTAGGCTTCTGATCCATCACTTACTTTCGTGATTTGTTCCATCTCTCCACACAAACAAACTTAGACATTGACACCAAATTGTTTGTCACGAGTGAATATGAGTTCATAAGGCATTTAGACAAATACATCTTGTTTCAATTAAAGTGTCTGTCAAATGACTGTCATGCGATTTGTAAAAGATGATTATCGCGAATGTATATGTAAGAAACCTGGACAATGAAATGGTTTCTAAAGAATACTTCTATATTTACATTGTACATATATATTACAGATCGTTATGTTTTGATCGGTAACCATAGAGACGCGTGGGTGTTTGGTGCCCTTGACCCTTCCAGTGGTACAGCTACAATGATGGAAATGGTGCGAGTTATGGGGGAACTGGTGAAAACTAGTAATTATTTTGTTATTTTGAAATCTCTAATGAGTAGCATTCTTTACATTAGCCTCAATATTTACATTGTATACAAAACCCTTTTTGTCATCATCTCTATCGATTAGCATGGGCTGTTCTGCCAGGTCAATTATCTTGAGCTATAACTAGTCCTAAATACTTGTATTGTCCAAATTCAGGATAGTTTGTTTATAAAGATTATTTCTATGGATATTTTTATGCTCCCCGAAGGGAGAGCATATAGTCGCCGCTTTGTCTGTCCGTCCGTCCGTCCGTCTGTCCGTCCGTCCGTCATTCCGTCCGTCCGTCCGTCCGAAGCGATTTCTCCATAACCCTTGGGCCAAATCAAATGAAACTTACCATGTGAACTCCCTATGACAAAATGCCGATGTACTTTTCCTGGTTTTTGGATTTGAGGCCTCGTCATGGGAAAAGGGACTTGAGGTTAAATACAGTTTTTCTCTAATTTCTCTTAGTCTAATGGTCAGAATTTGATGAAATTTCATATTTGAGTAGCAAATCAGATTCCCTTGACAATAAACTATTTAAAATTTGCGTATACAAAATATGTCATGCAAAAAGGGGGCTTAACATTTGTTAGCTTTATATTAGCTCTGCATGGCATATATTTATTGTGACAATGCCTTATTCGGGGAGCATTGTCCGTCTCTGACGGCTCTTGTCTTTTCTTTCTTTCTTTTTTTAATGACATAACGTCAGAATTTCGCTTTCAATTTGTATTTACGACAAAAAAAGTATTTTGAGATAATGTAACTCGAAATAACTTTGATCGTCGAATTCCATTCGGTAAAATAACAGCTAGATGCAAAAAATTACGAACTTCTAAAGAGCCGTGTTTGAATTGATTACGTTTTCCTTACACAGATAGATGGCGTCCGAGGCGATCTATTATATTTTGTAGCTGGGGCGCCGAGGAATATGGTCTTTTAGGGTCAACAGAATGGGTAGAGGTATGTTGCTTTTCTAACTTTAATATTAAGAAAGGTCCAATATCAGTATTAAATGTGTTTGTCTTGGATTTACAAGATACGTTCACAATGACAAGTTCATGATTACTGTATTAACCCATTACCAGACGGCAAAATTGTGAACTGTTCCAATATGAAAGATGTTGCAGACGACAATTTCAAGTTGATGAAATTGTTAAATTCTTGTCATTTTTGGTTAGAAAACATTGTGGAAAATGAAGAAATTGCTTGTCACAAGCAATTTCTTCATTTTCCATAATGTTTTCTCAAGCCTTTTCTTGTGAGGGAGTCAAAAGGCGTCACTATGCAGTAATGGGTTTTAAATAAACATATATGATAAATGGAAAAGTATTGATTCTTAGACATGTTTTGCAAAAAAACCTGTATTGTCACCAAAACAGAAAAACTGGCATAAAGACATAAAATTAAGGAAGGGGATTGCAGAAAATGCTAATCACCAATTTATTTGATTTCTTGCAGCATTACACCAAATCTCTCGGAGCACGAGCGATAGCCTACTTAAATGTAGACATTGCAATTCAAGGTTAGTGTCTACACAGTGGATAATTACGTGATGCAACAATTTCAGAAAGTCTTCAATAATTTTGTTAATACGGGACCGATTTGAATTCGGTTTAAAGCAGAGAAACAGACGTCACGCATTGGATGAACGTGTTGGAATTTTGAAAAATCAACTGACAAAAAAGTTATTGAAGATAAACCAAAATTTTGGTTTATCTTCAATAACTTTTTCATCAGTTGATTTTTAAGAATCCATCACGTACATCTTATTCCTGACATTTCCCCACATTCTCTGCTTCAAACCGAATTCAAATTGGTCAAGTATTGACAAAAATATTGACGATTTTCTGAAATTCTGAGTCACGTGATTAACCATCGTGGTCTAGTTGTCGCTTTTCTTCAAAATCCTCATAACTACAGCTTGTGTTAACCTGTTTGTAGTTATGAGGTTTTGAGAGAAAAGAAAATGTATATTTGCATAATCGGTCGAATGGACGGTGTTTATGTATTGGAATATTTTGCTGAATGTTTTTGTTTTTTTTTTCACGAAATTGACCGTCTTTACTATAGATGTATTATTTAATCCTTTCCCAAACAGCAAAATTTTGGATTGATCCAAATTGAAAGCAGTTGTAGACGACAAATTTTATGTTGAAAAATATAAAAAATTGTGTACAATATAGCATAGAAAATATTGAGACAAAAGGAGAAACTACTGGTTATCAGCAGTTTCTTCTTTTGTCTCAATGTTTTCCAAAGTCTATTCAATTAGGGACGTCAAAACCAGGTATTATTTGGGAAAGGGTTAAGATAGATTAAAATTTGGTGCTATTGTGCACTAATCTAACCATGGTGTACCATATATTATTCTCCCCAGGTAACTTCTCTCTCCGTGCCCTGGGTACACCACTAATCCATAAGTCGTTGTTTGACGCCACGAAGCGAGTCCCGAACCCAAACCAGACCGAGATAGCGGCAGGCAGACGGACGGTGTATGATACGTGGATGAATACATTCCCCTCGGATAAACACAACTTTCCTAAGTATGATATAAGCATAGATCTGGTCTAAACAAGGTCCCTTTATGTTTGAAACAAGTAAGACTTAAGTCTACGAAAAAGTACAACCCGAGCAGAATCCACAGATCTTATACCACCTTTTATGAAGAAACAGCGTGGGTTTGGGTCCAACTATACATAGGCGTAGGATCATCTTGGTCCATGTTTGTGTCAAGTGTTTTCAGGGTTTTCCAGACCCTAGATCTTTTAACAATAACCATAATGATACAATTATAGTCTTGAAAGATTATTGCATTACAGACGACAATATGGGGTGTCAAAAAGTGCCAATATTAGGGAATGGGCCCCGTTTTACTAAAGCCCTAAAAACGCCATTTTTAGACATTGTTTAGTTTGAATGTCCATTTTCATCCAATCTAACGTTTCCAATTTTATTTCTAAATAAAAGTCAAGTCTTTATTTCAGAGTGACGTTACGGGGTCCCTTAAGTGATTATAAATGTTCCATTTAAATACAGCATAGGGATACCGTTAGTACATTTTTGTTGTATTTTGTCTTAATTATCACTTGGTTTATTTCAGAGTAACGTTACCTGGTTCTGGCAGTGATTATGCTCCATTTAGAGATAGAATCGGGATCCCGTGTGTAGATATTAGATATACATGGAATTCGGTAATATGTTAATTGATGTTTTCCAATAATGAGGTATAAAAAACAAAATTTGGTAAAGTAAAAGTGGGGTTATTCAATGCCTCCCCACAAGAACAAAAACAAAAACAGCATCACCACCAACAAAAACAGACAAAACTAGAACTGTCGCAAAGCGGACAAATACCAACCCTCCCCCCCCCACTAGCGCCTTGTCACTGAAAAAGTGCTGTAGGTCAACCGGTTCTTGACTTAGAGCACGGAAACGGATTTTAAACAAAGTCCGATTGTGACCTTGACCTTTGACCTTGGTGACCCAAAAACAATAGGGCACCTCCTTGGGTCAAGGGCAACAACTGTGTAAAGTTTCATGATCCTAGGTCAACCGGTTCTTGACTTAGAGCACAGAAACCGATTTTAAACAAAGTCTGATTGTGACCTTGACCTTTGACCTTGGTGACCCAAAAATAATAGGGCACCTCCTTGGGTCAAGGGCAACAACTGTGTAAAGTTTCATGATCCTAGGTCAACCGGTTCTTGACTTAGAGCACGGAAACAGATTTTAAACAAAGTCCGATTGTGACCTTGACCTTTGACCTTGGTGACCAAAAACAATAGGGCACCTCCTTGGGTCAAGGGCAACAACTGTGTAAAGTTTCATGATCCTGGGTCAACCGGTTCTTGACTTAGAGCACGGAAACGGATTTTAAACAAAGTCCGATTGTGACCTTGACCTTTGTGACCCAAAAATAATAGGGCAGTAGTAAAGGAGGATAGAATAGCTACGCCGAAAACGTAGCTATTCTAGCCTCCCAGGATGCCCTCCGTAGGGCAGTATAGCTACACGTAGGGCAGTCTAGCTACACCTGGTTTAGGTCTTTTAGGGTTTGGACTTAGTCGTTTTTAACAGGGTTTTGGACTTAGTAGTTTTGACGAATCAAGGTTGAAAAGGCGCTAATCTGCCCCTCTGGTAGGGCAGACTAGCGCCTTTTTCAGGGTTTTGGACTAAGTCGGTTTTTAACCAGGGTTTTGGACTCAGTCGTTTTTGACGAATCAAGGTTGAAAAGGCGCTAGTCTGCCCCTTCCAGACGGGTTCGGTAGGGCAGACTGGCGCCTTTTTCATGGCTTTGGACTTAGTCGATTTGGGGTTGGATTTAACAACGAGAGCTATTCTCACACGTGAATTCTACGGAGAATTCGAACCAAGGTTGAAGATGATCTGTGATTGTGAGAATCAGTTTTTGTGAATAGCGTAACTCTCATGATGTGGCCAATCATCATGACAGTTTCGCTTGTTCACAATAGGGGTAGAAATAATGGACAAAGAGGATATATTTTTTCATTGTTTTTATTGAACTATGAACAAGAAACACAATTTATTTACAACAACATTAGAAGAGATAATTAAAGTTTTGCATAAACCACGATGATACTAAACGATCATTTTTGTGAAGGTTCTTTGTGGTAAATGTTTTCTGGAGTAATTTCTGTAGATCGTATCCTTTTGAAACACCATCCAATGCGAATACACAATAGTGACCACACACTTGCCCGACCACGCTTTGTAACATCTGATTGTTGAAGTTCCATGATAGTGAATTATTCCGAATGAAACTGATTATTTCCATTTCCAGAGGTGGTAATCCATACGAATCGAAGTATAACGTTTCACCATTTCTGGTGAATATCACTGCTACCCAATGTTCTCCCGACTTATGGGATTTCTCGGTGTTGATGATATATGCATTAACATGTCGTGGTTTTTGTTTTGGTAACTTATCTTTTGCACAAACATTTGCATGAAGGTTTTTTATCCACATGCCATTGTCTAAGATATATTGTAATTCGTTTGCGTACATCTTTACTTCCACGACTGTTTCACCTTTTCACACCACTGATTTATCCACGAACTAGTGAATCCATGGAGAATGTTCCTTTTTATACTTTGCCATAATCTGTAGGCCTCTACTGATTCCTGTTCGTTGAGTTTCATTTCTGTCAGCATTGGGTACCAAACTTCCATTACTTTGTATGGATTGAGATTCAACATCGCTCGTTCGATAAACAAGTCTGTATGTTCTACTCTGTCCATGTATAGACAGATAGGGTGTTCAATTTGACTAGGATGATCTATTTGACATCCGTTACAACTGTTATGTACTTCTTCGATGATAAGGTTCTGCAGTTCATTCACCATACAAGTCTGAAAACTTCTGTGAATGTCATATGTGCGATCTGATGGTTCACGTGATGAGGAATATTTCACCTTTTCAGCATCTTCTCTCAATTTAATTGCATACTCGTGACCAAGCATATTTAGTAATCTGTGATGACTTCTCTGAGTCCGTTTATTTCTATTTGATTATCGAATTCTGCAAACACAACCACGTTGATGACTGCTGCGAGGTTGGCTTTGAACTGAAGTTCAATTCTTAAACCACCAGTTTTTATAGGGTGGAGTTGACCTTCTTCACTACCTTGATCTGGTGTGAGATCAAACCCCCACAGAGTGAATCCATCTCCGTATTCATCTTTCGTTATGTCGAATGATTTATCTGCACCGATGGATTTCGTGGCATTAAACAGAGATAGATATGATCTCAATGTAAGACCGCTGGTGAAATCAGGTTCAAACGGTTTGTTGTGGATTCTATGACCGTTGTACGACACATCAATTTTAGAGACATTGAAATGTCTAAAGTTGAATGGGTTTGATGTGTAATTTCCGTTGAAAGCTCTGTTTGTTACCATTCCAATGAAAATACGTTTTGGTAACTGCCCTTGGAATAGATGGTCTTCAACTTTGGACCGTGTGTTATCAGTGATGGAAAATGTTTTGACTTCTACTCTTCGGATTGGAATTTTCATGTTTTGTTGAGCAATCAACTGATTCAAGTTGTTTGCAACCACTGGTGATAGTTCTACATTCCGAACGTGGAAACTGACTGTTTCAAAGTGAATCTTTGCTTTATCTGTACCAGTGTGGGAAGCTAGACAGAAAGTGGTCGGGGCTTTGTTCAATCTCAATCGAATTTCAACTCCATTTGGTAGATATTTTTCTTGGAGAAAAAGATCAAGATGCAATCGGCCAAACAGTTCGACAGTTTTGCTTACACTGATGATAGCGTTTCTTGCTTTGAAGCCATCATTGTCTCCTGTTATTTCATGATCGTTCATATGACCTTATGTATCCTTTATCCACATTTCTCCTGCTTTCAAATGAGTTGCCTTACTACCAGAACTGTATGACAGTAGGTTTTCAATGTATGCTCTGTATGGGTATATGTCTAAACCATTTGTTATCAGTTTGTTGTTCAAATACAGATCAATACTGCTGAACATACTGTGGAGGAAATTGTTGACTGGACCAATGTTTTCGTCGGCACCTAGGTTATTTCCATCCTCTTTCGTGACTTTGAATTTCACGTACAGAAAGGATTGGGATAGATCTGTCCACAACTCTGTTTGTGGTGGGATATTGAATTCGATTGGTGATTCATTTGCAATCGAAGCAATTGGGAAATGTTCAACCCATTGGGATTCCTGCATACTTGTCATTGTTGGTGGTACAGAAAGTACATCTAGTTCTGATTTACTACATTCACAAGATCCACTTTGCATCATGTTGGAATTATTTTTTTTTGAAATATTTTTGGAGAAAAATATTTTTTAAGATTTTTTCAAAATGTTAATCAAATATATCTAATGGTCTTGCAGATTTATGATGGATTCGGTGTTTCTTGCTAACGATCTTTCCACGACGAGAGCGTAAATGAGACTGATGCTGTCTGTTGGATTTTTTTCCATTTATATTTGATGTGAATTCTTCACGCAAGTTCTTTAAAGATTGTTTTCCACGTGAAAGAAGAACCTTTTTTGGATTCTTACGATGTAATAGAATATCTTTAGCTATCCCAAGACCTTGTTTAATTCCTTCTTTTTTTAAGGCATTGATTCCTGTTTTAACCATGGGTTTAATCAAAGGTGTAACTGATCTTATTGCTGATTTGAATAAAGATCCCAACCCATATCCATATTGGTGTCTTACTCCTCGATAAACCGGAATCATTTTTAATTTTGCTTACGCTTACGGAAATGCAACTTTACAATTGTCTTGCCAATGACGAACTGAACAGGGTGACCTGAATCACCTGTTATATTAATGTGGATACTATCGAAATCCGATTTCGAAACAGGGAAATAGTGAGGAATGGTTATATCGTGGTTAATATGTTGACTTCCATTTTCATTTTCAACTGAGTTGGATGTTTTAAATGGAACAACGCGAAGTAGTGGTGCTAATGTATCCCCAACGATGGAATATTCAACTATGTCTGAATAAACAAACAAGTGATTATATCCTGCATCGATGTTTGGGGTATATTTGAAGAATTCGAAAACGCTACAGTCTTTGAAAAACGTTTTCTTTGTAAGAAGTGGGTCTCCTCCTAGTTTCAGAAACAAGGATTTATTGAACTTTACCCCTGTTTTTATTACATTTGTGAATAAGAACTTTGGTCTTCTGGTTGAAGTCGAATATCCAACTTCAATCAAAGCATTTGTTTTCAGAAGTATTTTTCCAATTTCACTGTCAATACATTCATTGACAACTTCTAACACATGAGATGGAGAAATGTATGATCCAGCTGGAAACTTTATTCGAATTCCCCATCTTGTTGGTCTGCCATTCGAGTCATGGGTAAGTTCATTGATTTCTAACGGGTTTTCTTTTCTTTTAATTTTCTGTTGCAATATCCTTTTGTAAAGCAATATCAGATGTGATTATGTCGAAATAAGATTCATTCTCACTGATATTAAGAAACTGAGTTGGTGTTACCAATTGCGCTAGAGCTACTTCCCATGTTTCTTTATCAATATGAACAGTTCTTGGAAGTTGTACTTTGAAACAACATTGTGTGTTATTACGATGATAATTCAAAGAACTATCGCTTGGCAATGTAATGTAAAAGGAATTCATTTTTTACCGTCAATGAAATCAAATGTTGGTTGACTACTTTGTTTCGAGAATTTAAGTCCGGGTGAAGGTAATATATAACCCAAAGAACTACTCAGAAGGATTAACCACAACTCCCGATCTTGACTTTGAAGACTCAAATGAATTATTGAGGTTGCAATTATTGCATAAATGATTATGATCTGTGAAATGTAAGTGAACTGATTCTTAGGCACACGATTCCCAAAACATGTAAATGGTTGAGTATTATTACTAATACTATCACCGCCGGATTCAATGTTGGAATGAGGATGCATTGTTGATGTGGAATGTTTTATATTATTTTAAACAAGGTGTTTAAACAATATATTTAAACAAAATGTTTAAACAAGGTATGATTCAGGAATCCAACTTTGGAATTTCTTTGGATATCCTTTCCAATTAACTTTAATTTCCTTAATGACTTTTTTACCCTCACGTCTTGTTCGTTTGTCGAGAACTGAATCTATTTCATATATTTCACTATCTTTTATAAGTTGTAATTCCTTTTCATAGAATGTTCCAAGAATAGGTTCACCATCTAAGTCCTTTAATTTATAAGTGATTGGAGATGTTGCTGAATTCACATGTGTAATTTCAAACAATTCTTGTGTCCAGTTTGGTAAATAGCCTTTTTCGAAAGTGTGTTTCGTTTTATTGATTCGGACACGATCTCCTTTTCTTAGTTTTGGAACAACTTTTGTCTTAACTTTCACCACTTTCTTGTATGATGGATACAAGTTCTCTGAAATTTCTGCTTCATTTGCTGGGACAACATTCGATGGTTTTTCTTGAATACTTCGATGGAAAGTGTTGTTGTAATTATCAACTAATTTCTGAATTACATTGGTGTATCGTCTTGTTTTCTCATGTGTGAAATATTTCCACATTCTGGTTTTCAATGTTCTTTGAAACCTTTCAACAATACTTGCTTTTGTTTCTGGATTTTCAGTTGTGAAGAAATGGATATTTTCCTTTTTAAGGAAATTCTGAAAATCTTTATTTCGGAATTCGCTTCCCTTATCTGTTTGCAATGACAAAGGTGTTCGCTGTTTCAGAATGGTTTGAAATGCCGTTATCAATGTTTTCCCCATCTTATTCTTGATAGGTATTACCCATGCATACTTTGAGAAAACATCAATAACACAGAGCAAATACTTGAAGTTGTTATTGAACTTTGCAAATGATTGCATGTCGGCCAAATCAGCTTGCCACTGATGATCTATGCCTCCAACGATTGTTTTTCTTCTTTTGAATTTACGCCGTATCGGTTTATGCAGTGTATACGTGGATTCTCCTTGCAACCATTCCCTAACATCTCTATATTTGACATTTTTCAAAATAGATTTCGCAGAGTGATACAAGTGATATATGCTCGAATAGGAGCCTTGACTGGATGGATCATAATATAGTTTTCGTAAAACAGAATCAAGTTTTTGGTCCGATTTCTTCTTTGAACCTTTCTTAACAGATTTCTTAACAGATTTCTTAACAGATTTCTTTGCAGATTTCTTAGCAGATTTCCTAACTGCTTTCACTCGTATGGTTCCCATGTCTGAAGACTTGGAGATGATAATTCTTTTCTTATAGGTTTTCTAAGTTCGTCTGTATAGAACCGTTTCAATTTCTCTTTTTCCTTTGGATTCGTATAGGGTGACATTTTCCGAAGTTGGGATAGAGATGGTGTACCCTTTGGGGTTTTTCGTGTACGTTTTGGAGTTGATATTTGAGGTGTGGTGAAACTTATTTCACTTTCGCTAGAATCATCTTCATGTTTTTGCATCCATTGCCATCTTGCTAAGTTTCCAATGACCTCTTGTGGAACATGGCTTTCATGTAAAGCTTTAGAGAATGTTTGCCATCCTCTTGGTTCTACTCCTTTTCTTTTACGTAATGAATCATTGATTAGATCAATAATATTAGAACCTGGAATAGCTTTGCCTTTATATGTTACCACCCCCTGATTATCCCATGCTATGTTTTCATTGTCTTTAAGAATATTCAAAAGGAGCTTCGCTTTTCTTTGCATTGTTGTAGGAACGCTTTCGAGAATACGTTCATGTAACACAGACCCAACCCCTTTATTCACTGTTTCATTTAAGAATTCGTTAACAGATGGAGGAATGTTCTTTGGATTCTTAACTTTATCAAACGATGATTGCAATTTGAATAAAGTTTCTCCATATTTCTGAGCCTTGTCTGTTTCTGAGATATCATATCTATCTAAGGTCTTTTTCATATCTGTATGAAGATGTGCAACATTTGCCACTTGAGGATCTTGTGGAAGATGTGGTTTCCTACTTTTTTCTTCTTTCCATTGCTTCATATCTTCTAATACTTGATATGGAACAACAACCATTTTTCTGACTGACATTATTTCAATAATATCCCGAAATCTACAAAGCTTTCAATGCCCCTCCGATACCACCTATGACAGCTTTTCCTAATAATGGGATTAATGCAGGTCCTAACAAAGGAAGAAACCCTCCTCTCTGATTCAGAATACGTTTCTTTTTCTTAACAGAAACTGACTTAGATGCAATATTACGAAGATGTTGTCGGTTTGGATACAACTTCTTCTTCTGAGCTTCTGTCAAATGAACATTCCCTTTTAAAACATTGTGACAACATTCCGAAATGCATTTAACTACCGGTGGAGACAAATTTCTAATTATCCTTTTCCTTAATTTTGGTGATGATTTCAACATAGTTAGGACCATATGTCCGTGTTTTCTTATCAAAGGGGATTTCTTCTTTGCCTTTCCCATGTTATCGCGTCTTATGTTGAAATGCAAATGAATCAATCGATTGTTTCCAAATTAATTTATCCTTTTTGAATGATTCGTTTCAAAAAACATAAATAAAAAACTTTTTTTATTTTTTGAAAAAATAAAAAAAATAATTTTTGCAAAAAAAAAAAAAATAAAAAAAAAATTTTTATTCTTATTTTTATTTTTTATTTTTTATTTTTATTTTTTATTTTTTATTTTTTGCAAAAATATTTTTTTTATTTTTCTATTTTTTTTGCAAAAATTATTTTTTTTATTTTTTCAAAAAATAAAAAAGTTTTTTATTTATGTTTTTTTAAACATTTCCGACAATCAATCAGGAGAACTGTGATCGTAATGTATTGAGTGCAATTCTAGCAGGAGATGATAGTGTACTCGTATCCATACTCAAAAGCGGTGAAAATGGTGCAACAGGGAGTGTTTCTTTTCTCGATTCCTTGTTTGGTTTATTACCCCGTCTTAATGGACTGTTCGGATGCAAGCCGTCGTAGTATGAAAACAGATCATCGATCAGCATTTGTCTTTCCTTTATACCCTTTTGATATAGTCTTTTCGAGTTTGGAGATAATGATAGTGAAGATATAGGTTGGAAATTTATCTGTCTTTTTCCAGGAGGCAGAAAAGATTTGTACTTTTTCTGAAAGTCGAAAAGACGTTTTCTCAGAATATCTTTCCTAGAGTTCGGTATGCGTTGTGCTACATACTGTGGGCTACGCTGTGGGGTACGCTGTTGTGCATGTTGTGGGACAATAAAGTCATCAAGACTTCTGTTTTGACTCCTATTGAGACTCCTATTTAGACTCCTGTCCGAACTTCTGTTCAGACTTCTGATTGGAGACAAGTTCAGACCGGTGTTCAGGCTTCTATTCAGACTTGTGTTTGGAGTTGAGTTATGAGGAGAGTTATGAACAGAGTTATGAGCAGAGTGCACTGATCTTGGGGATCTTGACCTTCGCATTGTAATGAATTCCTCATTGATTACAATAGGAGTACTTTTCTTTGAACTTTTCTTCTTAGCAGATTTCTTTGAACTTTTCTTTTGGTCTTTGTTCTTTGAACGTTTGTTCTTTGAGCGTTTAACAGGAGACCCCTTCTTTTGCTTCTTTTGTGAACGTTTGCTTTCCGTACCGAACTTTCTTACAGTTTTATTACCATCCCAACGTAATAAACTTCTGATAATAACCCCTCCAAGGAATCCACCACCACCAGGTTTCAGAATGATTTTTCGTTTTGTTTGTTCATCGATATTCGGATCTGCTAATTTCACAACATCTTCTTTATGTTTGTTCATATAGCTAACGGTTTGTTTTGGAAGTTTAATCTTATCTTCAATGATATTGCGAGCTGCTAAAGAAAACCATTTCAAGATTTCCTTTAATCCTGCATTCAATAATGCCTCTCTTTCATATTTGTTGGTTTGATTACTTAAATTCTGCAAAGCATGAAGCACCGAGGATGATGTCCGTGGTAAAGCCATGTTTACTCAATGAGATTCGGCGAAGAAATGACTGTATTTTCATCTGAACAATATTTATAATTTGTATTACAAATATTTATACAGGTGAATATACAATTGGACCTTGATCAGCATTCTCTGTATACCACCGATGAAAAATATCAGTCCTTAATCTCAATTCACGTTTGGTTCGTGAATGGAAATCAATGACCAAGTATCCATGATCCATTGAAGTTGCGTCATTGTATGCAGGAATCAAATGTGGGGCTTGCATTTGACTTGCAAGTGTTTTATTTGATTCTTATCACGTTCATTACGAAAAAGAATCATGTATCGTGAATTCAAGCTGATGGTTCTACTGGACTTTGACTGTGAAAACATATTTTGTGTGATATAAACCACACTTGCATTACGATGATGACCTTTTCTTGTAAACCATAACTTTATTTTTTCTTCATCTTTTTCACCCAGCATATCATCGAAAACGACCAAATGTGGAATTGATACATCGCTCACTATATCATTTTCATCTTCGGGAATTCCATCAATAAATTTGATAAAATCAAATTTCTCTTTCATGATACTGTACGTGTTTTGCCATTCTTTATAACACCAAACAACTTTCTTTGGTGGAATATCAAACAGATCTTCGTTATAATCTAGAAGTTTATGAACGAACTCTGTTTTTCCTGATCCACTTGGACCTGATATGTAGAAATTGCTTGGATGGCGGAATAAGAGTGAAAACACGTCTACATCCATTTTCATTCGTGTTTTTTCTGTTGACGATATTGTCTCTTCAAATGACAGAAATAAAATGACACAAATTTATTTTCTAACCTTTATTTAACATTTCCATTAACAATATTTCATGAACATATTTACAAAACATTTATTTACAGAAACATATTTTTACACCTAGTTCAGTTATGTTTATATCCATTGCAATAGATCTGACGAGATTCCCACAATCTTTTCATGTCTTTTTCTGATCCATATACTGCATATTAATTCGAAATTTCCATATTCATGAGGGTACACTCCTCTCATTCTCCTGACTGACTCGTGATATAATAGATCCGTTACAGGAAAAACAACACATGAAGACACAGTTGAATTAACAACTCTTTCCGATACATCTCTATCAAACGTGATTACTCCTTCGACTGTATCAACATCTTCATGAGTTGGAGGAGATGTTGAATAATTGATATGAAAACCTTTACGCTTTCTATGAGCTACATGAAAGTTGAACTGATTAGCCTTCTTATAGAGATTCCTTATGAAACTGTCATACGTTTTACCATGTATCATCTTGGTATGAAATGCCCACTGATATGTGTCCCTGTCACGAAATGTGAATATTCTATGTATTCGCGACTTTAATGTATCCTTTGCGTAACCGTCAAACCCCGAACTTTCAATCATGTCCCAAATGAAAGCATACATTTGAAATAACTCTGTAGAAGATTGTCCGTTCCTAAACCCTTTTGACATTTTACTCAACCAAATGTTCAAAGCTGTGTGTTTCAACATCATTTGCATTGTCTTACTTAATGTATGTTCACCAACGAATATACGATATATCTTTTCTCGTATCTCAATCGGGAGTGGAAGCTGATATGGTATCATCTTGAAGTTAATAGATGCAATAATAGATACGATAAATGTTAACATAATCACTTCAAGTTCTCCCACTGAATTCTTTCACAGTGATATTTCATAATAATATTTCAAAGAATTCTATCACAATGTTCACAAAGTTCTTTCACAATGCTTTTCCATGTTGTTCGTCCATAGAAATATTCCATCAGAAACACTGTTATCAATAATATCATTATTGGCTATTATGTACACTGTTCAGCTTGTTCTTAGATACTGATGTTCATTGTTCACTTTCTTCTTATTTATATACCTTTAGACTTCTATGTCCAAAAGGCACTGTGTCTGTACCATTGACAATGACCCTCTTTGTATAAACAGATCTGAATGTTTTCGTTTGAGGTTCACTTGTCACTGTTCTATCCTTATGCCTTTTTATTCTACAGTCATAGGTAATCTTGATTTCTGTAGAAGGATCTTGCATGCATTTGGTGAATGTGTCAAAGTTGACCAACTGACATGTTTTGTAGTCCAATGTGACCCCTTTTACTTTACATTTGCTTGATATTTTCCCTTTCTCTGATTTTAACTGATATGCATAGTTCTTTGGTCCCAAACCTCTGAACTTTACAATTTTCGAGGTCGGTTCTTCATCAGTCCATTTCCCAAGTCTACTGTTAATGATGGGAGGGTTCCAAAGCTTTGGATCATGAATATACATACAACTGTCTGTGTCAAAGTAAAGACATCTTTCATTCAGCTTCTCAAGCACACTGTATAACTCCAACCTTGCATAGGCTGTTACATAAGACCCAACTATAACGTTAGCTGTAGCATGAGTTTGAATATGATCAAGCATGTTTTCGTAATTGACCAGAATGAAGGGGCACTCTTCACTGAATATTTCCACATGTTTTACTTTGATTGATGGATTGTTGATCAAGTCAAAGTACTTGGAGGGGGATGCAATGTATTCCGTTTGTGTCTGCACTTCTCTTTGAGCTAGTTTACCCCAGAGACAGTTCAACACGATCTTGGCAAAAGATCTTCTACCTTTGTTTTTCGTAATCATGATTGGATCAAGTTTGATACCTTCTTCTCTCTCATAATCCTGAATGAATTGATCTCTGTCAGATTGAGTACTACACCAAGTAGGATAACCACTTGCTTCCTGTTTAATTTTCAGAAAGTTGTCAACATATCCCTTGAAGAATTTGTCAGAGAGTGAATCGAAATGCCATATCTCAAAGACATGTAGTAAACGATAACCTTTATCCATTGCTTTAAAAAGTTCAACCGTAACCCATGTCCCAATGAGAGCTCTTTCATTTTCATTATGAGTACACGTTTCTGAACTGTTCTCTGCACATGTTCTACATAGAGGGAACATCATTTTGTGGTTGCAATGCACAGGTAGAACGGGGTGGATGAGATCATCTGGAGGCAGGACTTTACATTTGACAAGACCCTCATACTGTCTTATGTTCTGAATGTCAATGCTTTCACTAGTCAACACTTTAGGGTGTCCAACAGGATAGGATTTGTATTTGCATACGTATGGGTACAAAGAGCAAATATCAATGTACTTTATTTCTGTCTCGCTTGATTCATCTATCTCATGCGAGAGTTTAACTGCATTACACCGACCCCCATACAATCCTTCCCTGGGATCAATGGGGTCAGAGTACGGAAACAAATCACGAATGATTCGAGCATACTCCTTGTTTGTCCTAACCTTTGCATCGAATTCATGCTCCCAAATGAACACAACTTCATAACCTCTCTGTCTCAAATACTCTAATCTTTTCATTGTTCCTTCATACAAGCTTCCCATAGTTGAACCATTGATCGGACTTTTTTCTGAACGGTTCGGGTAGCAAACAGGGCAACCATGATATAGATCACCTAAGAATTCATATACAGTGTTTGACGGGGCATGGAATCCGTCTACACTGTAACCTCCAATTTCATATTCACCCCCATTCCTAGCATGCTGAATGTGAATCTGTTTTTCATTTGCAATGCTCTGAATCCAACGAATTGCTTTCATTGAGAACCGACGTTTGGACGAATCTTTGCTTGATATAATTGCTATTTGATTCTTCGGCAAATATCTACTTCTCCAAATCTTGTTACAAGCATCAGCTATAGTAATAGCTTCAAGAAAAGGATCAATCCCTCCATGTTCAAGAAAGACCTGTCTGAAATGACCACAACCCCGTCTGAGAATATCAACATCTGAACGACAGTAGGACTCCATTTCCTTTTGAAAGTTGAAATTTTCCTTCTTTTCAACTTTGTCATTATACCATTCCATGAACTCTTGTCTTATATCAGGTTTCATTGAATCAACCATATAATATGAACTGTCAAGATAAGGACCATTGTATTCCAAAAACTGATCAGTGTTTGCAAGATGTGGGAAAAAACCCTTTTTCATTTCTTCAAGTCCAAATGTGTCAGGAAAGCTCCCCAATCTAAAGCTCATGAAGTTATAGGAGTCTATCAATCTAACTCCATTCATGTGAAGTGATATTATACTGTTCCCATTCATGATAAGTTCTGGAGGTTTATTTCCTATTCTTATGATTTCATTTAGTATGAACTGCCCATCATATCCCTTGAAATTATGTGCAATAGCTGTCACCCCCTTGTGTTTGTCAGAAAAGAGCCATGTGCAGAAGTCATTGAGTGTGTTTTCACCTTGGAATATCACTTCTCGACCTTCATAAAATTCACTACAGAGTGAACAGTGATAGTCAAGTGGTTTGCATATGCATTCATTGCAAGCTCTCTGTGCAATACAGTAATTCGGAATATGAACACCAGTATCTTGCTTACATTCAAAATCGTAGAAAATAAACAACGGTTTTTTCTCCCCTGATTTCTCACTTTTCTTCGTCTCACCTTTGTCATTTTTCAACATCCTACTTTCGTAAGGTTGAATATGGCAACGATGATCGAAAGATGTTATCTTCTTACAGATATGACACTTCTTTTTTCCAGCACAGACATGGTTCTTACGTCTCACGTTGTACATTTCATTGCATTGACTGCAGCGTTTAACCAATTCACAAATAGTTTTCTCTTGTTTACCATGAGCTAACTTGTGATTTGCAAAACAGTCGTTCCCGTAGAAACTTCTGTTACAATCTGAACAATAGATTTCTCCAAACTCTTTGATACATGGTGGTTTACAGAAACAAGCTGAACATATGTACTTACAAATATGATTTTCCCGATTCTGATATGCAACATCACATAATTCACAGAAATAACTACAACTTAGGAATCCTGTGATACTCGTGATACTGTCAAAATGTCCTTGGTGGTAGTAAAGATGTATAACTTTACTGTCAGAGTTCACAACTGGATGTTGAAATGTCATTTCTATCGATGAGTGTTGCTGGTGAACTTTAATCACATAGTTCCTTGAATACAAATGTGTCTGGATGATTTTGTATTCATCAACTCCACATGGTTGGACCGTCCTGAAGATTCTCGATTTTTTGTTTGCCAAAAGAGACAAGTTCATACCTTTGTCTCATAGCTGCTTTCTTCTCTTCTTCATCAAGTTGTTTTCCAGTTACTTCATTCACTTGATCTCCATCAATTTTTTCTTCATTCGCTGGATCTTCATTGAATTGTTCTCCAGAATTTGATTCCACAAAGTTCGATTCTTCACCAAATATTTCTTTTGGTTCTTCATTTTCTGAATCACTTTCCACGATAGGTTTCACTGGTTTCTTTTTATAACCTATTTCATCTTCTGAATCACTGCTATCATCAACAAGTCTGATTCTTTTCCACTTTCTTTTGTGAAGTGGAATCCAAGTATCATCGTCCGTTTTCTTTCGTTTAGGCATTCTTATCGTTTCGCTTTCCAGTGAGGAAATGTTATTGAACTGGCAAAGGACAGGGGGTTTATATATCAATCGTCGAGCTCGAGCTGGGAAATCTGTATAAATAGGGCGCAATTTAGCTACAAATCACCATTCAGTTGCAAAACTTGAAAGGAAGAAGTCATGAACAGTAAAAACGCAAGCAGTAGTTCTGAAGTTGCTTCATCTCATATTGCTGAAATAAAGAGCAGAAGACAAATGCAGGTGTATGTGAACCCACATACACATGAGTACGAGATAACAAACATTCCATATAGTTACAAGATCAGCCACATTGGTAACTATGTCGGGACATTCATATCAGAACAAATGGATAAGGATGAATATCACATCACGAAACGGAGAGTGTTCGACACACTCACAATGGATGAGATGTATGGAAATGACGAGTATGGCATGGCAAAGAAGAGAGCAGGGTTCTGCTTCATTTGTCATAAAAATGACCATTGGGCAAAGAAATGTCCAGAGAAAGAAAGACAACCGTCACATTTCATCTTTGTCTTCGTGAACCCAACAACTCATGAGGTTTGGATTTCAAATGCAATTGAACGTTCTGCAGAAACTATCGGATTACAGTATGTTGGGACAACAATGTCGTACTGTAATGATTACAGTAGGTACAGTTTGAAAACACGCCGTGGAATGGAAAATTTCTACAGGGTGTCCCAAAAGTAAGGTAACACTTAAAAAGCGTAATAGCTCAGCTATTTCTCTGCCGATTTCTTTCGGAGAACTATCATTATTTGCAGAATTCATTGAAATTATGTTTGTCATACATTTCAACGTTATGCACATATTAAAATGGCGTCATTTTTGACGTCATCTGTACCACTATGAAAATGACGTCACGGCCTAACTTCTCACAGCGTATGTAAGCGGTAAAGCATATCATCAATCTAAATCTCCAATACGTGTGCAAAGAAAGTTTCAATCTTAATTCAAAACAGAAGATCCACCAAGAAGAAAACTCATCTACTGAATAATAGACAAATCTAAACGATCTCGGTCAGATTTTCATGAACATACGTGTAGAAGCAAAAGACCGCAAAAATCTCGCAGCGCAGAAAACATCTCAGCTTTGATTGAGACAACATAATTATCACTGGGAGTCCAGGAAAGTCAATGAGAAGAATTACGTCGGAACAAGATTCATTGCAATCATTAGAACAGTGCATTTTGAAATTTTATTTGAATCTTTCCCATATAATATTCAAATTATGAAATTGTAGCCTTTTGGGAGATCAAGTCAAGCACTTATACTGTTTTTGGTGAACACAGGCAGGACACAAATTCACTGGACTGTTTTTTTTGGAGTCACTTGTGATCTAAAGTTAGATTCCCAGATCCAGAACATGTTGCAATATTGCTAACATACATTCAAGAAGAATCTAGGAGATTTTCTGTTATAAGAAACTTTAGCACAAGAGTAAATCAAGGAAAGCGTCCGAAGGGACATAATCTAGAGAACGTCGTTTACTACCAAAATGGCGTCATTGATGAAATATGGTGTGTTCAATTTATCATAGATAAAATACACAAATTGCATGATATTTTGATGAAATTTCTCGTATATATTTCTACACATAACTGTCCGTGCTGTCAGCAATATTCGGAATATACAAGAATTATGTAAGCCGAGATATATAAGATCTAAAGTGTTACCTTACTTTTGGGACACCCTGTACTACGACGAAACGAATGAGGATCTCACATCAACCAGTGAAAATCTGAAATGTCCAGTCAAAACATCAACTCTCGATACACCAACTATCGAGACACAGACTGTTGAGACTCAAGCCGTCGCTGAACAATCAAATGTTTCACAAGAATCGGTGCAGAGTTCATCGGTGAAAAAAGCTGATGAAGGAAATAACCAGGGGAAAGATTGCTTCTTCTGTAAAACCAGCGATCATGGCAAAGAAATTTGTCAAAAACTTGTTCAACCAAAGAAAACAGCCAAAAAAAGGAAAACAAAAAACATTTCGCCGGTTCCGACCAAGAAACAAAAACTTGAATCTTAGGACTGTGAAAGCAAAACGTAGTGAAATAAAATCGATATTCACAGATTTACATGTAAAACTTTGTAATGTACATGTGTTCAATGTTTACATGCTATGTTAACATGTGTTTGACTTGTTTTCATTCAATGTTTTTCATTAAAAAATGATATAATTTCAGACCGTCTTTGTTTCTTTTTTCTCAATAGGATTAACTTTCGGGGTGAGTTGATGGTCCTGAAAAGGACCTTTTTTCTTATATCCATTTTCCAACAACATTTCATTGAAACGATGTTAGATTCGGATATAAGCTGGAAATCATTTGTTTCCACTGTTCATCCTCAGTCGGCGGTGAGAAAAAACGGAGATCTGGGTATAAACAACCCGTTGAAGCCAACTGGTTTGTTAGCGAAGGATAAACCTGATCCATTCTTCTTTTCCACCTATAATTCTCTGTCGGAGGGTTGAATGTGGATAGATTGGGGTATAATTTCCCCATCTTCATATCGGACTTTCCACGCCGGAATTCGAAGCCTCTTCTCTGACAAAACTCGTTTAATGCCCGATCCCGAGCTTGCTTCTCATTGATGAACTCATCCTGTTTCCCGATATCAGTATCACTGTCCAAAGTCTGTTTCTTTCGAAAAAGACGCCGCAACAATTTCGAAATGAATTTCATTTTTCAGTATGAGAAAAAAAGAATCACTTCGATGTTTTTATACCCCAAATTATTTAAGGAATCCTTCTTTAATGCTATATGAGCGCGGACCAGCGCGAAGACGCTTTGACCTACTGACCTACTGACCTACTTTCAGAAATAAGATTTCTGATGAGTTGAATTGACCTACTGACCTACTGACCTACTTTCAGAGCATAAGCTTCAAGAGAACCCATCTCAGTGGGGAGTATAAAAACCTCGAAATGATTCCGTTGTCTTATTACAAATTCAATATGAATTCCGACAACTACGTCAAATCGTTTACGGTGATTTATATGACACATCCTCCTCCGAGCCAACAACAAATAAACTGGGTAAAGGAGAAGTATAAGAAAAGAGAAGGTTGTGGGATGACAGAAGAGATGAGGCTAGACTGGCTCATAAATGAGTGGCTCGCTCCGATCGGGAAGCCACTTAAGGAAAGAATCCACCCAAATATCCCAGGCATTTACAGAGAGGAAGAATACTGGGGATAAACACCTCTTTCAAACCAAAAAAGGTCCTTTTCAGGACCATCAATTCACTAGAAAGTATTATTAGTTAGCTAATTGTCTGGAAAAGGTTTAAACCCTAAATCGTACTACCTAGTCCTAATACACCAAGATCTACCGATAAGAAAAATCAATACACACTTTTAAACTTATCGAGATACCATGACAGTTATGTAAAATTAAAGGTTTAACGCTGTGCTTATTGACTCAAATTCTTTCCCGAATAAAATTGTAAAATCATATTTTGTATCAATGTTTCATGTAAAAAGTAGTTACAGATAAGTCAAATTATGTATATTTAAAACATAGAAGACTTAAAGAATGAAAATAAATCAGTATATCACCCATTCTCATTTTTTGGGCCGAAAACGTGTCACAAGCATTCTAACCATTTGAAAGGGACATTGTTAGTGTAAAATATACTTGTTCTGCATGCCATATTTTTGCTTAACCATATATCTGACGAATTCATATCAAACAACGGCGATCTAAACTTCCGTTTGATCTTAACCAGCGATTATATAACACGACCCCCCGTAAAAATCAGTGTCACAACCCAATTTTCCGAATTTCAAAGGGTTGGTAAATCTCTGTTCAGAAAGCGATATACGCAAAATATGTTTCATTCAACACGTGGTGTATAAGAATATGATAAAATTACCTGGAATCATAAAATAAATTTGCTGCTTTCAAAAAAATGTCTTTTCTTGCTCTGTCACAACTCAGGCGAATTCTACGTGACTTTGTTTTTTGTATGCGCACTAAATTAACAACAGAAGCAAAATCATACCACTTACCGCTTTTTTAAATCAATTATCCATATAGCTATTGCCCCAGAACATGTGTATCCAAATAATGGAAGTATTTACTTCATGGTTGCCATTTGAAATAGCTCCACCAAGTGTCGGACTTTTTCGCTTGAATATGTACGTGACAGCGATTTTTCATTTATGGTAAAGACCATGTCTAAATCTTTTTAAGTATATCAAAGCCTTTGGTATATACACACTATTTACACACAGTACGACAATATACTTTGAAACCACATTAAGTCATCCTGATTTAAAAGTAAGTTTTAATTTTACGTGACTGAATACAACGTGACACTGAAAAACAAAAGTGACCATAACTTTGTTTGACAACAGCCTAATTATTATTCATGACCTGCACTTGTACTATGGCGTCAAGTTTAAGGTTTTTTCCATTCATTTTGAAATTCAACGACAGTAATCCGAATACGAAGGAAGGTTTTGTTGGATTTACAGCCATGTACATTGTTGGTTCAAAATCATAATTTCCTGACAGGTGTGATATTTAAAGCTTGCACTAAGACTCAAAAATAGTATTTCTCTCATACACTCGCGTGTTTTGAATGTTTATCCCTTTAAACAGGCCTGTAGCTGCAATCAGGATCGTCACGTAATATTCACTATTTCGTCAAGTTAAATTACACACCCGCTTCTCAACTTTTCAGACATTGAAACAAAGTTCACTATTCTTTCCATGAATTCCTTGACATATCTATAGAAAATAAGAATTTGGAAAGCTTTAAAGAAAGAAATGAGACACAGGAAGCACCAGAGACGGGCAGAATACTCCTCCTAATACCGCATGTCCTTGTCACAAAACCACATTTCTATTAGCAGTGACCTGTGATAGAGCCAGTGGTCCAAGCTACATGCAAAATTCAAATACATTAACCCAAATGCAGATAGAAGATTCCTGAATGATCTATGTCTTAAGAATTTGAATAGTGATAGACAGTGAATACATGTATTACGATAGTAACGCAGGTTACAGACAAAATATCTTTATCTTTATATCTTGGTATCTATGCGTTTATTTCTATTTAAAAACCGAGAACCCGTGCCAACTATGTAAGTTTTCATTGCATAGTGATGATTTGAAATATTATTGTAGGAAGAGGCGATATCGCACACTGAAATCCAAATGGCTTTATGCTTTAGGAGAAAATTGAATTTGATTTCGTTCTTAACATCTATGTAAATATCAATAACCCACAATGTAGGGATAATTTTCATTTCATGGTGATGGTAGGTATTTCAAATCAAACAAATAGTTGTCTTTTTTATTTTTAACTAATTGCACATTCAAATAATACTACTCAATTAAAAAATAGGACTTGTTTCTAAAGCAGTTACTTTCACTGAATATTACGTGACAAAGGATCAAATTTCGTTAGGTCGACATATTCTTTTTATTTTTACCAAATACATGCTAATTTGTTTTGAGTTTGATAGAACAAATATTGCTTAATGAAATAATTAGTCTTATAAACTAATTTGTTGCCATCATAAGTCACGAGAGGAATTAGAAGCAATTGTTTCAAATATAGACTGTTTTTGGACATTAGTTCTAATAAATCCCATACTCGCGGTGCTTCTTGTTCTTACATGTCTCGAGTTTATGCAAGTCACTTGAATTTCTAATATACAGCTATATATCGCCTGTTGAATTACCAAAACATTACGTCCTTTGTAACTTACTTGAATGTTTTTTTGCCAGATTTGATATAATACAGTCGTGTCACGTAAAATTAAATGGTAGTTTTAGGGGTTCTTCAAATCATTGATGCAGGTAAAGACAGTCACCTTTAAAAGAGTGGCCATTATTAATTTTTTACCGTATAGATGTTATACTATCATATTGTAATAAAAATATTGCAATTCTGTAAAGTCGGAATTTTGAAATTTTGCTGGTGGTTTTCGGCCGAAAAAATGAGAATGGGTGATATAGCTATATCATTGTAAAAAGTAAGAAACACAATAAAAAAAGCAAGTCATTTCGCTACTTTTCCTTTATTATTTCTCTAACGTTTGATTCGGTCAAGAAATAAAATACAGAATTAGATAGCGATAAGCTCAATGCATCGTTTCGTGTTAAAAGTTATAACATTTCTCTCAGGAAATGTAAGATATTACAAATAAAACGAGTTAGAGAAAACACAAATCAACGTCAGAAAGACGCCATTATCAAAAATCAATATTGATGCTTACGGCGAGGTCCGCGCGAATTCGTCCAATAAAATAAGTTTAAAATAGGAAAAAATATTGACTAGGGTCACTTCGCAGATAGAAATTAACCGCAGCGGATCATGGATTTCGACTTGAAAGATTTATTCGTTCAATCGAATGAAGATTTATTGTCATCAGCGATGAATTCAACACTTGGACCACAGACCTGCACAAATATGCAGCAAGAAAATCAACCACCATTGAACCAGACCTATCATCCACAAAATGTTCAACTGGCAAGTACCAACGATTCAGTTTCACAGAGCATTTTGAATGAATTGAGAACCATGAATATGCGTCAAGAAGCAGCTATGAAGAGGATGATGTTAGAACTTCGCTCGTTTAACCAACATCCAGCGTCGTGGAAAACATCGGATGAAAAGATATCAAAACAGACAATTCCAGTAACGTTTAAACCATCAACGTTAAAGGTACCAGTAGAGTTCACTTTCGATCAGAAAAACATTGAACATGTCGTTGAAAGTGTTATTTCCGTGATGAAAAGAAAACATGATAACTCATCATCAACGAAACGGTCATCATCATCATCATCATCTACACCGGAGAGTCATCAGCAGGCTAAGAAACAATGCATGGAAAGACAACACCACGGTTCTTCGGGCCTAGGCGGCTACGGGAAAAACATGGAGAACTACCAGATTCCAAACATCAAGAAAAAGAAAGAAAAAGAAATGAGGAAATGAGAACATTCCTTATTTAACATCTATAACAACGGTCCTTTTAAGGACCACAAAGTATCAAGAAGAGTATTTCCTTTCAGAGTGAAAAAATTGTCAAAAATCATTTTCGCGAAATTATGTAAGGCGGTACCTGATTGGACAAAAAAACTTGACCAATGAAAATCAAGACATCCTAACCAATGAAAAGCAAGCCATCCTGAAAGTAGGTCAATCCTCCAGAAACGTATAAAAAGAGCTGTACACTTCCAGAAATCATTATTCCAGAATTCATCACTCTACAAGATGGCACACATTCGGCAAGAATTCATCGAAATAGCCAGTCAGTTGTTGAACGTCTGTGAAAGACTTGCTCGAGTAGAGGAAATGATTAGAGAAGCAGAAAATGACGACACTCCAGATGTTATATATCTTGGGACGGAAAGACGACGGGTGATAAGATTCAATGGCGAATCACTCACCATACAGAGAAGAACAAGGCGACCATGTCCAATATGTCGTGCTCGATTCGGGTGCAGTCATGTCTAGGTATTAACACCTAGAACCAAACGGTCCTTTTCAGGACCACCCAATAACTAGAAAGAGTATTTCCTTTTCGAAATTTGACACAAAGTCACACCCTCATTGTTAAAAAGACTAAGTCCGAAACCCTAATTCGTCAAAAAAGTCAAAGTCTAAAAACCCCAAAACGCCTCCAACTAAGTCCAATATGTGTAAAAAACGACTAAGTCAAAACCCTAAAAGACCCCCAAACCAGGTGTAGTTAGACTGCGCTACGTGTAGCTATACTGCCCTACGTGTAGCTATACTGCCCTACAGAGGGCATCCTGGGAGGCTAGAATAACCCTAAAAGACCCCCAAACCAGGTGTAGTTAGACTGCGCTACGTGTAGCTATACTGTCCTACGTGTAGCTATACTGCCCTACGGAGGGCATCCTGGGAGGCTAGAATAGCTACGTTTTCGGCGTAGCTATTCTAGCCTCCTTTACTACTTAGGGCACCTCCTTGGGTCAAGGGCAACAACTGTGTAAAGTTTCATGATCCTAGGACAACCGGTTCTTGACTTAGAGCACGGAAACGGATTTTAAACAAAGTCTGATTGTGACCTTGACCTTTGACCTTTGTGACCCAAAAATAATAGGGCACCTCCTTGGGTCAAGGGCAACAACTATGTAAAGTTTCATGATCCTAGGTCAAACCGTTCTCGAGTTAGAGCATGGAAACGAAAAAGTCTACGGACGGACGACTGGAAGGATGGACGTACAGACGGACGGACGGACTGACAGACATGGTGAAACCAATATACCCCCCTCTACTTCGTAGGTGGGGGTATAATCATAAGATTGAGAGAGGGTGATCGTTTATGTCATCTCAACATTCCGTTTTCATGTTATCGAATGTGGGATTTCTGGTTGGATTGGAGATTGAGCAAAGAAAAAGATACCTTTAAAGCGTGTAAGAAAAACCCACCCAAAACATCTCCAACAATCAAAGAAACTTTACGAATACAGTAGACAGAACACATTCAGGAATATCAGGATTGAGGAATGTGATTTATCATTTCTGAAAGAGCAACAGATAAGATGATGAAAATGCATTCTGAATTAGTTATTTATAATCCAAATCTCATGTTGGGGGTACTCATTGTAATCGTCTTGATGCACTGATTCAAATGAGTATCCACTACTTAAGATAGTATCATAACAGTAAATGAAAAATATATTTTGAAAAGCCATATAAATCCCCTCTTATATTTAGCTCTGACTCGATATTTCAGAACGAACTCAAGTTGTCCAGTTACCCGATGTACCACTCCGTATATGAAACTTTTTATCTGGTCGACAAAATTATGGATCAAGGATTCAAGGTGAGGTCTATAACTGGACGTTTGGTAATATATTTCCGCGGAGGTATTTTTTAAAAGTATTGGTTTTCTAATTTGTCCCTTTCAATTATCGTTTTAGTCTGTACCTATGAACCGCTTCCGGTGGCAAACAATGGGTTTATGGGAAATTAACATTGTATACACACAAACAAACTTCCAATTTGTTACTAAAAATAGCAACACATCAGCCGGTTTCTTAATGCCAGATCGAGGCTTTGACCAAATTCCGAGCAAAGCATCCCACGCGCAATGCACCTAGACTGGTACCCATTCGTGTAAATAACTGAAATCCGTAGTAGATTTCAGGTACGGGAACCAGACTACAATGCACCGTTCCGCTACTGATAGTTTCATCCAATCAGAGCGCGTCATTTATTCACCGCCGATAAGCTTGTTGCTCCGCTTCCCAAACACTACCTAGCAACGTATACGCAGATAGTTAAGGCCGCAGGTTAAATACGAAATTTGTACACATTTCTAGCATTTTGATGCAAAAATGCGATTTGGGAAACTTTTGCATGGATTTAGGTATCCAAAACGAATGAAAGGGGCAAGGTTCATTACATTCCACAAGCCCCAAACAAAGCAAAAGAGCTGTTTACGCTTGATTGTAACGCATTTGACCCCATTCATTTAGCAGATTTAAAGGTTTTGAAGACAGCAGATTAGATATTGATAGAAAACCCAGCATAGAAACTATTGGGACAAAAGGAAGAATTGTGGATTTTCAACGTGGATTTCTTCTTTTGTCTCAATATTTAGCAAACCTTGTTTTATTAGGGACGTCAAAACGGGGCTTGTTTGGGAAAGGTGAAACACTTTCTCTGTTACGATGCTGCAACTGGTTAACTCAAAATCATTCTCCTTGCATTTTCCATACAGGTACGAACATAACATCCAATCCAAGCCTCCAGCTGCTCATCCCGAGTAGAAATCAAGTTGAATGTTAGTTGTAAATCAGTGGCGGATCCAGAGGGGGGTTCGGGGGGGGGGGGTCAAACGAACCCTCCTCTGAAGCCTAATTCTTTCATTTTCATGCAGAAATTCAGTCAAAATTGTATATTAATAGCAAAACGAACCCCCCTAAATGTAAATTCGACCCCACCCTTTTAGAATCCTGGATCCGCCACTGTAAATGGACGCGGGGCATAAAATTACTGAGAGTGTTAGATCTACTAAGTGTAGAAAGTTGGATGTAGATCTAAATCTACTAACATGAATAGCCTTCAAAGAAAAGTAGAAAACAGGTTGGGTATCAGCATGTTCTTCTTTTCTCTCTATGCCTTTCAAAATGACATTTATTCAGAATCAGGTATTATTTGGGAAAGGATTAACAAAATAGGTTTAAGCCAAGGGCGGATCCAGATTTGTTTCCAGGGGGGGGGGGGTCAAAGCCCAAATAATGGCTTAAATATGTGTTAAATATGTTTTATATAGTCAAAATTCAATTTTTGATCAATTCCAGGGGGGGTCATGGCCCCCTGACCCCATCCCTAGATCCGCCCTTGGTTTAAGCTGTGTGATAATTTTGCCATTGATTTAAGTACCACCACCATTGCTTTTTCATACACTTTTTTATTTTTTGAAATAAAAATGCACAAAACAATTCAAGTCAATGTGCTTCATTTCACTGTTTGGTCTACTTGATAAATTGGTTAAACCTTCATTCAACTCCTTTTGATAGAAGATCAATCTGAAAAAACACACACACACAAAACAGTAAGTATGAGTGTTAATTCATTAAAAAGTCACTAAACTTTCTAACTTTTGACCCTTTTCAGAATAATTTTTGCAAATAAACATACTCACAAAGTATATTTATTTGTAAACAAGAACTGCTTTGAACACACTGGGGCCATTTAATCCCAAATTTTGATGATAAAACAACTGATACATGTGGCAAACACAGCAATGCATATGATGAACAGCAAAAATACATTTGTAATTATAAAAATATTTTGTTATTTCAAATCCTAAGTCATATGATTTTGGGTCAGGAGCATGGGGTTTAATGTTTTGTGTGTGCTTTCAACATCAAAATAAATTGACAAAGCACCACATACTCCTTTGTAGCTTTATGGGTAATTTGGTCACCTACCTTAATAGAATATTTTGGGAAAAGGATTTAAATCAGGTTATATCAAAGGTCATTAAGGTACCACACCCCTAATGAGATTCATACATATCCAAACTTATTTGGTCCAGGTTGTAAACATTCGGGGGAACGTTCACCGCTGAAAATTTACGTTGACCGAATAAGTTTGGATATGTAATGAATGTGTCGCGCGAAAAAATCCGATGTCACATATATATCTTATTCGGGGTGTACTACCTTAAATTAATATTTAGCTCACAAATAGCATTTTTCCTTCAACTGTAATTTTATGTACTGACATCAAAATGTAGAACCTTATGTTGGCCATATCTTGCTTCCTACAAAGAGACTTTCATCAAGATAATATTAATATTAATGTTTACAACTTACCAATGAAACAATAGATTCTCAGGAAGAACTTGAAATCCATAAATATGTTTCCGAGAAGTGAGCATGAGAGTGTCTTGAATTCTTCAGCATGGATTCACCTGTTATTTGAAAGATAATTCTCAATATACATGGTATTTGTATTTGTGCATGCAAATGCTTTCCACATTATACTATCAAAAATACTATTAGTATTTATCTAGTCACAATATCCTAACTTATTATGACAATGGCAATAAATATCATTGAAAAAAGATAAATCCTGACCTCAAATAACAAAGATTTGAAAAATACTCCTAGAATTGCATAAAGATTGAATATTATAACATATAATTCTAATCACTTATCCCTATCCCAAACAACAATCAAACTAACTGATCCAGGTTGAAAGACCAGAGTGCATTCACATTTAAAACTATTGAATTAAAGAAATCTCTTCTTTTCACTAAATGATTTTTAAAGGCAGTAGCTATTTGTCTGGTTCAGACTATAAGTCATTTATATTATCTGTCAGGAACCGGATAACTAGCCATATAGAGCTGTTGACATTATTTGTACGGAACCATACAAGCCGCTATAAATGATGCATTGGAGATATTTGTGCATTCTTACTGGTGGATGTGTTGTAAATACATTTATCCATAAAAATATCTTCATTGAATATGAATGAGGTTACCAAACTGTCTGAACAGAATATCATTTAACCTGTAGATATAGCTTTTTGTCATTTGGAAATAAATGACAATTTTGTGCTGAGCTGTTAACTAAGTTTTTTTTTTTTATTTTGTTACCTTTCGACTAAGAGGGACCTTCTGGTGAGTCCATAAAACCAGAAATGCATCTGATTTAGTAGATGACAACCAGATGTCTATTTTTTTGGGACCAAAGACAAAGTAGGCAAGGGATTTTCTATGTTTTAACTTGTTTTCTCATTAACCCCATGGAATAGTTACAAAAGTAGCAAAGGGTTGATACCCAAATGGAAGGAAAAAATCCCCAAGCCCCCATACACCTTTAAGGAAACCCCTGAATTATAATATTAATGGCTAATTGTTTGGTTCTGAAACAAAACTCAGCTGTGTATAGGTAATCTGTCCTGGACCGGATAAATTTATAGCTTTTAGCAGAGTACAGGCAATTAGTCCGGTAACATGTATGTATACAAATAGACACTTTTATTCTTAAAAAAAACATCCTGCATACTACTCATGCAAGCTAGGAATTGTTTGGGAAAGGGGTAAATAACTGATCAATCTCATTTGGCAATAAGTACAAACAAAGATCAGCCTCTTTTGTGAAATATGATCTTTATCTTCTTTACATCTGGTAGAATAAAACACAGAAAATATTGACAATTTGCTACCTTGGCTTGGATGGAAGGAAAGTTCATTGAAACCTACTTTCGCTTTCACTTTATCATTGGCGTTGGAAAGGCTGGGTTAAAACTGCTTAGATGTAAACTCTATAGTTCTGAGATTTAAAATGAAATCACTTACCATATTTAACAAGTACAACGTGACTGTACAATCTCCTCATCCCTCATTTCACTGGGAAAGGATGCATATCCTACTTTCATTTTGAGCTTCGACCTGCAGCCAGCAACTAGCGACACTTTCACGCCTGGATTTCCGGATTAATCTTGGTGTTATGAATATAACCTTGATTGTAGTAATTCTGTCCTGTTTTTAAAATTCGACCAGCATGTTTTTTTTGTGGTCAGGTAGATAAAATATAGAAATATTCTCCGAATTAGAAGATAAACAATCGGTCGTTCAGCATCCGCGGCGGTCATATTGGATTTTGTTTGTGAAGGATAGCAACAGTAACTAGGGGACTGATTTATCGCGGAACGGTGCATGACAACGAACGGTGATTGGCCGTAATTGTCATCAAAGGACGACTTCCTGTGGCTGTTGTGTGTGGGGATCTTAGTGGAAATAATCTAATTATTGAATCGTTTCTGGAATCAGCTTGCAAATTAAATGTATGTTCTATTTGTGACTAATTTTAAAATACATGTATTTTAATGGCGTTCTTCGATCCCGAAAACACTACTTGGCACGGCCAAATAAACAATTCAGCATTTTTCTCAAAAAAAAAAATGCCAAAATGTAGTTTAAAAACAACCAAAATTATTGTTATTTTAGTTAACAAAATTGAAAATGATTTATATCAACTATTAGAAAATACACATTAAACTACGTGTATTTTATATACACATGAATATGTATTATGATTAATAACCCATATTTCAGTATCATTTAGCGGTGGGTCAGGTGTGGATAGAGATGGCACGACAATTATCTGATGAACTCATTATTCCATTTAACGTGTCAGATTATGCCATGGTACTGGGGGATCTTTATGACGAACTAATGAAGAACTTTGGTACAATGTTGTCATCGAAAGTTGATACAAGTGAGTGGATTGTTAAAACAAGTAAATAATGAAACTATTTCTCCGTTATACGATTCTTCCATTTGCAAAAAAAGAACATCTTCGCTTTTCAACAAAAACTTCGTTACTGCAGCTTAAATCAAGCTGCAGTTACGAGGTTGTTCTGAAAAAGCGACGTTTTAGAATTTGTTCGAAATTTGCGTAAAGATACTGTAACATTTTGCATAATCATTATTATCATCGAGGCTAAACCACGTGACTTCAATGTATGTATTGTTTAATTTCTCAGCTAGTAAACTGCGGATTTTGACGAGTTATTTTGTACCGCACGCGCCATTGAGACGGGCATTCCCGATTCTAACTCACTCTGCACTGAATCCAATGGTTTCTTCAAACATTCAAAACAAAAGTATTTTTCGTGCTTTCGCTTGTATGTTTGAAGAAAACATTGGGTCGACAATTTTTCGATGTGAACGTTTCCCAAAGGCCGCATGGGACGATACGAATCGCTTTATTTCCAATTGTTTTTGTTTTTTACAGGTCTTCTCGATGATGTTATTAAAAACTTCACAAAAGAAGCAGAATCATTTGAAATGAATAAACTAAAAATAGATAAAAACAAGTAAGTCTAGTGTGTATTCATATTCTGATTATCAAGGCATGTTTAGGTATCAAAGGTGAGGGCCGAAACAAAAGGGAAATGTGAAAAAGAGATGAAAATGCCGATTTTTGTCGAAATGGAATCTTTTGGTATTGTGCACATCTAGTCCGGGCTAGTAGCATCTGGCAGCAGCAAGCCCGACGGTCTTGTAGCCAAAAAAGTTAATGATGAACACTGGTTTGTAAACTAGCTGAAAAATGATAATCAAAATAATTCATGTATAGATAGGACGGATTGGATATGTGGAAAATTGAATGTGGTAATAGGGAATTATTTTTTTAGTTCACCGTGACGTAATTTCGGACAAACAATAGTATTTCCGTATGTGTGGTTATAAAATCCAGTAACTGCGAGTTGATTCAAACCATAGGTTACTAGATTTTATAACAAAACTGGCGGTTTATCAATTCTTAGTCGTGAAATTCGAGTCTATTTTCAACACAAAATTTGTACCTAAATCTATGAACTATGATAATTATTTTCCAAAATTTTAAAATTCGGACCGAAGTGAGGTTATTGCATAATTATACGAACGTCCTTAGTATAGTCCGTTTACGATATTATGGCACATGTTTACAATTTTACCTATGTACGTAAAAACAGAAAAGCGTGTGTTGGTATGAATCTTGCAGGTGTGAGACACCTGCAAGATTCAAACCAACACATGCAGAATTACAGTAGTTTATACCTCAATATTGTGTTGTTTACAGAGGTTAATTTTGTAAACATGTGCTATAATACCGTGACCGGACTATAGATGTTGGACTTCTATACCTTATGAATTGTTTTTCAGTCCGTTTACGATCCGTGAAATTAACGACCAACTAATGCAAGTAGACCGCGCCTTCATAGATCCGGCCGGACTTCCGGGGCGGCAACTGAAAAGGTAAATTTATGCCATCTGAAATAATGTTGAATTATCCGGAATATTTTATCATCGGAATACATCATAGTGTTCGTTATCTTAATCATTCACACATGCTATTTCAAAATCATTCGAATATATTTGAATCTCAGTCGCTTTCCATATTTCCATGAATTCACCGTTTTAAAAAAGTGTCGTCAATCTTAACTTAAAGATCTTTTAGCAATTGAAATGATTACATACGAATTATTCAAAATATTACTTGAAATTGCCTCGTTAATTGATAAACCCTTTCCCAAATGACAGCTTTTGAAGAACATACAAAGCTTTGGAAACCTGAAATGAAAACGGTATTCCCGAATTTCTCCCTTTTCGGGAACAATTTCGGATTCCATCTTATCGAATAGAGTTCACAATTTAATCGTTTATTACACCTTTCGAAAGGTCCAACTTTTCGTGTTTTAGAATGGACACTCGTTCTGATTTCAGACACATACTGTTCGCCGAGAGTATCGTTGACAACTACGCTGGCAGCAGTTTTCCTGGTATAGCAGATTCTCTAACCAAGATTAACCTAGGGAAGGATACAGGTGAAGATATTGAAGCAGAATGGAAAGTCGTACAAAAACATTACTCTGTACTACTGTTTACAATACAGTCTGCGACCTCTATCATGAAGGACGTTACCAACTTTATGTATGACTATTATTGATAAGTGTTATATGTGAGTCAGGGAATAGTTACAAGCAGCTACCTAGTCCACCCCAGGCATTCGCGTGATGCAACAAATGCACAAAATCTTAAATAATTAACTAATTATGTTAATACACCACCAATTTGAATTCGGTTTCAAGCAGATAATGCGGTAAACGTCAAGATTAATATATTTCAGCTTTCTCTGCTTGAGGTTTACAGACCCTGAAAAAGAACAGCACTTTCTAGCCATACGAAATGCATGAAATTACACACACTTTTACATTTCACATAAGTTGATTCACCGTGTCGGATTTCATTATTATGCTTCAAGAAGAAAATAATTTACAAATAATTTTTACTCTATGTTCATATGCAAGAGAGGTAATTTTGAACATCGTTGTCAAATATTTCAATAAGTATGCATTAATTAAAAATTCTAAACCGTACAAAATGCTTATGTTTGTATTTGGAATATTGTTAGAAATGTAGCACACTTTAGGAATTATTGGCACTTTTCAAATTTCGCATCTGGCTCTTTCTTGCTTTTGAAGGTTTGGATACCTTAAGCCCGTTTTCTAATCGGTCTCGTATTTTATATAATGTTTGAAGATATTCTGCAACTATTGTGTCACGTGATTCCCCGGTGTTTAGTAAACTACGACAAAGTAATTGACGTCAAATAGTTGCTCGATTTGGTAGCTGGACCGCCTGGACAACAAATTGATAGTAGCTGACTAATAGGCTTTTCGTTTTCGGCAATTGAAAGGGGACTCTTAACCCTTCCTCAAACAAGACCTGGATTTGACGTCTCAATTAGAATTGGCTTAGGATAGTATTGAGACAAAAGAAGAAAGTGCTGATAATCAGCACTTTCTCCTTTTGCCTCAATATTTTCTGAGTTATTTTGAGCACAAATCCTCTCTCTGTCAACATCTATTTTGTTGTCGACAGCAGCTTTTGAATTGCAACAGCCTAAAAGTTTGCTGTTTGGGAAAGGGTTACAAGGACGGATCCATGATTTCCAGGTGGGGTCCAAGCCCAAATTATGGATTAAAATGTAGTAAATAGATCTATGTAATGTTACACTAAATATATATATTCAAAATTTGAGGCTGTTTCACGGAAAAGGGTACTTAGTGTAGAAATTAGTTTTTCATCTAATTTGAAGTAATTTCTCTTCATCTAATGGGCAGAATTTAATGAAATTTTGTGCTAAGGTGACAAATAAGATGTTCTAGACCATATTTTATAAATAATGAGTGTACAAAAAATCCGTCATGGGAAAAGGCTTACTGTATGACAGCCTTTTTAGTGACAAACACGTATTCGGGAAGCATAATCCGTCTGTGACAGCTCTTGTTGGACGTACTTCTGCGGTAATATGGACGTGGAAATGAGTATGTGACTAGGCCTGAAGACTCCCATCAAAACATATTCCACCCGTTACTTCATTGACAATAACATTCATTGTATTTGTCCGTCTCTAGTAATATTATTGCCTCTGTTCAATTAAGTCCACCCTTAATGAGATTCGCGCGGTGTCGGAATTATGCGAGCGCCGTCGAAAACATTCGGCGGTGGAATATTCCACCGCCGAATGATTTGGACCGCGCCCGAAAAGGTTCGTAGGCCTATACGTAACGACGCCGCTCGAAAAAAATCCGATTTTTATGACTCTCAAAATGGCCACATTACAGGTATTCTATCTTAAAAGCAAGTACAATTTCCTTGACATTGGCAGGAATTTAGTGATCGCTATTTCCAACTTCTTAAACCCATTCCCAAACAAGACCTGCTGATAGAAACTGCGTGGGAAATTATTGAGAGTACAGAAGAAAATGCTGATAACAGCCATTTTTACCTTTGTGTCAATGTTTTCTGTGCTTCATTATTCACAAAATTTACCTTAAATGCAAGTCATGTAATGCCCATATTATCATCTTCAGCAGCTTTCAACTTGGAACAGTCTAAAAGTTTTCCATTTGGGAAAGAGTTAAAGGGAGATTATCACAGAAAATACACAATTTGGTAAAACACTATTGTATTATGCCCCTTACACTACATGTCCACACAGTGGCGCTTTGTGAACCCTCTCAAGAAAAATACTAGGGAAAACATCGAGGTAAATGAAGAAATTGCTTGTGACAAACAATTTTTGCATGTCCCACATTGTTTTTAACCAAAATTGCAAAGATTGTTAAAATTTTTCCAATTCTGTACCACCTTTCACACTGGAAAAGTCTAAATATTGCAGTTTGGGAAAGGTTAATACAGAGCCATCGATACTGATGCCTGCTCCCTCTCTGCTGACGAACAAATTTTCGATGTTGTCTACTGTATTACTACTCCTACCTCTATCTTCCTTAAACCCTTTCCCAAACAAGACATTGCTATGACGTCCCTAACATTAAACGCTTGGGAGAAGAAAGAGAAGAAAGAAGAAGAAGAAGAAGAAGAAGAAGAAGAAGAAGAAGAAGAAGAAGAAGAAGATAGAAGAAGAAGAAGAAGAAGAAGAAGAAGATAGAAGAAGAAGAAGAAGAAGAAGAAGAAGAAGAAGAAGAAGAAGAAGAAGAAGTGCAGGATGAGGGGGGAGAAGATGAGAGGAGAGGGGGAATGTCAATGTCACACGCTCGCAAATCCGGAGAAAGGGTTTCAGGGCTTTTTCGCCTATTTCATAGGGGCCTTTATGGGCCCCATTCCCAATGCAAAAGGCCCCAATTTTTTCCCAATTTAGACAAAAAAAATCCCAAACCAATTGCTTAAAAGATCTTCAAACCCGACTAAACATAATACTGGAATAACTTTATAAAGAAGTTAGTGCTGGAGAAACATGCCCCCTTAACACAAAAAACATCACGTGTCGACCACCAAAAGCTTGGTTTAACGATGAAATACTTAAAATGAAACAATCACTTCGAAAAGCAGAACGAGTGTGGCGAAAATATGGAGAACCGAATCAACTAGAAATTGTCAAACAGCTTCGTCTGAAATACCATTATGCTATCTGTAATGAAAAACGATCCGTTCTTAGTGAAAAAGTGCTCAGTTCGAAAGGTGACTCTAAGCAACTATACAAGTTAGTTTCTGAACTCACAGGGACAAAAACAGAAAACCCCTTACCATCTGGCGAAAGTGACTCCTCGTTGGCTGAAAAATTTGCCGACTTTTTCTTAGGCAAAATTGAAAAAATCCGCGAATCTCTCAAAGACTATGCAAGCTATACACCGAACAACAAGGAATGTCCTGCTTTCGGTTCCTTCCGTCATCTTACATGCGACGAAGTTAAGAAACTCATTAATGAACTGAAAACAAAATCGTGCGAACTTGACAAACTTCCAACAAAAATACTAAAAAATCACATAGATGAACTATTACCGTCCATTACGAAATTAGTGAATCTGTCGCTTAGCCAAGGAATCTTCCCAAAAAACTGGAAACACGCGGTAGTGAGACCCTTGCTGAAAAAAGTTGGACTCGAACTTGTGCTTTCAAACTATCGTCCTGTAAGCGATCTATCATTTCTTTCAAAGCTAATTGAAAAATCAGCTCTTCTCAGACTCAATGAGCATGTGGGTGAGCACAAACTTCTCCCAAAGAATCAATCTGCGTACAGACAGTGCCATTCGTGCGAGACAGCACTTCTAAGGTTGGTTAGCGATCTTTTAGATTGCATGGAAAATCAACAGGTCAGTGCGCTTTTAGCGCTTGACCTTAGTGCTGCCTTTGACACCGTAGATCACGACATTTTGATTAAAGTGCTGCAGTCTCAATATGGACTGTGTGGAAAAGCAATTGACTGGATTGATTCGTATCTAAGGCCTCGGAGCTGTAGTGTTAATGTAGAATCGGCCATTTCAACTCCACGCAATTTGAATTGTAGTGTTCCCCAGGGAAGCTGTTTAGGTCCATGGTTATACCTTACGTACGCCGGAACTTTGTTTGACGTCATCCCCAAATCTATCTCAGTTTACGGTTTCGCGGACGACCATATTGCGACAAAATCATTCAAACCGTCTGCAGACAGCGAGAGAATAGCCATAGAAGAATTAGAAAGTTGTGCTGTGACGATTAATGACTGGATGAAACAAAATAAACTAAAAATGAACGCTTCAAAAACTGAATTCATAACTTTCGGAAGCAAGCAACAACTACGAAAGTGTACAACAACCGAAATCAATATTGCTGGTGACCATGTTAAGTCTGTTAAGTGCATAAGATATCTTGGTGCGTTCCTAGACGAACATTTAACCTTCAGCGAACATGTTAAGAAAAAATGCCAAACTGCAATGTTCAACTATCTAAGAATAAAAAGCATACGAAAATATCTTACTGGAGACGCAACAGAAACTCTCGTTCTATCGCTTGTGATCTCTCACTTGGACTATTGTAATGGGATTCTCTATGGTGCTTCTCAAACCGTCATACGAAAAATGCAAAGGATTCAAAACATGTGTGCAAAGCTCGTTTTAAGGAGAAACAAATATGACAGTAGTAAACAAGCACTCTATGACCTACATTGGCTCCCTATCAAAGCAAGGATTGAATTCAAAATTCTAACTGTCATGTTCAACTGTTCCAAGGGACGCGCTCCGACTTATTTGACCGAGTTGATTACCGAACAACTGCCGCCAAAACGAAATTTGAGATCCACTAGCTCATCTGCAGGTTGTTACAGTATACCATTCAACAAACGCAAAACATTCGGTGACAGAGGTTTTAAAACAGCTGGCCCAAAACTATGGAACAGGCTCCCACAACACCTACGACAATCCAGCACCCTTGATTCTTTCAAGAAAGGCTTGAAAACCATGTTTTTCAAAGACTTCGACGCTCTATTCAACTGAACGCGAGTAGTGCTTCGTGTGTATCCGTATCCTTTATCTGTATCATATTTATGTTGCACACTTTACTTTTGTACAACGCCAGTGAATATGCTTTGCGTAAAATTAGGCGTTTAAGTAAATCTAACAGTTTCAGTTTCAGTTTCAGTAGTGCTTGGAAAAAACAAGGAAATTAGACATTTAAGCCTGTTATATGATTGTTGTAGCTCTCCTAAATGGTATAAAATACCAGTTTTTACATTACATGTACTTGATTTTCCCCAAAATCAGTGTTTTGTCGATTATTTTTTCCCAATTTTTGTTCAGGGGCCCTTTCCCAAAATTCCTTGAAAAAGCCGTACTCGATCGTTTGACAGGGTTTGATGGAGTCGACCTGATGACAGATCGGCAGTGGGAACTTAGCATATCAGAACAACTAACCCTTTTCTAAATTACAGTCATTGGTAGCCGATCGGCTACCTTTGTAATAATTTTAAGATATTAACATGGGGAGTTTGGGAGGCGATTATTGTAAAAACATATTCGACATATTGGTTGAAACTGGTTAAATTGCACGTTCATGATAATTGGTACATTATCAACATGTTTGTTTTTACATGCTTACACCATTTATGAGGAAATACAATGCATAAACATGCATTTGTATATTATTTTATTTTCCTCCAGATGCGAATTACTAACCGCTCAATCACTTGACCAGATCGGTCCATAGAAATACCAATATACACGAAGAACTGAAACGCATCATATTAACGATTGTTGTCTATGCTCAATAATAGCAAGAAGAAAATTTTGTATGAAATGTTGAATGAATAACGGTAATATATATACGCTATGAACTGATCCGTTTTAAAATCGATTCTGTGAATGTGTTTTGGTATTTACTAACGCGTTTCGGTATTTCTACAGACCCACATTTCAGGGGTGGTAACTAGTCTAATCTGATGATAAATACTACTTTATGTATTTATATGTATCACTACTAACATCTCTACTTGACAAAATCCTCTGTGGCCTAATGGATAGAACGGAAGTCCCTGACACCTTATTGTTTACTGTTACGTGGGTTCGATACCCATCCTCGCTAGATTATTTTCTTCTTTTTCCCCTTTTTGTACTTTTTTTACATCAATAAGAAAGTTATCATACATATTCTCTCTGTACGCTTTACTTTTTTTACTAATGCGTTTGGGTATTTCTAATTAAGGAACAACTGACTGATTTCAGGGATGTTAACCAATCTAATCTGATAAATACTTCTATATTTGTTTTGATCTAATTTACACCAATTATTTTGATGTGACACAGTGGCCTAGTGGGTAGAGCTGAACGCTGTTACCCTTTTTTTGTTTTTGTCATGTGGGTTCAAAACCCATCCACGCATGTTTTTTTTTCTTTTTTCCTCCTTTTGTACAATTTTAAATCAATAAGACAGAGCTTTATCATATATTCTCTCTGCACGCTTTACTTTTTTTTATTAAAATATTCTATGAAAAATACTTTAAAGTACAGGGTGTCCCAAAATATGTGTCCCCATTTTAAACTTCTATGAAATTGACAAATGTTGTCACTGGGTAAAATTAGTTACATGGGTATGAAGGGGACATGATGAAGTTTTGTTTGATATATAGAACATCTATATTTACTTTAAAATTTCATTCCACATAACGTATTAAAAAATATGTCATTTTAACTGTTTTGCCAAATGACGTCAACGAAGTCATCTTTTTCATTTGACAAAGTTTCTTTTTCCAAGCTAAGATGATCAAATTGATCCTTTCAATTTTGTCTTCCATGGCCATTGTGGCTTAAATAGATGCAGTGAAAGTCTTAACATCATTAAATTTTGAAGGGATGAAAATAATCACAAGAACTAGAGTTTGAAATGAGGAAAGACGTTGTTTCATTGAAAATTTGGATGATGGTGCAAATTTTTCATAGAAATTGTTTTCAACCGGATTGACCAATAGTTTAAATTGTTTTCAACCCGATTGACCAATCAAGTGTAACCACGCGACGCTTTAATCTGGTACCCATCGTATCAAAATCGAACTACCACGTATTGGTCTCGGAGATGAAAACCAGCCTAGACCCGCTTCTAACCGATTGACCAATCAGGTGACCTTTGGGCTGCGTTCAGTAAGACAAAACGTTAGCCGTTTCATTCAGAATACTCGATCAATTTTCTTAATTTTGTGTCAAAGAAGTTGCGACTGTTGCTAACGTTAGGGAACGTTTTGTCTTACTCAACGCAGGGCTGGATTGACCAATCACATCACACATAAACGCGCGCACCCTCGCCATTTCGACATTTGACAAGGAGACAGCAACGGAGTAACATGGTAAGAATTGTTCTGGGGAATTTCCATCAGGGATGCAATATTTTTGCTCCATATAATGGCTTACAATGCACAGCCATTTCATTGGTGGCTTTATTGGCATTTTTCCATTTTAATAATAATGAGCCGGTTAATGAGCAGCTGAGATTATTCACTGCACAAGAATTTGACGATGTTTTGTTTCAAGGAAATGCGCTGTATGCACGTGTTGTAGAGCAAATTCGTGTTCCAAGATATTTGTCGCATAACGAACTGCCGAATTCGTACAGTTTTCGCGGCCGTTCTTACGAGATAGAATATTTTACCGATCACTTTTTTGGGTCCGTAAATTTTTTGACGAATCAAGATTTCCAACAAACGGCATTTCTTGACGCAATCTCGCAAGCTGTTTTATTGTCACCACTGAATATTTTAACTTTAAATGACCTTACAATAACGCTATACATACAGCAAGAAACTAAACAATTTTTCATTTTTGATTCTCACCAAAGAAATAGTCTTGGGCGATATAATATGGTATGTCTGTGTTGTTGGTTTTTAGCTCCACTGGCCTTTCAGGCCAGCGGGCTATTGTCATGGCGGTGTGTCCGTCGTGCGTCCGTCCGTCCGTCCGTCCGTCCGTGCGTCCGTAAACTTTTTCTTTAAAAATCTTCTTCTCAAAAACTACTGGATGGATTTCAACCAAACTTCACAGAAATGATCCTTGGGTGAACCTCTCTCAGATTCCTTCAAAGAATATGGATTGAATCAGAATAACCTGAGTTATCTGCCCTTGAATTTCAAAAATAGCAGGTTTTGATTTCTTCTAAAATCTACAAATATTGAGCAGTCAATACAAAACTTTTACAGAATGATGCTGACTACAAGATCTTGCCTTGGTAAAATTTTCAGCTTGATCTGAATTTTACATCATGAGTTATGTGCCCTTGAAATTGACAGAATTGCCATTTTCGGCTGTATTTTGACTTTGTTTTCACTCTAGCAACTACAAATATTGACTAAACATGACAAAACTTTGACAGAATGATGCTGACTATAAGATATTGTCTTGGTTAAATTTTCAGCTTGATCTGAATTTTATAGCATGAGTTATGTGCCCTTGAAATTGCCAAAAATTGCCATTTTCAGCTATATTTTGCTGGTTTTGACTTTATTTTTACTCTAAAATCTACAAATATTGACCAATCAAGACAAAACTTAGACAGAATATAAATAAGCATTATATGCTGCCTGTGTGTAATTTTCAGCTTGATCGGAATCTTACATCATGAGTTATGTGCCCTTGAATTTGACAAAATTGCCATTTTCGACTTTGTTTTCACTCTAAAAACCACAAATGTTAACCAATCAAGATGATACTTGGAAAGAATCTTATTGACAACAGGATCTTGCTTATGTGTAATTTTCAACATGATCACAATGTTACAATTTGAGGTATGTGCCCTTGAAATTGACAAAATTTCAGTTTTCGACACTTTTTCCACTCTTGAAGCCACGAATATTGACTAATATTGACAAAATTAGAACAGAGTGACAGTGACCATAAGATCTTGCATATGTTTGATTTTCAATTTGATTTTAAATATACATACTGAATTATGTGTCCTTGAATTTGGCAAAATCACAGTTTTCAATTTTATTATCGCTCTAACATCCCAAAAATATTAGTCAGTCATTTACTTTCTTTTTGCATTGACCACATGATTGCTGCTTTTGACTTTGTATTTGCTGAAAGAACCACAAGTATTCAAAAATCTAGTCAAAACTTGGACTTGATATTAAAAGAAGTTCAGGCCTGTGGAGCGACTCAAGACCTTCAGGTCTTTCTAGTTGACAATTTAGACGAGTTGGTCGACTACTTGTACAGTCAATACTCGGGTAATTTATATGAATTAACCCCTGTCTCATTTCAATTAAGTTCAAATGAAGTGGCTGATAGTTTGCTAAATTATGTAAGACCTGGTAGCACAAGTTTTGCCTCCACATTTTACCAGACAATTGATTCTGAAAGTATTGACACTGAACAACCGAAAACTATACTGTGCACAAAAAGTTTAGCGCACTTGGAAAATGTCCTTTCCTAGTCAAAAACTATTCCAAAATCCATAAAAATAAAACTCTAATGTGTTTGAAAATTTAATTTTCTGGCGCTTCCTAAAAATTTTGTTTCAAAATTCTTAAGCGTTAGTTAGGTATCTTACGTTAAAGTGCACAGGGGTCAGATATCGAAAGTCAAGCAATTTTCAAAGACGCGAATGTCCAGCATAAGCAGCTTGGACCGCCATTCAATGTCTTCCCATGTTGCAGACAAGCTTCCTGACCACACAGAAAGGAATTTTGCCCATTCATACTGCAGATGACGCTCATTGCCATTGACGTTACAGACGTCATTACTTTCTCTAGCCTGACGTCCAACAATGTTCTTTGTGTGTTCTTTTGCTGGTGATTAAGCAGTTCAGGCGTAGATCATTCTGTATGTTCCTTGGAGTAAGTGGGTGGTGATTATCTTACTGAAATATCACAACGTTGTGTCGTTGTAAGACGGTCCTGTGACAGGTTGGATAATTTCATTGCAGTACCCTTGCACCGTTTGGTTGCCATTAACTGAAATGGGGTCTGTTTAACTGTTTTCATCTATTCCTGCCTAAAAATAACGCTGCACTCGACGTAACAGTCTCAATGATGACGTTATTGGTATCAAGCCTTACGCATCTTCTTCAACCACAGCTGTCAGTTAATGACACGTAAAATGAGATTCGTCCGGACATCAGTCCAATGTCTCCTGAATCAATATCGATGTGTCAATACCCACTGACGCCTTGCCTGTCGATGCTTATCGTCATTGGCGTAAGATCGGAGGACCCTGATGCAAGTTGTGTGGAGCCTGTTCCGGACAGCCTGGTCACTAACGGTATACCTTGTGACGTCCTGGAGGAGTAGCACTAAATTCTTACTAGACAGGAATTCGAAACGTCGTCAAGACGTCGCTGTGAAACTATCCTCCCTGAACGTCGTTTTACACGGTCTACAAGATTAAGGTCGGTCGTTGGTGGCTAAAGTTGCATAAACCAAGTGCCGTAGGCGCGTACTTGTCAATTGGAGAAAATTGAAATGCAAAGCGACATCTTTAACAGAAATAAATGCTTGGAGCTTGCAAAGAGCTCTCTGACGTCGAACTTACGTCATCATTTCTCGCCTTCCCATAATCAATTTCAAAGAATTTGTAACAGTTAAATTGATTCTGCTAACAGATCTGTATAATCGTGTGTTTTTGACAAGCTAGACATTATCGATGTCACTGCACACGTGCCGCACGTGACTTTTGCTTATCTGGACTTTGTCCAATACACAGAATGTTCACTCTACATATGCACTGTATGCGTAATGGTTGTCGATCGGGACAACTGAACAGCACAAAGCAATGTTCATTTAATTATCATAAACTGAAAAAATAATGTGTTGATAAACGTGCTAAACTTTTTTGCTCAGTATACCATGCATTCATATGCAACAAATGGTTCCATGTTGGAACAGTCAACCCATTCATATCAGTTAATTCAAACCAAATGTCAGAATATCAGACTGACCAGATTATTCCATTTGTATCTAAGGATCATATGTATAGTAGAAAAAATCTATCAAGAAGTGTAGAAGGCCAAGAAGGCGAAAACTTCAATTATTGTAAACTCGTTATATGACATGTTGGATGTGGGATATGTATGCAATGTATCGTCAACTGTAGATTTGACGTTCATTGATTATGAATTGAGCAGCGAGCATTGTTCAATTTATGAGAAGAATATAATACTAGTCAAAACTTCTAACCGGCCACTTACTTTCTGCCACAAAATATGCATTTGGTGACGTGATAATCACAATTTTTGTTATACATTTAATAGAATAATCATTTCTGTAATAAAAAAGATAATAATGTTATTAAAATTCTGTCTGGAACGTTTTCAAACTGCGATCAGTTTCAATGCACCCCCAATTTCAATTTTCTTCAATTTTAACATTGGTGGGTGGGGTATTTCGTAGAAATTCGACCCGTTTATCAGCAATAAGGATTAGAATAAAGTTCTTTCCTCGAGTCGCATTAATTTTGTACCGCTCAATGTTTGTGCGAAATGATATTCAAATGGTCAGCCTTTCCAATGACGTAACCTTCTTACCACTCAGATTATTGTAATTATTTCAAAAACGCAAAATTCCAAGTGGCCGGTTAGAAGTTTTGACTAGTATAAGAATGAAAAAATATCACATATCTTTTACACACAGCTGTTGCATATGATTTATCCTGCTTAAAGTCAGCTATTAATATTCGTATGAAAATAATTCATTCACACAATAACTGTTCTCAACCAGTTTCTCTTGGGAATTTAAGGAATTTAAATGAGAATCCAGAACTTCTTGAGAACTCATATATGTTTATGAAAAAAATTAAAGGGACTGTTGCATATCTCAGAAATATGCTGTATGACTTACTGTCCATGGTTCGGTGTTTAGGTCCTCCTACTCTGTTTTTGACTTTATCTGCTGATGACTTGCATTGGCCAGAATTAGGCATGACTTTGGAAGGTTTGACCTTTGATGATGCTTTCGGAAAAACGTTTTTAGGTCAATGCGAAATGACCCTGTTCTGACTGCTACACATTTTGAGAGGAGATTTCGATTTTTGATGAAAAATGTTATTTTCTCAGACTCCAAACCTCTTGGTGAAATAGTGGACTACTTTGCTCGAGTTGAGTTTCAGAATAGGGGCAGTCCGCACATCCACATGTTTTTATGGGTGGCAAATGTTCCGCTTTTTGCTCATGTCACCATGTTGACACGCATATACACTTTCAATTGATACTAACCAAAATATTGTCGGCTACTTTGATGCTATGCATCACAAATTTGTCTTGTTACATAATTGAATTACAGTCATAATGTTTAACCCATCAGCAGGGGATCCAGAATGGGGTAACTAAACCGGTTCGGAGGGGGGGGGGCGGTAATCAAACGACTGATTATTTCAATGTGGACCAGTGGCAGATCCAGGGGTCGGGGGTTCAAACGACCCCCCCCCCCCCCTCTGCAGCCTGATTATTTCATTATTTTTTCATGCAGAAATTCAATCAAACTTGTGCAGTACAAGCTACGAAACCTATTTATATAATTATTCGAACCTTGCAGAAATCCTGGACCCGCTTTCCAGCAGGTCCTTTTAGCGTGACGGGTCACATTCTTATATATACTGACTGCCATTAGAAACGCCTCAGTGAAATTTGTCATTATTTTCCTTAAGCCTATTACAATATTAGTGAAATATATGCTGTATATAATATTTTTGACCAACAGTTACGTCAAATGAACAAATATGCGTTTCTATTCATCATGATGGTCATTTCCGGTGACTGGTCACGTTTTCTACGCGCGCTTCGTGTTTATTTGTCATGTGATGAAATTGGTCTCATTTTACAAAGTAACATGTGTTAGTGGATAGGCAATCAGGAATTCAAAGATTTTCTTATCAAACATCCGTATTAAAGGATGCAAAGGCTAAATTCTGAAAAAGGAGCTCACGGTATGGCCATTTTGGAATGCGAGAAATACGCAAACAAGTCGCAAGACAGTTTAACACATTGTGTGTCTCGATTCGGAGTCTTGATCGACGCGTTTGAGTTTCGCGAACGTTTATCGATCGGCCACGCTCAACTGGATCTCGAGTAACGCCCTTAAAACGAGAAATTTCCTAACGTCAACGTCATGTACGTTTCAGGTTTGTGACGTCGGGATCGATGTTGTGTTGAGTAGTCGATTACTGTGGTGGCCAAATAAGTGTTTCATTGCATTTTACGTTGTTTCAAGTAACGTTTGAAACATATACATTGTTCGGAAAATAGAGCTCGTATATGAGCCATTTTTGAATACGGGAAACTAAAAAACAAGCCGTCGGACGTTTTGACGTCTTGCATTGCACAATTAGGCTTCTTAGACGACGAGTTAGAGTGACAGAAACATTTGCCAATCGGCAAAAGTCAGATAGACCTCGGATAACGCCTGTTATATGAGAAGATTTCTCACGTCAACGTCATATGCGTTTCATGTTTATGACGTTGGGCTCGACGTCGCATGTAGTATTCACTAACTTTGAACGCAAATTAACACGTTTCACGGCACCTGTTATTGTCGAAAGTAAAGTTTTAACCACGTGCAACTGATTTTTAAATGGAAATTCTGATACCGCTCTGTTTAAATGTGCTATATTTCTAAACTGTAACAATTTGATAATTTCTTTACAATCATTTTTCAACACCAGATAATCAAATTTACAGATGGAAATGAGTTTTTGTAATTTCAAATCAAGTATACTGAAAAATCGGATATTTAATAGGACTGAGGCGTTTCTTATGGCCGTCAGTATAGAAATTCAGTCAAAATTGTGCAATACTAGGGAAACGAACCCCAAATATGTGCATATTCGAACCCCCTTCACAGAAATCCTGGATCCGCCACAGTCTATTAGGGCCCTACCACTAGGCCCTAATCTAGATCTGGGTGGTGAAGCATAAGCCTCCATTTACAACCGGTCGTACGTGCTCCTGCGTGCGGTCTGCGTGCTGTCTGCGTCTAAAACGTACGTTTAGTCGTGCGATACACGCACGTGCAACGTACGATTTCGGTGGACGCAACCACGACGCAGACTGCACGCAGCAAAGAATTGACCGGACAATATTTTGAGGCGCTCTTACCAGGCCCGTAGGAAGCAATTTCATATTGGGGGGGGGGGGGGGGGGGGGGGGGGGGGGGCTAAAGGCCTTGTCCTGGATATTGGGGGGGGGGGGGGCTAATTTGGATTTTCCCAAAATTTTCAATGTAAAATTAAGAAAATTCGGAATTTTTGTCCTTCTTTGCCCCCCCCCCCCCCCCCCACCTGTTCCTACGGGCCTGCTTACAACCCGTCGTGCGTCTTTATAAATCGTGCGATTTTCACGGTGGGGATTGTGCATGCTGGGATTGGTAAATCTACGGACAAATTTGCCTCGCTTAAGGTAAGACATTTTGCAATAACTTCCTAATTTCTGCGTCAATTCAATTGCATGTACCCCGCCTTACTGAGCTCTTTCCTCCGATGTATGCTTTACACGAAATCTTTTCGTACTATTTGCGAGAAGTGATCCCAACCGACCAGAAAAACGACAAAAACTCTGATCGTTTTTCAGGTTATTTGGGATCAATTTTTGGAAAAAAATATGGGGAGTTTTCAAATAAGTAATACACCTGAGGAAAGCCCTCAGTAAGGCGGGGTACATGCAACAAACCGCTTGAACATTGACACAGAAATAAGACAATTATTGCACAATTTCCTACCTGAAGCGTGGCTTATTTTGCCGTAGTCGTTATCATTTCGTTTTCTGGTCAGTTGGGACCAATTTTTGGAAAAATTAAAAGGATACCACAAATAATCCATGTATCCAAGGAAAGAGATTTTCAAGACGGGGTACATGCAACAGACCTTTTGAAAAACGACAAAGAAATAAAGGAGTTATTGCAAAATATTTGACAAAATTCGAGATTATTTTTGTCCGTATTCGTTATCCATCCCAGCATGCACAATCCCCACCGTGATTTTGCAGAGTTTTAAGGGGGAATGCTCCAGTTTCCTAAATTTTCCCCAATAATAGAATTTATTTATATTTTGTATGTTGAAATTATATGTTATTATCAATTGAAAAATAATACAAAAATGGATGGTCAGCGATGTTGTTTGAATTTTATAGGCATTCGTATCACATACCCCTACAGGTAAAAAAGGCACAATTTCTTGCACCTGTCCAAGGTCACTAAAATGCAAATAAAATGCTGTATACTTATCGTTTAGTCCCGAAAACGGATTTAACGTAACGTCTTACATTTAAAGTGACATTTCAGAATTTTTTGTCATTAATATAACTTTTATTTTTATCTGAAAGAGCATATTTCCTAATGAAAATTCTGAAAATTTCAAACCAAAATATTGCACCGTTTACGAGAAATTCATATTTTTGTGTTAAACTTGAACAAATTGTTGTGGACAACAGTTCGGATTTATATGCAATTTATCGATTATGTGTCAACTTTAAATGCGTGTATCTAGCTTACCGGCAACAACTTAAAAAACCTAATAGTATTTATACTCATTAGAATACCCAATCTTGGCATCAAGACATACTTTAAAAAATTGAAATCGGAATGAAATGTCCCTTTAATAAGAACAGAAAACAAAAAATATGTGCTATTACAAACGCGTAAATGTATAAAACAGCATGCTTACGTGTTCGATTAGATCAACGAAGCTGGTGTGTTTTATGTCAAAATTTGCACATTTTGGGAAATATTTCAAGTTCTACATGATAGAATTTGATTAAACTCCCTCATTGTATTTAGCAACATGTCCTGGTAATAATTCAAAAAGAAAATGTATAGGTCAGCGCACTTATTAGTAAATTACAGCAATTTTTATCAGCTATACATGAATAAAATGACGCAAAAGAGTGGTAATTGCATACACACTTACGACTGTCTTGCTCTAAATCATCGATTTCCATCTTAGGAAAATCAGTTTCGCATAATAAATACACTTTTACCGTCGGAAATGGTTAATTGTAATGACGTGTTATATTATTGAAAATATGGTAGCGAAACATATTGGTACGAAACATTTAATTTACTACAGTAATGACCGAGGCTGACTTCGATTGGCACTATAGCTCGCGAGGACGGGAACCATTATTGGGAACCAGCGCTGTTCTATCTATTGAATTACTCCCCGTTCTGAATCAGCCAATCAAAATCTTTGTTTACCTCGACACTGATTGGTTCGCTGTTATCCGAGGTGTTCCGAATGACGTAATTGCCCGGGTGGCCGGACCACACTTTTTCCGGTGGTCGGACTATAGCTCGGACCATTGCCGTTCGATTGGAGCTATAGCTGCGGAAATGACGTCAATAGCTCGCACTATCGGTGTTCGCTTGGAGCTATGATCGAGCTATGATCGAGCTATCGTCTCACTCGAAGTCGGCCCGAGTGTTTCGAAAAACTGGAGCATCACACCGTTCATCCAGATACAAAAAACACGGATTGGTCTTCCAAACGCGGATGTGAAAAACAACACCGTGGGGATACACAAGGTAAGAAAACATCAACATATAGCCTTTTAATTGCTGCTTTATAAAAAGTGTTTGTGTAGAGCTGATGCAAAATGGTTTATCTTGAGGGTGCTGCAGTTTCATAACAAAAGATTTGAGTAAACTATAGATACAAGCGATTTTAAATCGTAAATCACTATTTTCTCGCCTACTTCCCGTTTTGTTTTATATTTGTAGAAATTATTTAACTGGTTTCGTGCAAATATCTCTTCAAAATAAGTTTTCGACATCTATGGAATAAATCTATACCATTCATCAAACTGGGAAAGGTTTTTTTTGGGTCTAAATCCATGTTTAAAAATTAGCCTAGTTTGATTCAAGGTACAACTTACCACGGATGTTGATACCACACAACACGGATGATCCACATAATTTGGGTAAAACGAACTCGGATGCGAAAATCGGGTTTTATAGTGCAAAACACTTAAAATGACGTTTTCTAATTAAAATACCATGAAAAATGCTTGATTTTTATAAAGTAAACGTGCTATAACCGCATCCTGTTGACTTTTATAGTCGGTTATTTACTTTATATATGATTGAATTCGGGGTGGCTTTGAATGGCAACATTTAACGTCACATTTCACTTTATACTGAAAAGAGTAAAAAGTAAAAAAGACAAGATACTCGTGTCATCTTGATAATTTTCATTGGACGTTGATAACGTCAATCACAGAATTTGATTGGTTAATCGCTGATCACCTTTAAATGATACAAAAAGTACAGGTAATGGGTTGTCATGCTGGGCCTGTCAAAATCAATGATCCTATAGTTCGACTTATCGGTTAACCGGTTAACCGACCTAAAAAGTCAACGGTTAATCGAATAATGAAATTGGTATTCGTTGGCATCCCAAGTTTCTATGGATAATTATTTATGCGTAGAATCAGAGAAGCGATATAAACCTGTGGCTTGAGAAAATATTGAGGCAAAAGAAGAAAATGCAATTAGGAGGCTTTCAATGGGGTTCGCCCGAACCCCCTCTGGAACGAAATGATTTTCGTGGGAAATTTCAAGATATTTTGAGTAAAATGAGGCAGACGAACCCCCCTTTTCCACATTTGAAACTCCTCTTTAGAAATCCGGGATCCGCCTCTGTAAACATCTACACATTTTTATATACAATAGTATAGCATTCCAACGATAATGTGCTATTTACAAACAAAGCTATAAATAGAATGAACTCGGCCTACAGGTAAGAAAGACTTGTTATATACGATTAGGGTAAGAAGGGCCTAATTAGCACCAAAGAGCCAGCGGCAAAATTTGAAAAGTGCCAGTACTTCCTAAACTGTGTTACATTTCCATTCCAAATACAAACATAAGCATTTTGTACGGGTTAGAATTTTGAATTAATGCATATTTATGGAAATATTTGACAAAAATGTTCAAAATTACCTCCCTTGCATATGAATATAGAGTAAAATGATATTTGAAAATTATTTTTTCTGGACGCATAATCTTGAAATCCGGCACGGTGAATCAACTTATTTGAAGTGTATTTACAAGTGTGTGTAATTTGATACATTTCGTATGGCTAGAAAGTGGTGTTTTTTATTAGGCACTTTATACCCTTGAAATGTTATATTTTACGCTGCAATGTATAGACATACTCGATAGCGCAGCGGATAGAACATTGGCACTTCGTCCATTTTCTTTTAGCAAACGCGGGTTCGAGTCTCATAGACCGATGGGTAATTACATATTTTGTTTTACAAATATATTTTGTTTTATCATTTTAGAAAAAAAAAAGATGAGAAGAAAGCAGACTCTTAATGATTTTTATATAGACTTATAAGATAATTTCGGAAAATCGCCAAATTCAGTCTAGAAAACTTTAAAAATTGAGCAGTCTAAATGTTTGCCGTTTGGCGACAGTAAGAGTTCCATAACTTTATTAATTAATTAATATGTTTTGTAATGTATTGCATCTTTAAAGTTTATATATTGTGAATAAAAACATTTAATCTATTTCCACATAATGACGCTTTTAGACAGCCCGCAAAATAAAAGATCATGATTTTTTTTCATTTATTTATTGGAAAAAATGAAACTGCTTGTCATAAGCATGTTTTCATTTCACAAACTGTTTTCTACATAGAAAAGCATAAAACAGTGTGAAGCTCATTTAAGATCTATTTGCATTTGCAGCATTTTTAAATTTTATTCAGCCTATTTTTACGTTTGACAATGGTTTACATTGAAAATAAAGAATATATATGTATTTACAAATGTGAAAGGAACAAAAAAAAAAGAAAAAGAAAAAGAAAAACGCAAATAAGTGAAAAAATTAAAAAAGGTACACGGATATGTGTGGAATCGAACCCACACAATTAAAACAGAACTCTTTTCCTAATGTCAAGTGCCAACTGTGTAACCATTAGACCACAGACACAGGTACTTGAAGAGAGTCATACTTACAATATAATCAATGTTTTCATTGCGATAATTGTGTTTTGATCTGTCTAACCTTTCATTATCAAATGGGTATGGTCTATATTTTTGGCGGGAACCTGATTATCGTTGGAGGACTATACCGACCGAAAATAAAGTCACGTGGGCTAATGTTTACTTCTTGACAACCAATCAACTCTGTTCGTGTTTGTAACGGTGCAAATCAGACAAATTGATTGGTTTTGCAGCAGTAAACATCAGCCTACGTACGTCACTGCCATTTTAGGCTGTGACTATTGTATAATACGTTTAAAGTTAAACGAGAATCGATACAAATATTTTGGTTTATTTTGGGTAGGATAGCTGTATTGAAAATCTATTTATAGAACAACTTATACACTTGGATAGTCACATTTACCTACCCGATTCCCCTATATCTTATTATAGGTATGGTCCCTAATTAGTAAAAGATTTTGAATCGTCTATACAATAGTACCGGCCGAAAATCACAGTGACGTAGGCTAATGTTTACTCCTTGACAACCAATCAACTCTGTTCGTATTTGTAACGGTGCAAATCAGACGAGTTAAGGTATAAAGTGCCTAATTAAAAACACCACTTTCTAGCCATAGGAAATGTATCAAATTACACACACTTGTAAATACACTTCACATAAGTTGATTCACCGTGCTAGATTTCAAGATTATGCTTCAAGAAGAAAATAATTTACAAATATCATTTTACTCTATATTCATATGCAAGGGAGGTAATTTTGAACTTTTTTGTCAAATATTTCCATAAATATGCATTAATTCAAAATTCTAAACCGTACAAAATGCTTATATTTGTATTTGGAATGGAAATGTAACACAGTTTAGGAATTACTGGCACTTTTCAAATTTCGCCGCTGGCTTTTTGGTGCTAATTAGGCCCTTCTTACCTTAATTGGTTTTGCAGCAGTAAACATTAGCCTACGTCACTGTCATTTTCGGTTGGGACTATTGTAGGTATTAATTTGTTTGTATGTTTGTGTTGTAAACAAATCTTTAGTCGTGTCAGGAAGGAGCCGCCGCTTCCTGGGTACCAGTTCTATGGAAATTAAAAATGTCTTGTTCAGAGACAAACACGCTTGTGCCAGCCTGGTTCGCCCCCATCCCACCGCCCCGACACCTAGCCGAATCAGCAGTCAGATTATACCAGGTTGCTATCAGTTTTTGTTATTTTTACGTGCAGGATCAACAGTCAATGTAAGTCCTTATTTTCACAACTAAAGTCTTCCAGAGGCATGGTAAATTTCTATTCATAATTTGTTTTACATGCTGTCGTAGAGGGCCTTTCATAAAGACTTTCACTTCAACCCACACTTAAGACTGAGAGAGACAATCATGATAAATATTCTTGGCAATATTTTCATGAAAGAAATCCACCCATATACCGTATATGTACATGTAATAATTGACAGACATGCGTGATAGAGTTGGTGTTTGAATATCAAAGATGAAAACCTTTTGGAGCTCACTATCAAACTGCAATGAAACAAGATGATCATAAGGGTTTTAATCCTAGAATTTAAAGAATGAAAATAAAGACACGGACAACTTATCTGTTAATATGCAGCTGATATTCGCCTATCGCTTTATAAAACATACATGTAAACATGGTTTCCTAATGTCTTTACCCACGGTGGGGATTGTGCATGATGGGATGGATAACAAATACGGAGTATACGGACAAATTTGCCTCGCTTCGGGTAAGACATTGTGCAATAATTTTCTTATTTCTGCTCCAATTTTCAAGCGGCTTGTTGCATGTACCCCGCATTAGTGAGCTCTTTCCTCGGATATATGACTTGTTTGTAGAATCTTTGTACTTTGTCCAAAAATTGATCCCAACCGACCAGAAAAACGACAAAAAATTCAGGCCCTTTTTCTAGTCGGTTGGGATCGGTTTTTGAGAAAAGTACAGGGAAGTTCCAGATAAATAATACATCTGAGAAAAGGGCTCAGTAAGACGGAGTACATGCAACAAACCGCATGAAAATTGACGCAGAAATAAGAAAGTTATTGCACAAATTCTTACCTGAAGCGTGGTTAATTTGGCCGTAGTCGTTACCATTTCGCTTTCTGGTCGGTTGGGACAATATTTCGGAAAAAGTATCATGAGTTATCTAATATGTCATACATCCGATGAAAGAGCTCGATAAGGCGGGGTACATGTAGCAAACCGCTTGAAAATTGATACAGAAATAACAAAGTTATTGCAAAATGTCTTACCTGAAGCGAGGCGAGTTGGCATCAAATTTTGTGCAAAAGATAGACTGAGTTTGCCGTTATGTTTTGATAAACCGTCGGTGTTGTTATAACATCTCGTAACTACGGTTTGATTCAAGCCGTAGTTACGAGATTTTATAACAACACCAACGAAATACTATTTATATGCCGAAATTACGTCACGGTTTACTTGATAAGATCGTTCCCTATTGTCGGTATTCGTTATCCATCCCATCATGCACAATCCCCACCGTGTTACCGTCGAAAGTGCTCATCCACATTCCTTTTAGTTTTAGTAAGCCAAAATAAGCCATAATTGGTCTTAAACCAAACATCTATTGACTCTAAACGATATGAAATAGGCTTTAACAAGGGTGCAGCCAATTTTCCTAAAAAAGGCCGGAATTTGGTTTTTATTATCCGTGTCGGTTGTATCGATGATCCGAGTTTGTTTTACCTGCTGGAGAATTTGCACCGTGGTATCTTGCACCATAGCAACTGACAGTACCCAATTTCAAATAGTTCTTGTTCTTTTTCTATACTTTTTTATGGGTTCTTGTAAAGAAAACAATTGAAGCGATCCCCGATAATTATATATGATCCGTTCTCTAGGAAAACCTGCCTAAATGACGTTGCTGATGACGTTGGGAAAACCGGTATTTAGATGACGTCATAAAAAACATGACATGTTTACATTGACTTTATTAAATAAGCAAAATTTGGACAATTTGGAAAGCGTTCAGGATATGTAATGGACCATGATATAGAGGTATGACTTGTTTTTTTCTGTCATTGTTAATTCTGCTACGATTTGCTTATAATTATCGCGGTAAAATTTGAAGCAGAAAAAGTTAACCAGGTGACAGGGATTCCTACTCTATATATTTTGACATGCAAAAATACTCGAGTGCGATCGTGTACAAAAATGATCGAGAAGTGATTGAGTATTGATCTGGTAGTAGATCGACGTTATCGAGAATCAATCATGTCTGGAGATCGAGTATGATCTGGTTGATATATCCCGACCTGTATCGAATGTGCACTTGATAACCCCGACTTTTACTCGAGTGATTTACTACCAAGCCCCAATCAACTCGACCTCTGTTTCATCTGTGCACCCAATCAAATCATGTGTAGAGGTCGGATTCGATCGACTAGAGATAGAGAAGAAGTGTTTTGGTTGGGTTTGGTCGAGGGAATTTAAGGCTTGTAAGCTATCGAGTAGATCGAGTTGAGCCTCTGCAGTTGGAAGCACTCGACCACCTCGACTTCTACGAGTAATTTCTGAACGCATCCCAATCAATGCCACTTCTGCCCCACCTTTTCATCCAATCAAATCCCGATTAAAGAGACCTACTCGATCACACCCAATCACTGCACGATTGATTCCCGATCAGCTCGATCTTCTACACGAGTATACTCGAGTACTTCCCGATTTGTTTTCTACTCGATCCCTACACGAGTTTTTTTGTGAAATATAAAAACAAATTGACAAGAGTACCAATCGATGCAGACCAAACTCGATCATCTCGACTTATCCCAATCACCCTAATCCGAGTCTTCTCTGATGTAAATACGCTTTTTGATATTTTGATTTTTCGCTATTTACGCGAAAAATCAAAATATCAAAAAGCGTATTTACATCGGAGAAGACTCGGATTACAATCACCCATGCTGAGCGACCTCGATTGGCACTCGATTGCTTGATCAAGTTTGATCGAGTTGATTTGATCGGTGGTGGGAACCTAGCATTAAGTTATGGATTATGCGAATGCATTACTCATAAATTGATTGAAATGGAATATTATCACATTAAACCCAAAAGTGCATAAAAAATGCGTTTGCTCAACCCACAAACTGCGCCCGAAAGTAACTCTGAAACGCTCATGCGAAATTTCGAATCGTCCGAGATCTAATAACACAGGCCAATAGGTCGCCAATAGAGGTCGCGCGTCTAACATCAAACACGCCGCCCGTCAAGCAATAAACGCCTAACTACTTGTCATTTATAAGGTAGCTAAACCCTATCCAATTTCCACTCTCTGCAAATCATTTTGACTGCCGATGTTGAAGATGATTGACGATTTTTTCGAACTTGCAAAATTTGTGCCTGGTTGCCATGGCAACCATTTTTGTTTTTTATTTTATTTATAAGAGATAAATAAATGATAGTGTGGTCACAGTCTCGTGTTAAAAATACTGCCTCTATCTGATTCTATGTAAAAACGAGTAATTTACAAACGGCATTTTCAGCCTAAATAACACATTAAATTGCCAAAAAGTGTGTAAAAACTTAAAGCTAAATAGTTATATTTTATTATGATAAAATACTTTTACCTTATACACGTTCTTTTCGTGTTAAATCTCTATTTGAAAAAGTGGGTCAACTCTGCGTTTCTCTGTTTGAACTCGGTTGTTACATTGGAAGGACGCGTGGGTATGTGTGATAAAATTGCTTTGGCACTGCCATTTCTTAACGGATTTTTATAAATCTTATATCAAATTAAAGAGGGAAAATAGATCTATTCATCCGTGTATGTTAATACGATGAACCGATGAATTATGAGTCGATGAATAGGTGTTCAAAATAGGTCATTTTACTCGGCTTCAAATGGCAAGAACTAGGCGGCAGAAAAGCCTAGAAAAGCCTATATATGTTCTTCAACATCCTATCTATTCAAATAATAAAACATCTTGTGCTTTTAGCTTAGCGCATTCAAACGCAAAGGCTTTAACAATGGGGAGTGTTTTTCAATTCCCCGTGATTGATCGATAATTTCTGTCTAAACTCCATTCAACCTAAATTTATTCATAAATGTTGACGACAGTGACTCAAAGAATATTCTTGCAAAGTTTGGTTGAAATTGGCCGAATGGTTGATTTGTTATGAATGAAATCATGATTTCTCGATAAGCCTTGCCCTGCCACGCCCATATTTTTTGACGAATCAAAAAATCACGAACATTCTTTAAATATGGTCATCCAAGGAAGATTCATGTAAAGTTTTGTCAAAATCGGCCCAATGGTTAAGGAGTAGGAGGTGTTTCAAGGAATTATGGGCGAACAGACGGACGGACGAACGGTGAGTGACCACAATAGCTCATCTTGAGCACTTAGTGCTCAGTCCAAAGGGATTTACAAAATCGACGTTTCTCATGGACTTCCTAAACATCCATTTAACCCTTTTCCAAACAGTAAAACTTTATGGTCATCCAACTCGAAAGCTGTGGCAGGCGACAGAATGAGTGTAAAAGAAAATAAGATTCTTTCGCCTCAATCTTTTCAACCTCAATAAAATCCGTTCAGGACGTCAAAACCAGGTCTTACCAGGTCTTGTTCGGAAAAGGGTGAGGCAGACAAAAATTAGATTGAATTTAAAGGTTGTAAAATGGACATGTTCAAATGTATGGTGCTCTTTTGGGTCAATGTTTTGAAAGCCTATTTCTTCACGAACCAGAGATATAATGTTAATAATCGATCACTTGAAAGTTTGAATCATTTCTTTTTGTTTTAAATTCCTATTTTATATGTCGTAAAATATTGTTTTTATCGGAAGCAATGACACGGAACAACGAAGTGCAGAAAATATTTACACAAAGGGAGAAAATGTTGGTTATCGGTATGTTCTTCTTTTGTCTCAATGTTTTAAAAAACCTGTTCATATATGATCGCGAAAATCATGTCTTGTTCGAGGAAGGGTTGAAATAATGTAACAAATATTTATATAACTGTTGTTGGGTAGAAATTGAAGAACTAGAATGTTTGGTAGAATAATTTCATCCTTTGTAAAACTTCAAAGGGGTGTAACTATTTTATTAAATGTCCGATTTTAAAAACGTCAGCAGTTTTGAGTTCCTCTCATTCAGACCTTGAAAATGATATATAATTTGTTGAAGTTCTTTGAAAAATAAACGATAACGTAATTCGGCAGAATTATCTCCCCTTTGTAAAAATCTGAATAAGCATTATTCCATTACGCAATGTCCGATTTTCACAATTCAACCAGTTTTATGTTTCTCTCAAGATTCTCTGTAATCTGGTAAATATTTTGTAGGGACTGGAATACTTTTGGAAAAAAGTGTGACCACCCTATAAATGAAACATAAACATAACAACTAGTTTATTATTATACTGTCAAATATGTAGTTAAGTAAACTAGAATTATTTTCCCTACAGCACAAATTCTTCTTGTAATACAAATATTAGGCATTTTGATGTCACTTTGTAACCACCGACACCCATTGTACAAAACAGCTGTAACTTCGTCAATTTTTAAGATAGAGTCATATTTTTTTCGATTTTGTAAATCAAAAAGTTAGCACTTTCGAAAAATGGAAAAATCTCAAAATCGAAAATTTTGTCATTTAGGCGGGTTTTCCTGCATAACGGCTCATATATATAATTATGTGCTTTAATAATGATTTACAGACATTCTTACCAAGATTTTTCTCTTTTCGTGCATCAAAGTCATAATCAGTAGCATATATTTCTCTTACTAACAGATTTTATGAGACAGGATTTTAGGTAAACATTGGCAAAGTTATGTACGTTTTCATTGTATGTCACACAAAAATCAACTCAGCCGATGTTCGTTGTAGTTAAAGATAATAAATACCCACTCCGTTCAAAGTAAAATTGTTTACATCCGCGTTTGGAAGACCAATCCGTGTTTTTTTGTATCTGGATGAACGGTGTGAGCATTCCCCCTTAAAACGTAGCCTACAATTTAAAAAAGACGCACGACGGGTTGTAAGAGAGGCAATAGAAATAAGATCCAGATGCCTTTATTGCGCCCACAGAACATTAATTAGATAATAATACAGGAAATTTGTGGAAAATGAAGATATCGCTTTTAAAAGGCAATTTCTTTATTTCCCACAATAATTCCCCCACTAAAGACCAAACAAGCGTAAAAATTCTCTCACCTGAAATTGTCGTCTGCAATGCATCCTATTAGTCTGGTTCCCGCCTCTAATACACTACGTTATATTCATAGTAGATTTCAGGTACGGGAACCAGACTAGCATCCTATATGTCCCAGACCAATATCTACCAATAGATGTCGCCACCTGTCGATTACCATCTATCTCTGGTGGGCATTCTGGGTTAACTACTTTCAAGATGTCAGCGCCCATAAAATGCATACACGTGGTACTTCCTCATGACTTCCTGTCACGCGGCATATTTGCTCCATATGCTTGCATAGAGTAAAATGAATAATCTAATTTGAATTAATTATTTTATTAGATGAAATTGAGACGAAAATCAAACTTTATTTAGTTGCAAATGTATTTGTAGTTGCAATTTTCTGCTTGCTACTTTTTGGCGACAGGATTTTGGAGTTATGCGCACCGCGTAGTGATTTTTATCCAAAAATGGATAAAGTGATGCGTCAAATGAGTCAGTCCAAAAATACACCCAAACACACTTTGAATTTTTAACCGTGACCTGTGTATGCATGAGAGCAAACAAAAGGTCACGTGGTCGTTTTACTATACAATTCATTGGGCGAGTCGTTATTTTCACGCGAGCATTTTTCAATTATTCTGCCTTAGTACTAAGAATATTTTATACAGTCATTTACGTTAATTATTAGAGTTTTGAGTTACAGAAATATTTTTGCAACTTTGATCGAAAAAAAGAGATTTTTTGGCTTGTAATCATTCGTACCCTGTCTCCATCGCCCATTACCACCATGTAAGTTCAGGATGAGCTACTGCTTTTGAAAACCAAATAAAATCAATTTTGCAGAAGCATGTGAGCTCCTTAGTACTGTCCAAGTGTGAGCGGTAATATTTTGCATGTGTTTGTGCTCTAGATTAGAGCCAATAATGGACAGGTCACAGGATGTATTCCCAGCCTCGGAGCGAGGACAATTATAAATAAACTTATGGCTGAAATATTGTTGAGAGGTGTTAAATTAAAAAAGAAATGAAAAGAAAAATGTTTTAAACCTTTACCAAACAAGAATGTTTTGACTGTCAAGGGCGGATCTAGGATTTTTTCAGGGGGGGGGGGGGTCTAGCCCATAAGATGGAAGATGGCTTTAAATTTGTGAATTGTGTAACGATACATGTATAGGCCTACTGTACTAACGTTGTATAGTCAAAATTCGATTTTCGGCCAATTCAAGGCGAGGTCCGGACCCCCTTCTAGATCCGCCCTTAACTGTAATACAGAGATTGTTTCGAAAATCATTTCAAGAGACAAATTAATGAAATACTTTTAATCAGCAGTTTCCCCTTTTGCCTCAACGTTTTCTATACTTCTATGTACACACGCAACGGTGGATCCAGGATTTTTTCGGGGGGGGGGGTCCAAGCCCAATTGCCAGGGAGGGGGAGGTCCACGCCCAAATGATGACTTAAATATGTTAAATTATGACGCTTTGATTATATAGTCAACATTCAATTTTCGGCTTATTCCAGGGGGCGGGGGCGAACATCCCGAACCCCCCCCCCCCCCCTCTAGACCCGCCCTTGCAAATATAAAAATCCTACTTTCAAGATGCCCATTCTGTTGTCTGCAAGAGCTTCCAAATTGAATCAGGTGCCGTTTAGAAAAGGTTTTTAAAAGCCGCTGTCAAACTTGAAAAGTCTAAATAATTTGTCGTTTGGGAAATGGGCTTTAAGAGCAATGCTTTTATTATCAAATTGATCTACAATTATGAATTATCTATCTACATTTATATGCCTTTCGGTACTGAGATTGTCATCTTCACACTGAAAATGGCATGTTTCGTACATTTTTTTGTTGGGGAAAGGGGGTTAAATACATGAAAATGACAGTTGAACCTGGCGGCTAGGTCCTCAAAAGATCCGTGGATACTACGTTTTCGGAGGGTCAAAAATGACTTAAAAGCCAGTAAAGGCCATAATTGGAAGTCAGTCAATGATATCCCGTCGAGATTCATAGAGGAATCATCATAAAACGGTGTGTGATTCCTCTTAAACTTCTTCTTTCCTCCGTTCATTTCCATTGCACGTTGGAAGCTTTGCTCTCAATTGGGTCAGAGCCTCGATCTGGCATCAAAAAGTGTTACTATTTTTAGTAACAAACTGGAAGTGTGTTTGGGTGTATAAAAAAAAATAGACTGGAAATATTTTAGACTGGCTTAGTCAATGGTCCCAGACTATAATTTTTTTGCAGACGACATTTTTTCAAAAGTACGAAGATCTTCTGTTCCGAGAAAAAGAGACAGACTAACAGACTGATGACATGTTGCTGCTCGACAATCAGTGCGTTTTCCCTAATTTTCATGTGTTATCAAAATGTTATGTGCACAAATATTTTAAAAAAATTTGCTCCGCTTGATCATATGATCATTGAAGGCGGGGCATAAGTGTACTAGTTAAGGTAGGTCATTACGCATGCGCATTGGGCGAATTGACTGCCATGTTGGTTTGTAATTTAATGTAGGAAAATCGGTAGCAAAACAGCATCTCTGAACGATTATTTTCTTGTTTTACATGTTTTGTCATAATTTTAAGGGATCTTTACCCTTTACACAATCATACAAATTTGCCTGGAGTTACCAATCAAACTGCAATCTTGCATGGAAGATCGGAAACCGGTGCTGTCCGGATTGGAATTCTAAAAATTACCAAATTTGACAAGTTGACATTACACATAATTCAGGTGAGTCAGACATAACAGATACAAACAAAATTCGTGTTTCTTGACGTCTCTATGGAAATCTAAATGTCAGAAGTGTAGTTTGTCATTTCCAATTGACGAAAATGCTCGTATTTCTCATCAATAGAGGAAGAAATAAGGTCAATTCAATTTCACAGAGAAGGCGGATATTCTAAATCAACAGTTCCAGTCAGTCTTTACCCCGATGACACCGATTTCTCTGGCTCAGTCCTGCCTTTCATCCATAAGACAAAATATGTTTTCTTCCTCTTTCAGCAAATACCCAGTCATGCCAAACATTACCATCTGCACTAGTGGAGTACAAAAACTAATTTCCAACTTAAAACCAGACAAAGCAGCAGGACCAGACAACATCAAACCTCTAGTACTAAAAAACTTATGTTATCAAATTTCCCCTATCATACAAATTCTCTTTCAGAAATCTCTAGACACAGGCACCCTCCCCCAAGTATGGACAAAGGCAAACGTGACTCCACTCTTCAAGAAAGGAAACAAAGAAGATCCTGCAAATTACAGACCTATATCCTTAACATGTATACTATGTAAAGTTCTTGAACATATTGTAGCTTCAAACCTAACTAAACATTTTGACAAAAATAATATTCTTTATGATTTACAGCATGGATTCAGAGAAAGGCGTTCATGTGAGACCCAGCTACTGCAACTGACCGACCATCTTGCCAGAAACCTTACTGAAGGAAAACAAACTGATTTAGTTTTGTTGGACTTCAGCAAGGCTTTTGACAAAGTTAGCCACTTAAAACTTTTGTATAAATTGCAGGAACATGGAGTAAACAATGCTACCCTTTTGTGGATTAAATCTTTTCTTATAGGCAGAACACAAAAAGTAGTCTTAGAAGGTGGATGCTCATCAGAAGTTCCAGTCACGTCAGGAGTACCTCAGGGATCGGTGCTTGGTCCTCTCCTGTTTCTCTTATATATTAATGACCTTCCTAATACTATCACCTCCCAAGTTTGTTTGTTTGCAGATGACACTGCCGTTTACTTAGCTATAAACAACAAGCAAGACTGTATCACCCTGCAAGAAGATCTAGACAAGTTAATGCAGTGGGAGAAAAAGTGGGAAATGGAGTTTAACCCCAGCAAATGCATTGTCCTTAATATTACTAAAAAGAAGAAAAAGATTTCCTTTGATTACAGGCTACATGGACAAGTGCTAGAGACTGTGGACAATGCCAAATATCTTGGAGTTACTATATATCTGGAGATCTTTCATGGAACAAGCACATTGACAATATAACATCAAATGCAAATAAAACTTTAGGTTTCCTCCGCAGAAACATCCAGACCAAAAATAAGAAGATCAGAGAGACAGCGTATAAAACCCTTGTCAGACCTCAGGTTGAATACGCATCAACTGTTTGGAGCCCTTACACAAAAACCTATATCAACAAAGTGGAAAAAGTACAACGCAGAGCAGCAAGATGGGTTCAAAATAATTTTTCTTTCTATGACAGTGTCACCTGCATGCAGAAGGAGCTTGGCTGGCAAACTCTTCAATATAGACGAGACGTTTCCAGAGTTACTATGTTTTATAAGATCGTTAATAGTTTTGTTGCAGTGCCCGTACCAGCTTATCTTGAAAGACCAATTAGGACAACCAGACACATGCACACAGCATCCTTCAGACAGATCCACACAAATGCTTCCTTCTTTAAATATTCTTTCTTTCCATACACAGTGATACTTTGGAACAGCCTACCAGAATCAATAGTACAGCAACCTGACATTGCAGCGTTTAAAAAGAGTCTCGATTCTTTTCAGATAGTGAGCCGTCCCTGAAAAACCATAATGTTTTATCAGATCTTTTAAACTAACATTCACAATATTTTTAATTGACACCATCACCTATGACTAACAGTTTTTATTCCAGCACAGACGCGCACCTGCCAGTAATACCCGAAAGGGGAGTTAGGCAGTATATATAGATAGATAGATTTTGATTTGAAATCGGATGATTTATCCATTTTCAAATGTGTTGCATAGTTGTCAAATTCACAGTAGATCTACACACAATTACTTACTGCCCTGTGTATGGAGTCTACTGCTAGCAACTGAAGTAACTAATGCTGACAACAGTGTCAGATAGATCTGTACTACAGTGCAGTAGACTGCTATGTACAGCTTTTGTGTTTTGTGCAGCCATCACCTCGATTTGTTTTCTGGTTGTAAATCTTGATGGCCGCAGTGATGCACCTTTCCACCTGTGCGTATGGAATTACAGCAATTTTCCATCACAATGTAGCACTTCTCTTCATTACCCTGTACCAGCTGCGCACAAAGCTGAAGCATAGCATGAACTACATGAAAAGCGCATCTGCCACTCATTAAAGAGGTCCTGGGCTCGAACCTCGGCCATGGCAATTATCCTTTCTGACAAAACGTCACCCGACAATGGATTGTGGACAAGCAGCTGAAGACTCAGTTGGGGTGTTGTGGTAGCACTGGTATGAGAAACAATGGTTGAAGAAATCCATGAATAGGTGCTCAAGCCACCGCGGTAAGACCATAGCAGTTGAAAACAGTGTAAAACCCCAATAAATCTAATCATTACCCCGTATCACAGCGAATCACAATGTTTGGCTTATAATATTATGGGGGATAACGATGGCGATCACTATGATTTTACACTCAGCTAGGAATATGGTCTGACGACTTTTGTTGAAACATACAGGTTAACTTATTGAGTCATTGTAGACTGGGTACCGTCCCTGATACATACACAATGACCAACATCCGCTTTGGAGAAATAAGTACCCACAACACAGGTTTTAGATTTGAAATAAAATTTAGAATGATTATGAATTGCACCCCTCTTGTCTGTTGCTCTGTCTCTCTCTTAGTCTTATAAATAATTTGCATTGTGGTTTATTAAAAAATTTCAGCCGAGATCAGGGAAAAGGTCCCTTAACCCTTTCCCTAACGGCAAAAAATAGGTGCCTTCAATTTGAAAGCTGCTGCAGATGTCAACATGGATGCTGATCAAGATAGGATTTTTGTACAATATAGCTCAGAAAAGATCAAGACAAAAGGAGAAACTGCTGGTTATCAGCAGTTTCTTCTTTTGCCTCAATGTTTTCCCAAGCCTAATTAATTAGGGACATCAAAACCAGGTCTTGTTTAGGATAGGGTTAAGGCATTTGAGAACAATATAAATCCAGATCAGCCTATACTGTAGTACAGTGTATATGCACAGTCTGACCCAGGTTCACATTGCTCTCTAATTGCTTCTTCATTACATACAGCAACTGTATGTTAGCTGAATGGATCCTTCTTATACTGCATTCGACCGCTAATCTGAAGACTTTAACCCTTTCCCAAACAGCACAATTTTGGGGTGATCCAGTTCAAAAACTTCTAAAAATGACTAAATGGATGTCATTAAAGATAATATGATTTATGTAAAATGTGCCATAGAAAATATTGAGACAAAAGGAGAAACTGACTGTTTATCAGCAGTTTCTTCTTTTGTCTCAATGTTTTCCCAAGCATTTTATATTTGGGATGTCAAAACCAGGTCTTGTTCAGAGATATTTTTACAATTTCAAGACTGCAAGTCCTGGGGACTCACTGGATTCCATATCAATGAGTCCAGCCACTAGTTTAGTGAGTCCAATACACTATTTTCAATAGGAAATCTGAAATTGTTGCATCCTGGGACTCGCTTGAATTAAATCTTTGCATCCCAGAGACCAAACTACGAGTAAAAGTAGCAGGATGCGCAGGTAAAAAAATCACTGCTTGTTTGGGAGAGGGTTAAGGGCCATTTTCAGATTCTGGCTCATTTATTGTTGAATCTTTGCAGTGAGACTAGTTCAACAATTCAAGCCACAGAAAGATGCCCATGGAGGGATTAAAGCGGCGGCTGAGTTTTCGCAAGAAAAAGAAAGACAAGGTGCCAGAATGTTCGAAGCCTCATCAATGGCAGGAAGATGAGAAGAAAGTCAGAGAAGGGACATGTAGCTTTCAAGTTAGGGTAAGCTCAATTAGATCATTTCCTATTACGGCTGACCCTGGAAAGTTCAGTCAGTAACGTTAGAGTCTATCAATGCAGGAGTTACGGGTTTGAGCCTTGGCTAAGGCAATATCCTTTCTGCCATTTGACAAGTAATTTTGTCTCCAACCAATGGATGTGAATCATTTGACACTTTCCTATACATGTCATGGTTTTAGAAAAGGCTTAGGAAAATATTGAGACAAAAGAAGAAAATGCTGGTAACCAGCATTTTCTCCTTTTGTCTCCATATTTTCTGTGCTGTATAAATGCACAGATTATATCTCTGTTAACATTAATTTCGTCATCTTCAGCAGCTTTTATATGATCGGACCACACTTATATTGTGTCATTTCAACTGGTTTGGGAAAGAGGTAAGTGAACATCTGGAGGCTCGGATTGTGGATATTGTGGTAATAATGGCGAGAGAAATTCCAGGAATTAAAAGCATTGTTAGGTGCTACAGCCAAGCGATATGACCGTACCAGTTGAAAGAGTCATTAAACATCAATTGCTCATTACTTTCCTAATTTGCAGACAACGTCTAGTTTTGATGTCCTGATTTTCATCTATTATTTTGATTTCAAGCTCTCTCCCTATAATAGAGCTTTATTCATGTGTAAAGCTCATGTAGGAGATAAAAACTAGATGGGGATTGTTTAGTGATGAACTGGACAGTATAATTACTGAGTCCCATGAGAGAAAATCAATGAATTACTGCCATGATGTAAATAAATCTGCCTCTCACTCACTGACTTACATCTGTCTGATGTGGGGAAAATATAAATTAATTGATAGACATACCATATTTCTGCTATTAAATATGAGCTCCATAAATGCAAATGAATTATTAGAATTCTTCCATTATTGCCAAATGACAAAATTTTAAGTGTTTCCAAATTGAAGAAGTTGAATAATTATGACATTCTCAATGTGATGAAATTTTGAAATTGTCCTTCTTTTGGGATAGAAATCATTGTGGAAAATGAAGAAATTGCTTGTAACAAGAATATCCACAATGTTTGTCGAATCCTATTTCTTTATTTGCTGCATAAAAAAGTGTTTAATCTTACTTGCTCACTCACTGACTTACATCTGTCTGATGTCAGGAAAATATAAATTAACCCTTTCCCAAACAAGACCTGGAAAAAGGTTGATATTGACTATATTTATATCTAATTGCACCAGTCTATAATTTTGTATTATAGAAAAGTGTTAACCTGTTTTGTATAGAGTGAGTCTGAAATAAAGATGGATGGTGATTGTGCCCTAAATTAGTAATGGAAATGAAAAGAGGATAAAAATGAGCAGGGGAAGAATCTTTTTGATCCATTCCATGCAGTAAAAGTTAATTAATTAATGGGAGAAATCAATAGAATGAGCACTGGAACATTCTATCATCCATCCAAAGCTACTGATAATATTTCAGTTTTTACGTTTTACATAAGTTATATTGCTTCCATACCCTATGTTGTGGGTACTCATTAGAATCGTCTCGAAGAGACGATTCAAATGAGTACTCACAACATAGGATTTGGTAAGCTGTCATTCATTTTCAAGCACATTGAAAATGCAAATAATGTTTTTCTCAGGAACTTTCTGAACTCTGATCGGATGTAGCCCGAATCCATCTGATTAAATCTACATCATGAAATTTATGTCTAACATTTCACTTCATAGATATTACACAATATGCACTTAAAGTATGATTTTATATTTTTTTTATTGCATAGAGAAATAGAAAAATATCTTGTTGAATTACCCTTTCCTCACGGCCGCTTATCTACTAAATCACAACATTTTGTTGTGTATGAAAAAAAGTTTAGAGGATATCCGGTTGGCAGTTAGAGGAGCCGACAAATCGGCGGGTGAAAGGTGAATCTCGTCTTTTAATCGAAATGTTCTTGTTTCTAGCTCGAAAATCAAAAATCGGAGAATGTCATACAACCCTTTATTCATTTTCACATATTTTTGAGCCCCATCCAAACCCCGATTCCCAGAGATTGAACGGGAATTCATTTTCTCCTGTTGCAAGGGTAGCCCCAATATTGACATTTCGTCAATCCTGATGAGCGTTTGTCCACTTTCTGTGGATGAATTGCCCAAAACCTGTGTGTATTATAAAATAGTTGTATGTATATTACATAGCGCAAACAATATTTTAATAACTTACTGTCGATCTTTGAAGAAAATCAGTTCTTCCGGTCAGTTTGTGCGTTAGAGGATAGGTTGTGAGTAAGAGGATAGGTTGTGATTTAGAAGACAGAATGCATTCATCGCATTTAATACCATTTGTCATTGTTTATATGCGAATTAAGCCAAACCGAAATACTCTCATTACTAGACTAGTCTTGTCCAAAGATTAAACCCTTATTTCACGTAAGAATCACTTTGTCATTTTTAGGTCGGGAAATCTCTTTGAGATTTTCACGTCCTATAGCGATCCAACGCTTCTAACGCTTTTCTATGAAAATCTCGTATCTGCCGCTTGTTTTAATCTGCAGATACGAGGTTTTCGATATAATTTGGTCACCGCATAGTCGTTCAAAATGTCTGAGTCCGCCGAAAAAGTAGACCTACCTATGAACAATTCAAAATTACTCAAATTACATAATCATCGTAAAGACTTTCATTTCTTAATTGTTTTATCAAAACAATGCAGCAGTTTGCTCATAAGTGCGAAAACTATCAACTTCTCTTTTTGGCGGAAAGGTTGATTCGAACTATTCTAACTGGTGTGGCAGACTAGAGCAGACGAGAATTTCAACACCAAATTACTGCGCCACACAGTTCGTGTAATCGGACATTTCCGTGAAGCACTCGTAGATTCACGGAAAATCTATTTATATCCTGACTCTAGTCGAGTCCTTCTCCTTGTTCAATTGCTATGCGCACAATCGCATTTTACAACACATGCATTTTATCGGGTTATACGCTCACGTGTTAACACTTCGCGGTGTAAAGCTAGTCTCCTATGCTTTGACCAACTAAAGTGTTACCGTAACGGCGTTGACGGACTTTGAGCCGTCTTGAGTACATACAACGTAATTTTCGTAATTTATTCATCCTTATTAATCGAGGCTTAGGTTTAACAGGAATTTAATCATCTTTCTTCGACCTGGGCTTGAGATATAGGCTATTTATGAGTTAATTGTAGGCCTCTGTCTCTGCAGATGATAGGGGTGATAGAGTTATCTCTTTCACAAACGACAGAAAGAACAATCCAAAGTGAAAGCTAATGCGAAAAGCAAAGAGGACAGCAAAAATAAAAAGAAAGCAAGATCTAGATTTGTGTGCAGAAAATACGAGCTCACTTTTTTTCAAATTCTGAGTTTAACACACATATTATTAGAATTGTTGATCAATGTTTGTGGTCTAACCTTTACCATTATTTACAATGTGCTATATTGTAAATTTAATTATCTAAATCTGGTCAGTTCTCATGCCACTTTTGTGAACCATATTAAATTTAACTTCATTCCTGATTCTGAATTTTGCTCAGAAATTTTCCCGTCATAATATTAATATTTTTCATCGTGCAAAGTTTAACCTTTCCTAAGCAGTAGAATGTAAAACTGCTCTCAGGCCCGTAGGAAGCAATTTGATAAGGGTAAGGGCTCAAAACTCTGTCCGGGTTAGTGTCTGAACATCTTAAGGGCTAATTGGCCTTTTCTTCAATTTTCTATGTAAAATGAGGAAAATTCGATATTTTTGGCCAACATTTGGGGCTTATCCCACCCCGTAGCCCCAAATGTGCCTACGGGCCTGCATAAAAAACGGAATACTGTTGCTACATGTAATGTCAAGTTTGTGTTGATAATTTAGATAAATATTAATGTAAAGTTTAGCTGAAGAATTGTTGAAAGACAGATTGAGACAAAGAAAAAATGTTGAATATCAAAATGTTTTCGTTTTGCCACAATGTATCCTCAAACCTTGTTATAATGGATATCAATATGATATAATGTTTTACAAACTGTTAACTCAGACAATTCATTAAGGCAGTCCATCCGTAATGAGATTCATGCGACGTCGGATCTTTTCTGACGACGCCGTAAATATTTTTAACATACGGTTACCCGTTCAACACGGACACGTTACGGGTTAAAAGAAATCGACACTTTCCATCACCGAATGTTTACGACATCACCCGAAAAAATACGACATCGTGTAATGGATTTGGTTTATTGGGGTTTTACGCAGTTTTCAACTACTAGGGTCATATCGCGGCGGACCGTGTAATGGAGTAGATCTATATTGTTGAAAATTACCCTTTCGTCTCCTATGATTTCTTTTCTAGAAATATCAAATTTTTGCTTATGTTAACTCGGGAATAAGAGAATAAGGATTAATTCTAATGTGCAATCAGATAACAACATTGAGAATATTTTACGAATTCAATGTAAATTTAAGAAAATTGACCATTTACTGTATTTCGAATCCTCTGTTTCCCGACCTTCAGTACTATCAGTACTTTGATTATTTGACAGATTGCGAGTTCATTGTGATATGATATAGAAAAACACTTTTTACACACCAGTTATATATATCATATTACATTATCTCATCTAAATGAATGTAAGGTTCTTATGCATAATAGATTTATAACAATGTTTGATATAAACATTCACTATCCTTTGTGTTTCTTTCTGTCTGTCTGTACTCTGTGCGTCTTCATGTGAACTTTTATACAATTCAAAGTAAATACTGTGCAATATTCCAGCCATTTTTGTATGCTCTAAAGTAGTCTCTTTAAAAAATAATGCGTAAGAAGTTGAAAAACCGGAGACAATAAAGACGTGTCAAAAATACAGATCTGTAAATCTTGTTTATCCATAGATCTTCTTGTTTATTGATTCAATATGTTTAATATTAAGTCACCAATCATATAGGCCTACGAATTGATACATTAATAAATTTTGCAAGTTGTAACATACATTAAAGATGAACTTTGTGAAATCCGTACTTTATCACTTTTGTCAACTTCAACGATGGTTTGTCTAGGTACAAACCACGTCATCGTAAAAAAAATCCACGCATGCCTCACTTCCAAAATATTGTAAAGTTCCTGCAGCTTATTGAATAAGCGATAAAAATAGCCTAAAGTTTCTCCACTCCATACATCCCGTATCAGATTAGTCTGATCTCATTTGTGGCGAGGAATTGGGTCAACACATCCTGAAAATCAACAAAAGCAAATTATTAACCTTGGACGTAAGAAATTCACCGCTAGCATGCAGCTTCATATTAAGCAGAAACTAACGACGGTAAGTAACCCTTTTAGAAATGATTCCAATGTTGTAATATATCGTTTTTGAGATCATTCCATGAGAAAATCAATGACACAAAGATTATCACTTTACCTCTCTTAATTAAAAAGATTTATGACCATTTGAAGTTCATACAAATATAGACAAATCTGTCGAATCTACAATTTTGCGTGTAGGATTCTTAACATCATTCAATACTCCAAAATAAAGGGCCACTAAAATACTTGGATGACAGATCTAAGTTTGTCTACTAGTCTGGAACACTTTTAGTACTTACTTTATATATATATCTAGGGACACGACTTGTATATCCAGTTCAAACAGTGAGTTTTCAAAACAGTGAGTTTGTCACCTAATCTGGACACACCAGGAACATGAGGAAAGGTGTTGAAATCTGATACCTGCATTGGAACAACAAATCTATTGTAAATATTTTAACCATTGCAAATACAACTTACAAAGTTTGATTACAGGCATATCTTCACACCACCAACGTTTTAAAAATCTTTCCGAAACAGCTACATTTTAGGTTGGTCCAATTTGAAAAATGATGCAGACGACAAATGAATACTAATACCAAGATGATTTATATAAAGAGAAGTAGTACAGGGAATACTGAGACAACGGGAGAAATTGCTGATTAACAGTAATTTCTTCTTTTGTGTCAATACTTTACAATCCCTTTCTAATAAGTACGTTATACCATGCCTTGTATGAGAAAGGGTTAAAGAATCCCATTTACACATCATGTAAATGCAACGGAACAAGAGAATTCGATTCCTTCATAAAGATTTCTCTAAAACCTAAAATCCTGCCCCATACAAGATATATTTTATAACTCCCTTGTAAAATAGTTTCGGAAAACATCGAGAGAAAGAAGAAATTTTTGATTATCAGCCCTTCCCTTAATATTTACGCCCTCAAACATATACTTCTAACATCTGTAACTCTTTATAAATAAAGCAGTCCAAAATTGTGTCATTTTGAAAACACTTTTGAAAACACTTCACCCATTACCAAAATGGCTAAATATTTGACTTTTCCGAAGCAAAAGATGTAGGCCTAGCAGACAAGAATATCAGGTGTATGAAATTTTAAAAAGAGAACGCGCAAACGCCCTCTTAACTTAAATTTTCATTTTAAATTATCACATGCAGATTGGCAGACAAGCAGACAATGTTAAAGGTCTGTGTCCCTGATGTATCAATTTACTGGGCGTAAAAATACGTTATGCCATTTCACTTACCCTTTGAAAATAGACATATCACATAGAGTATTTCGGTTTGGCTTAATTCGCATATAAACAATGACAAATGGTATTAAATGCGATGAATGCATTCTGTCTTCTAAATCACAGCCTATCCTCTTACTCACAACCTATCCTCTAACGCACAAACTGACCGGAAGAACTGATTTTCTTCAAAGATCGACAGTAAGTTATTAAAATATTGTTTGCACGATGTAATTTACATACAACTATTTTATAATACACACAGGTTTTGGGCAATTCATCCTCAGAGAGTGGACAAACGCTCATCAGGATTGACGAAATGTCAATATCGGGGCTACCCTTGCAACGGGAGAAAATGAATTTCCGTTCAATCTCTGGGAATCGGGGTTTGGACGGGGCTCACAAATATGTGAAAATGAATAAAGGGTTGTATGACATTCTCCGATTTTTGATTTTCGAGCTAGAAACAAGAACATTTCGATTAAAAGACGAGACTCACCTTTCACCCGCCGATTTGTCGGCTCCTCTAACTGCCAACCGGATATCCTCTAAACTTTTTTTCATACACAACAAAATGTTGTGATTTAGTAGATAAGCGGCCGTGTTCCTACCCTGCCCACTATAGAGAAACATATGGAAACATAGAGGGAAATGGAGAAAATGCTCATCTTTTTATTATGCCCCCGATAGGGAGGCATCATAAATTTGACTTGTCCGTCTGTCCGTCCGTCTGTCTGTCCGTCCGTCTGTCCGTCATTCCGTCCAAAAACTTTAACATTGGCCATAACTTCCTTATTACTTAACATATTCGCTTCATACTTTACCACAACATTCCTTGGTACATTACCTTTCTGTAGGCACATACTTTGGTGACCTTGACCCCTGGATGACCTTGACCTTGAACATAGATTGGACATAATTATGCCCCCGATAGGGAGGCATCATAAATTTGACTTGTCCGTCTGTCCGTCTGTCTGTCCGTCTGTCAGTCCGTCTGTCCGTCATTCCGTCCAAAAACTTTAACATAGGCCATAACTTCCTTATTACTTAACATATTCGCTTCATACTTTACCACAACATTCCTTGGTACATTACCTTTCTGTAGGCACATACTTTGGTGACCTTGACCCCTGGATGACCTTGACCTTGAACATAGATTGGCCATAATTATGCCCCCGATAGGGAGGCATCATAAATTTGACTTGTCCGTCCGTCTGTCCGTCTGTCTGTCCGTCATTCCGTCCAAAAACTTTAACATTGGCCATAACTTCCTTATTACTTAACATATTCTCTTCATACTTTACCACAACATTCCTTGGTACATTACCTTTCTGTAGGCACATACTTTGGTGACCTTGACCCATGGATGACCTTGACCTTGAACATAGTTTGGCCATAATTTAAAATCAAAGCGGTGTCGGGGGCATTGTCATCGTACAGTGACAGCTCTTGTTTAAAATCAAAGCGGTGTCGGGGGCATTGTCATCTTACAGTGACAGCTCTTGTTATTTGTAAATCCTATCATATTGGAGCTGTCAAAAAATTCATATTTTTGGAAAGAAATAAGGCTCAAAGAAATAAACACATGACAGGAAGTATTGAATTTAAGTTACATGTATAGGCTTACACTGAATATCCTAATGTAACTACATGTAGTCTATAATAGGAAAATTGGAATGGGTGCTATCTTACTTGGTTTGACAATCCATACCATAATCAATGTGCTGTTCTTCCATCTTTCAAACCTTTCCCAAACAAGCTCTGGTTTTGACATTCCTTATAGTTATGCAGTAAAAATTGTGAAAATATTGATGCAAAAAAGAAAAATGCAGATGTTTGTCAACTTCTCTGATTTTCTCCAAACATTGAAAGTTTTTGTTGTTTTCTTAAAAATCAAGCCCTTTCAAACAATACAACCTTAAAATGAAAACAATCAATAGTGCCTCAACGATTGATTGAGCTATAATTATGCATTATTTTTGTGTATATTTCCAGTATCTTGGTTGTGTAGAAGTGTTTGAGTCTCGAGGCATGCAGGTGTGTGAGGAAGCTGTCAAAACACTGAAAGCTGTAAGTAAAATACATTGTACAGAGTGTCCCAAAAAAAACGGAACCCTAATTCAAAGTCAAATATTTTAAAGCGTAAACAAAGAATCTAAATTTTGAATTTGCAGTACTAAAGATACATCATTTTTGCATTTGTGTTCCAAATTTCACTTAAAAATATGCATCGGTTCAAAAGTTATAAGCAAATTAATAATGACACTAAAAAGCTGATCTGACATGATATTGAATTTTGCGTCTTGTTTGCTCGTGAAAGTGCGCTAACGGTCAGCTGTTGAATTCTGTACAGTTGTACATGTTGTACCGATTTTCTCAAAATTTAATATGTACACGTGCTGTACGTGCACATTGAGTCCATAGGGTGTTGTTAGAATTAATTTCAAATTATTATGTGATTCATTTCACATGGCGCAGTTTTAACTCTTATTTTCATAAATTGAAAGCTTGAGATGTTTACTAAAATTAGTCCAGTCATAATTTTCTTGTATAGTATACATTTCTGTGGACTGTGATTTAATTCTTGTTGGTGAATTTGGTGTTATTTGTCTTATATGAACATGTTTTGCATGAAGGGCAGTGTTAGATCAAATTCAACCCGTAATACTTTTCATTTGAGCGCTGACCGGCATGTTGGTCAGAAATAAAATAAGTGCCTATGATTTTTATTCATGAGTATGTGATGCACTTGGATATTTGTTTGTATTCATTTTAGTTACATCGCGGCTCTTTTTTTTTATCAGTTTATTTATTATATTTATTAGCAAAAAAGCACCTTTTTGAATACAATGTTTCAAAATCACTTTTTTATTGTATTGAAAATATTAACCAATTGTGAAACGTTAATTAATTCAATGAGTGAAGGCGCGATCTGCAAAACGAAAAAATCGATATCGTGTTAAAATGGTTTTCAGGGTGCATTCATTTGAATGCATATATTTTGTAAAGTAATCGTTATTTTGCAACCAAATTTTAACTGAATATAGAAAACTGTCGTTGCTATGGCATATGTAAATTTGGTGGAGAAATATTACTTGGTACATGAGGAATGCACTTTCAAAAATGGGTTCCGTTTTTTTTGGGACACTCTGTAGTGGGGACAACAGATAAACCATTTCAAGATGATAACTTTCAGACTGGTCCAATTTCCAAGATGTTATGGATGACAATTTGAATTCAATGCAACAAAACAGAAATCAACATTTAACCCTTTCCCAAACAAAAACTGGTTTTGACTTCCCTGAGAGAAAGTTAAGATAAGTTTAAAGTGCAAAGTGTCTTTAATGTAAAACAATTAAAACAAATTGATTGATAAATCATTTATAAATAAAACAATACATTAAATGGGAAAGTAAAATTATAGTTTCATAACAGCCAATCTAGTTTCAATTTTATCCTTTTCCCTGAAAGACAAGATTTTGAACTGCTTTAATTTGAAAGTGGCTGAAGACAATAAATTTGTTGTCAATAAATTTTGTGTTAATTATAACATAGAAAATATTGAAGGAAAACGAGAAAAAGAACAAAATGCAGGTCAACACCATTTTCTTCTTTTCTCTCAATGCTTTCAAATACCTTTTCACTTATTAAGAGTGATCAAAAGCAGATGTTGTTTGGGAAAGAGTCATTGATAAAATTAAATCATCAAAGTGAATAGTAGCATATTAACCCTTTCCCAAATGACAACATTATAGGGTGGTCCACTTCAAAAACTGCCACAAATGGCAAAATTGAAGTTATTATAGATAAAATTTGTATGAAATATGGCATAGAAAATATTGAGACAAAAGAAGAAACTGCTGGTTATCAGCAGTTTCTTCTTTTGTCTCAAAGTTTTCCCAAGCCATTTCAAATGAGGATGTCAAAACCAGGTCTTGTTTGGGAAAGGGTTGAATATTTTAGGAAGTAATACATTCAAGTGATAGTTTCCTATTGTAGTATGTGATTTAGGAATTATAAGTGCTCTGTAGTCTTGTACTGGACACTTTTAACCCATTACCAGATGGCAAAATTTAAGACTTTTCTAAATTCAAAGATGTTGCGGACGACAATTTCAGGCAAATGCAATTATATATTTTTGGGTATATCTGGGTAGAAAACATTGTGGTAAATGTATAAATTGCTTGTCACACACTTGCTATTCTTATTTACAGATTTTTCATCCAATCCCTTTGCTGTTGGTACTCATGATAACTCACATTTTTATGCCCCCGTATCGAAAGATCAGGGGCATATTGTTGTACTCATATCCATCTGTCCGCCTGTCTATCCGTGAACTTAACATTTGCATTTTCTCCAAAAGTATTCAACATACCAAGCTGTAATTTGGTATGTAGCTTCCTTTCAATGACATCTATCTGTTCCATGCAATATGACCTTCCTGAAGGTCATTCGTTAACCTTTATCAACACTGAACAGGAAAACTCGACATTTCAGAAAAAATAGCCATTTGAGGGGCCTATGTGTTTCACAAACACATCTTTTATAAAGTTGTCTTTAGGCAGAGGTTATCATCATTTGCAAATAGAATAGAGAAAGGAATAGAAATTTGAGATGCATCCCATCTAAATAAATGTTGAAAATGTTATCAGTGGTTATATTAACCCATTACCACACAATCACTCTTTTGTTGCCCCGCAATATAAAAGCTTTTGAGAACATTGTGGAAAATGAAGAAATTGTTTGAGACAAGCAATTTTTTCATTTCCCCCAATGTTTTCTACCTAAATATGACTTAATGAGGAAATTCATTCACTTGACATTGTATTCTGGAACATCTTTGAATTTGGACAAGTCACCAGTCCAGAATTTTGCCATCTGGTAATGGGTTAATGACTGAATGGTCATTGACTGGTTACTGGTCAAGTTAATGATGAATAGTTTCTACTTCATCAATGACAAATTTAACCCTTCTCCTTAAAATCATTCAGGCATCTAAATTGATAAGAGTTGCAGGCTTTGGTGATTTTGCTAGTGAGAAAAAAAGTTTGTATCAGGCGTCTCTATGTCACTTTCAAAATTTTTCCAGTCATTTTCCAATGAAGTTTTCTTATCTATGCACTTTTTCTGGGTGTCACAAATTGAATACTAGGCTGGGGCTCTAATATGCCTTGCCCAAGGACATACGCTTTTAACCAGTATTTGAGGCGGGACTCAAACCATTGACCTCAACTTTCCTTTCAAGGGAAGTTAAGGAACAAGTCCCAACATCTGAGCAACACAGTGAAGTAAAAAAGAGACAAAAAAATATAACAAAAAAACAACATACACACATACTCAACAAAATGACAAAAAATAGAAAAAAAATGATATTGGCATCTATTATTGAACTCTTTATGTCTGCTCGAATGAAAAACAATTGTTTTCAACAATAATTAATGACAATTATTCTTTTCCAGCACTGTAAAGGGAAGTACCAGCGGGCCATTCTGTATGTGTCTGGAGATGCCTTACGAGTTGTTGATGAAATTAATAAGGTAAGATTTGATTGATCCTTTTCCAAATAAGATATTCAGGGGTTTTAAGTACCTTTGACAACTGTCATATATCTCTATTTCTACTGATGCTATTGCTCTAAAACTTTGCACATGCTTCTGTGGCCATATTATTAGCCTATAGGCAAAGAAAATATTGAGGTAAAAGAAGAAAGAGCTGGTTACTCAATGTTTCTCAAGTCCTTATGGGTACTCATTATGATTTGAGCCGCGACGCGAAAAAAGCGGAATTTAGCATAAGCGAAAACAAAGACGCAGATCAGCTTCGCGGTAACCGCGAATCTGATCAGCGTCTGTGTTTTCGCTGGTGAGAAAGTTTAGTTCTTCTTCTTCCCATGTACGAAATTTCGTGACTCTAATCACTTTCTGCGGCTGTACAGCCTCGTTTGTGTCGGATCTGGTAAAAAACCCTGAAGACCGATTTTCTCGCGTCGCGGCTCATTTAAAGTGTCTCAAGGAGACAATTCAAATGAACACCCACATCATAGGATTTGATGAACTATGAATGATATTTTGCTTTATGAAAAGATAATAGAAAACACCCTTGATATCTTTATTCTTGCGCCTTTTTATGCCCCTGTATCGAAAGATTGGGGGCATATTGTTTTACTCGTGTCCGTCTGTCTGTCCGTCTGTCTATCCGAAATCTTAGCATTTGTCTTTTCTCCAAAAGTATTTGACATACAAAGCTTAAATTTGGTATGCGACTTCCTTTCAATGATATCTATCTGTTCCATGCAATTTGACCTTCCTCAAGGTCATCCGTTAACCCTTATTAACCCTTTACTCTACTTAAACTTAACATTTTAGAAAAATGGCCATTTCGGGGGCATTTGTGTTTCACCAACACATCTTGTTCTCTTTCCAGAGTATGATAGTTGACCAGACAATTGAAAAAGTATCATTTTGTGCCCCTGACAGAAACCATGAGAAGGGGTTTGCGTATATATGTAGGGACGGGACCACTCGCAGATGGATGTGTCATGGATTTTTAGCGGTCAAAGAATCGGTAAGGCTTTTGTCATAGCTGTTGTAGATTAGTGTGATTGTCAAGTCTGTTTTAGCCTTGTTGTTTTGGATGAATTATTGAAAATACCCAAGTCTTAGAATTTGATTTTATATGTTTCGAAAAGAATTATTGGTTTTGAAGGGCCTATGGTAAACTGGTTTCTAGGAAACTAATCCTAAACCAACACTAAATGTATAATATCTTTAAATACATTACAAATTTATGTTGTGGGAATTCATCTGAGATGATACAACTGAGTACCCACATCATAGGCTCTTGATGTTTAGCAATAAGTTTAGAATACCTTAAATACCACCATTTATCCATTGTTCTGTGTGGAAACTGTGTTTGTATCCCTATGTTGTTGTTTGACTATGTATGTTTACTTTCAGAAGATTAATTTGAATTTGAATAAAAACTGGTGAAACACTACAAGGTTGTAGTGTTTAATGACATTTTTATGCTCCCCGAAAAAATTTCGGGGGAGCATATAGTCGCCACGCTAACCGTCCGTGTGTCCGTGTGTCCATCCGTCTGTCCGTCCGTCCACAGCCATATCTCAGCAACCCTTGGACCAAATTCAATGAAACTTTACATGTGAACTCCCTGGGTCAATACCTAGAGACATTTTTCTCCGCTTGTAAATTTAAGGCTGCGTCATGGAAAAAGGGGCCTTAGTGTAAAAATTAGTTTTTCTCTTATTTCTCTTCATCTAATGGGCAGAATTTACTGAAATTTTGTGCTCATGTAATAAATAGGATGTTCTAGACCATATTCTATAAATAATGTGTTTACAAAAAAGCTGTCATGGGAAAAGGGGGGCTTAATGTATGATAGTTTTTATTTTGTGACAAACACTTATTCGGGGAGCATAATCCGTCTGTGACGGCTCTTGTTAGGATCTCTGATGACTTCATGATAATGCTTTAAGCTGTTTTGCTTGTTGTTATTGTTTGAAGAAGGAGCTCCAGATGATGAGGGAATCCTCAACTTTGAAAGGAAAGGCTGTAACTGTGATAAAATGTCCAAATTTATTTCTCAACTGATATTCAGAAGGAAAAAAACTCCTTTCATATCAGATCTGGAGCTCTTGAACTTCTGCAAAGCCTTTATAATTATATTGCAAATGTTGTGCTCCTATCGCAATTATTCTGAATTGGAACCTTGGGGTGTTTTTTCCTAGCATAAAATTGAAACAAAAAAGGCTTTGAATACAGGCTTTTAGCTCATTTAGATATTCTTTTCTTTATTATTAGCTCCACTGGCCGAAGGCCAGCAAGCTATTCCGGATTTTCGTAATTCCGTCGTTACAGAGTTGTCGTCCATGCGGGACGGTATACCGTCTTCCGGTGTCAATGTAAATAAGCGCTATCGGTGGGAAAGAACCGCTACTGCATTCATAAATGCCATAATTTTGCGGATAGAATTGGAAATTTTTAACTGCACAAACTATATCAAGGGAGGCAAATGCAAGACGAGTTTGGATTCGTGTAATAAGTCGCAAGAATTAGAACGAAACATCGTATCTGGCCTAGGCCTACTCGAGTCTGAGAGACAGTAGATCTAGCCTATTAGCCGAAACGCGTAGATCGTTGGGAGATTCCAACAGAGGAACCTCAGCGGAGAGAAGAAAGAAAAATCCCATCGCAACATAGTCCCAACACACTTTACATTTTGCCAAAATGTTTCCCAAAGTATTTTCTATTAAGTAAAACCAGGTCTTGTTTGGGGAAGCTTTAACGAATAAACAATGAATTACATAGATTTACTTTCAAGAACAAAATAGCAAAGTTTTGAGAGAACATAAAAACATGCTGACTTTGCTTTTCCTCAATAGTTCTTATTCTACAATCTACACAAAACTGTTCTTCTTAGTGGATCTACGTATCATAGTCTACAGCCTGCTTAAAATTTGAATTAAATTTGAAATGGTGGTTTATTAGGTTAAGCCTTTCCTATCTAATTATTTGTTTTGATGCCCACAAAATAGCAAAATCAGAATCATTCTGACAATTAGCAAGACTTAATTTGGAAAGGACCATATTTTGTTGTTTGGGTAAGGGTTTTAAAAAAAATCCGTCATTTTTCGGCACATTTAGATCTAAATACGAATTCTTCATTTGTTTCTTTTTTTTTTTTCTTAAGTCCTGTATTTGACCTCAGTAGATTGTTTGGAAAAACATTGAGAAAAAGGAAGCAATTTGACGAGTCAGAAATATCGCCTCTTTTCTCAATATTTTCTGTGCTTTAATATTCACTTATTCTATTTCCGATTTTAATCGTTTTCCGACAGTGGAAAACCGTGTGGAGCGGACTGTTTTTACAAAAAGTTACAAAATATTTGTTTGGAAAAACTTGTTCACGGCGTTCATGTATATACCTGTATGTTTTCCCCCAAAGTTGCCCCTCTTTTTATTTCTATGACGTCATATGACTAGAGTAAGCAAGGCAAAGTCATGACGTCACAAATCGACACTCGCCTGATTTGAGGCACGCCACGGGGAAAATTATTTTCAATGATAACGTATCATCGGATTATGGGAGATTTCTTTTGTTATAGATCTCCGAGTGATCTAAAAATGATGGAAGGTGCAGAGGTATTATTAGATTCCATTATTAAGTTACAATAAAAATCATTTTCATTTAATTACTCATTGAATTTACGAAAATATTAAAAATGTCTCTTGTCAAACAGGCAAATGGAAGTAAATATACCGTCCCGCAGGAACGACAACTCTGTATTACCGGAATTACGAAAAGACCGAATTGTCATGGCGTTGTGTCCGTCGTGCGTCCGTGCGTCCGTTAACTTTTTCTTTAAAAATCTTCTCATCTCAAACCAGTGGGCCTATTTTGACCAAACTTTGCAGGAATGTTCCTTATGCAACCCTTTACCTAAATTGTTCAAAGAATTTTGATTGGTCAATAAATGTGGGCGTGAAATGGCAGAAATCACGAAATAATTCTTTAAGGTATTCAGGGCGTAATTAAAAACACCACCTTCTAGCCATACGAAATGCTTAAAATTACACATAATTGTAAATATACTTCAAATAAGTTGATTCACCGTGCCAGATTTCATGATTATGCTTCAAGAAGAAAATAATTTGCAAATGTTTATTTACTCTATATTCATATGCAAGGGAGATAATTTTGAACATTTTTGTCAAATGTTTCCATAAATATGCATTGATTCAAAATTCTAAACCGTACAAAATGCTTATATTTATATTTAGAATGGAAATGTAACACAATTGAGGAATGACTGGCACTTTTCAAATTTCACCGCTGGCTCTTTGGTGCTAATTAGGCCCTTCTAACCTTAAAAACAACCATTGGGTCAATTTAGTACAAACTTGTCAGAAATGTTCCTTGGGTAATACTTTGTCAGTGAAATTTTGATTGGTCTATAAATGTGGGTGTGGCCAGGCAGGACTTATCAGAATTGGATAAACCATGAAAAAATTCTTTAAAAATAAATCAATGGGCCAATTCAGACTAAACTTGGCAGAAATGTTCCATTGGTGACCCTTTTTAGCTCACCTGAGCACAAAGTGCTCGAGGTGAGGTATTGTGATCGGTCTGTTGTCCGGCGTCTGTCTGTCTATCTGTCCATCTGTCCATCCGTCAACTTTTCACAAAAAAATCTTCACCTCATAAAGTACTTGGTAGAATTCAATCATATTTCACACATATGATCTATGGGTCATGCTTTTTCAAAATACTTCAAAGAATTTGAATTGGGGCCATAATGGGGTCAAAAAGTAGGTCACTAGGTCAAATCTTCTTTCTGCTCTAGGAGCCACATTTAATGCTCAATCGTTGTGAAAATTGATCAGAATATTTGTCTTGATGATATTTAGGTCATGATAAAAAATAGGTCAAGCCAGGTCAAAAACTAGGTCACTAGGTCAAATATTGTGAAATCCATCTTTTTACACTGGAAGTGCCAATATTGGTCCAAACTTTGTAGAAATTGTCATGAATGTTTATTTTGATGATATCAAGGTTAAGTCAAGAAGTGGGTCATGCTAGGTCATTAAGTAGGTCAAGAGGTCAAATCTTACAAAATCCTTTATTTTGCTCTGGAAGTGCCAATTCTTTTCCAAACTTTGTCAAAATTGTCCTCAATGTTTATCTTGATTATATTTATCAAATGATAAAAAGTGGGTCATATAAGGTCAAAAACAAGGTCACAAGGTCAAATCTTTTAAAATCCTTCATTTTGGCCCAGACATGCCAGTTTTGGCCCAAACTATCTCAAAATTGTCCGGAATGTTTATCTTGATGATACCTAGGTCATGTCAAGAAGTGGATTATGCCAGGTCATAAACTAGGTCACGAGGCCAAATCTTGCAAAATCCTCTCTTTTCCTCTGGAAGTGCCAATTTTGGTCTAAACTTTGTCAAAATTGTCCTGAATGTTTATCTTGATGATATCTTGGTCAGGTCAAAGATGGGTCATGCAAGGTCAAAAACTAGGTCACAAGGTCAAATATTACAGAATCCTTCCTTTTGCTCTAGAGATGCCAATGTTGCCCTAAAACTTTGTCAAAACTATCCTAAATACTTATCTTGATATCTAGGTAATGTAGAAAGTGTGGGTCATGTAAAGTCAAAAACTAGGTCATTGGGTCAAATCTTGGTTTTTCTTTAAGAACGGAAATATATACTCAAACATTGTGAAAATTGTTCAGAATGTTTATCTTGACGAAATTTGGGTCATTTTAAAAGTGGGTTATGTGAGGTCAGAAACTAGGTCACTAGGTCAAATCTTGTTTTCCTCTAAGAACCGAAATATTTACTCAATCATTGTAAAATTCAGAAAGTTTATCTTGGTGATATGAATAGCAGGTCATTTGAGGTTAAAAACTAGGTCACTAGGTCAAATTTTGTTTTTGCTCTAAGAACCAAAATATTTTCTTTATCATTGAGAAAATTGTTCTGAATGTTGATCTTGATGATATCTTGGTGATGTGAAAAGTGGGTCATGCGAGGTCTAAAACTAGGTCACTAGGTCAAATCTTGTTTTTAGCTCCACTGGCCGAAGGCCAGCGAGCTATTGTCATGGCGTTGTGTCCGTCGTGCGTGCGTGCGTCCGTCCGTCCGTGCGTCCGTCCGTCCGTCCGTTAACTTTTTCTTTAAAAATCTTCTCCTCAGAAACTACTGGATGTATTTCAACCAAACTTCACAGGAATGATCCTTGGGTGACCCTTTCTCAGATTCCTTCAAAGAATTTTGATCGAACCAGAATAACCTGAGTTATCTGCCCTTGAATGTCAAAAATAGCTGGTTTTGACTTTATTTTTACTCTAAAATCTACAAATATCAACTAATCAAGACAAAACTTGGACAGAATATATATAAGCATAATATCCTGCCTGGGTATAATTTTTAGCTTGATCGGAATTATATATCATGAGTTATGTGCCCTTGAATTTGACAAAATTGCCATTTTCAACTCTATTTTGACTTTGATTTCACTCTAGCAACTACAAATATTGACAAATCTAAACAAAACTTTCACAAAATGTTGGTGACTATAAGATCTTGCCTTGGTGTAATTTTCAGCTTGTTTACATTTGTCAAAAAATGTGGCCATGGCAGGGAGGAAGGGGCTTATCAGACTTAAAGAAATCATAAGAAAATTCTTAAAAAATCAACCAGTGTGCCCAATTGAACCAAACTTTGCAGGAATGAGCCTTTAGTCGTTCTTTTTAAAATTTGTTCACAAATTTTTATATTTGTCAAAAAAATGTGGCTGTGGCAGGGAGAAAGGGGCTTATCAGACTTACAGAAATCATAAGAAAATTCTTTAAAAATCAACCATAAGGCCAATTGTAACCAGACTTTGCAAGAATGTTCTTTGAGTCTCTTTTCAAAATTTATTCACAAATATCAAGATTTGGCTGCCCCTGTGTAAGGCTTACAAGAAATCGTGGGATAATTCTTCCACTTTAACCAGTGGAGCGATTCAGGCCCTCCTGGGCCTCTTGTTGCTCTAGGAACCAAAATATTTACTTTGTCGTTGTGAAAATTGTTCAGAATATTTATCTTGATGATATCTGGTCAATGTAAAAAGGGGGCCATGTGAGGTCAGAAACTATGTCACTAGGTCAAATTTTATTTCTGCATTTAGAACCATAATGATATCTGAATGATTGTGAAAATTGTTCAGAATGTTTATTTTGACAATATCTTGGGCATGTATAAAGTGGGCCATGGGAGGTCAAAATATAGGTCAAATTTTGTTTTTAGCTCCACTGGCCAAAGGCCAGCGGGGCTTATGTCATGGCCCTGTGTCCGCCGTCCGTCCGTCCGTGAGTGCGTCCGTGCGTAAACTTTTTCTTTAAACATCTTCTTCTCCAAAACTACTGGACCAATTTCAACTAAACTTCACACAAATCATCCTTGCATGAATCTCTACCAAATTCCTTCAAAAGAATAAAATCTATGCAGAACTTGAATTTTAATTGATTTAATTGAATTAAATTTTCGAAAAATCTTTAAAAAATTCTTCTTCTCCAAAACTACAGGACCAATTTCAACAAAACTTCATAGAAATCTTCCTTGCATGAATCTCTACCAAATTCCTTCAAAAGAATAAAATCCGCGCAGAACTTGAATTTTAATTAATTTAATTGATTTAAATTTTCGAAAAATCTTTAAAAAAATTATCTTCTCCAAAACTACTGAACCAATTTCAACCAATCTTCACACGAATCATCCCTGCATGAATCTCTAGCAAATTCTTTCAAAAGAGAAAAATCTATGCTGAACTTGAATTTTAATTGATTTAATTGAATTAAATTTTCGAAAAATCTTTAAAAAAATCTTCTTCTCCAAAACTACTGGACCAATTGCAACCAAACTTCACAGAAATCTTCCTTGTATGAATCTCTACCAAATTCTTTCAAAAGAATAAAATCCGTGCAGAACTTGAATTTTGAATAATTTAATTGATTTAAATTTTCGAAAAATCTTTAAAAAAAAATCTTCTCCAAAACAACTTAACCAATTTCAACCAAACTTTACAGAACTGTTCCTTGCATTAATTTCTTCTTAATTCCTTCAAAAAATTAAATTCTATGTAGAACTTAAATTTTAATCAATTTAATTAAATCAAATTTTCGAAAAATCTTTGAAAATTCTTCTTCTCCAAAACTACTGGATCAATTTCAACCAAATTTTACAGAAATGTTCCTTGCATTAATCTCTTCTTAATTCCTAAAAAAATTCTTTGTAGAACTTAAATTTTGATTAATTAAATTAAATTAATTATTTTTTTCGTTATATGAAACAGTGTAATTTTAAGAAAATTTTAAAAAAAATTCTGCTCCTTAATCATTTATTGGATTTCATTCTGGTGTAGCATGTATCTTCTTTGAATAGACCTCTATTGTATTCCTTAGTTAGTGGTCTAAATGTCTAAAAGCCAGTGGAGCGATACAGGGCCATCTTGGCCCTCTTGTTAAATTTTGCTCTAAAATATCAAAATATTTATTCATCATTGTGAAAATTGCTTATCTTGATGATAAATGGGTCATGTAGAAAGTGGCTAATGTTAGGTTTAAAACTAGGTCAAAAGGTCAAATCTTGTTTTTGCTCTAAGAACCTAAATATTTACTCATCATAGTGAAAATTGTTCAGAATGTTTATCTTAATGATATGTAGGTCATGTAAAAAGTGGGTCATGCGAGTTTGAAGATTGCAAAATGTTTGTCTCAAAGTCCTCTCAGGTGAGCGATGCAGGGCCATCTTGGCCCTCTTGTCAAGATTTGACAGTGCGAGGCTTACAAGAAATCATGAGATAAATCTTTTACTTTAGCCAGTGGAGCGATTCAGGCCCTCTTGGGCCTCTTGTTAGAATAATTATAGTTAAGTTTCATTCCCTGGTAGTTAGAAAATTCAATTTAGGGTTAAAGTGTTCCATCCATCATTAGATACTAAACAATTTGTGCAACTTGTGTTGCAACGGAGATAAACAATGGTGTACCTTTCCAAGCATCATTATCAATTATCAATTTCCAAGCATCATCCATGGTAACAGAAGTTGATGAAGGATCTCATTGTCAATTTCTGTTGCCAGGGATGAAGCCCAAAGTTGCATGAAGTGTTCGGTACTGTATGATGGATGATACCTTACTGTCATGTGAAATGATATGACATAGGGAATTTTGTTTTTAGTTTTGACTTTTTAGCCTCACAGTCTTTAACATTTGGCTGCTAATAGCAGTTGTTGAATGTTGATTCACTTCCTTCAAAATGGCTTACCAAGTATTTCTAGTTCCTCTTAATTTATCCATCATATTATTGAGTGAACTGTCACAGAAGACATCTTTACAATATGTTTTTACAGGTTTGATAAATCATATGACTTTTTGTCAATGAAACAATCATATTCGCTTTTGTTCAAAAGCCTCATAATAACAGCCTGGTTAAAGCTGTATTTTTGAGGTTTTGGAATAAAAGCAATGATATGTTACTTTGCCTGTCTGTCTGATATACATCAAGAAATGTTCATATATCATGTTTAACTTACCCTTAAAAATTATAAAATGTGTTTGCTTGAATCATATCATATGAAAAGGTCAATGTCAAATTCTGCAGTAACTGTTTGAGTATTTTGTGTTTCACAAAGAGACTTTGCTGCCTATGTGTTCAGTATTGTAAAAAAATTGTGTACATGTTTTGTTTGTTAATGACAATTTGAGAAACATATCAATTATTTTCAATACTAATTTTGGATCAAATGTTGAAATTTTTATCCTTTTCCAAACAATGGAATTGGAACTGATACAAACTCAAAGAGGATATATTCTGTTACTAAAGAAGAAAAATTGTTTTCTAACAATATTTCTTAAAGAGTAGTCAAAAGTTGTCATTGTTTGAGAAAAGGGTTTTGGAGTTGTAGGAAATAGTGGTTAACACCTGGAACTTGATCTGTTTAATATCAGGAGACTGTCTGAGCTGAAAAATTGGTCACTTATTTTACAATTTAATAAGTTCACTTGAATTTGTTTCTCAAATGGTCATCTGTTGCATTTTGTTGTGTTTTTGTCAAACGCAGAGTTCCATTATAAGCAGGTTTGGATGAGCACTTGTCAAGCTAAATTTAGGCATTATATCCATCATTAGATACCTTACAACTTTACCACGGTGTATAATCACGTGACTCAGAATTTCCGATAATCTTCAATATCTTTTTATGCTCTCCGAAGGGAGAGCATATAGTCGCCGCTTTGTCTGTCCGTCCGTCCGTCCTGTCCGTCCATCATTCCGTCCGTCCGTCCGTCCGAAGCGATTTCTCCATAACCCTTGGGCCAAATCAAATGAAACTTACCATGTGAACTCCCTATGACATAATGCTGATGTACTTTTCCCGGTTTTTGGATTTAAGGCCTCGTCATGAGAAAAGGGGACTTAAGGTAAAATACAGTTTTTCTCTTATTTCTCCTAGTCTAATGGTCAGATTTTGATGAAATTTCATATTTGAGTAGCAAATCAGATGCCCTTGACAATAAAGTGCTCTCCATGGCATACATTTATTGTGACAATGCCTTATTCGGGGAGCATTGTCCGTCTCTGACGGCCCTTGTTTAATACTTGACCAATTTGAATTCGTTTTGAAGCAGCGAAGGTGGGAAAATGCCAGGAATAAGCTGGACGTGTTGGATTTTTGAAAAATCAATTGATAAAAAAGTTATTAAAGATAAACCAAAATTTTAGTTTATCTTCAATAACTTTTTTATCAGTTGATTTTTAAAAAATCAACCACGTCCATCTAATGCGTGACATCTGTCCACATTCTCTGCTTCAAACCGAATTCAAATCGATCTCATATTAACAAAATTATAGAAGATTTTCTGAAATTATTGTATCACGTGATTATCCACCGTGTTTATTGTTTACAATAAACAGCTAGCTTACCCACATTCATCTGGAGCTTTTGAAATTCTGGTATTAACCCTTTCCCAACCAAGACCTGGTTTTGATGTCTCTAATAGAAAAGCTTAGGAAAACATTGAAACAAAAGAAGAAACTGCTGATAACCAGCAGTTTCTCCTTTTGTATCAATATTTTCTGTGCCATATTTTACACCAATCATATCTTTAATAACATCAATTTTGTCATTCATGGTGGTTTTTGAAGTAGATCACCCTTAAATTTTTTTGTTTGGGAAAGGGTTAATAAAGTTAGGCATGACAAGGATTAATTTATCCCCTGTAATGGAGCTCAAGCTTTTGTAATACCATTTTTATGTTGCCATGATTTTGTTTTAGTTTTGATACCTATGTTTTGTGCATTTTGTTTTCCTCAGAAATTTTGGAGATCCACCAAAATTAAGGTAATTGCATGGTTTTTAGTTCATTACATAACAGCATGAAATCTGTTGCTAGTCTTTCTTTGAATGTAAAACTTTGAGATCATGTTGTTTTCAACTTTGCTTGGAAGCCTAAATTGTTTTTATGAAAGGCAAAATATGCATGATTGGAAAGAATTGTTGAAAAAAATCATCAGTCTGACTCTGTATGATAATAAAGAATCTAACTGTAAGCTCATGGGTGTCTTAGAGCGAAATCATACAATATGGATAAGCACAGCACAAAATTAATGTATCTGTGCCAAAATAATGTGCTCTTTAAGCCAAATGTTAAGTTGGAACCCTCATTCAAGGAAAGGTTGTGTATTGCTAATTATTATAACTATTGAGAAAAAATATTTTATATCTGTAGCTATATTGCTAATAATTTGTTCTTAACTTTTGTGAAATCAATTATGTATTTAATCTAACTCTAAAGTATGTAATTTTTCAGACATCAACTTATTATGAATGACTATCTTCAGAATATTTTGTTATGCCCTGTGAAATTGAATGACTTCTATAGTTTAATGGTAAAATCATCGTGGGTAAATAATCATATTACACAACAACAGAAACAAACCAAATCTGTTTTTATGCGACTGATTTGAATTTGTTGTTGTTGTGTCACATGATATCCTACCAGGAAAACGCTGGGAAAATGTAAAGATGGGAAAAAGGTACCGTTAAATAATTTATTGGAAAAAGGGAGATTTTTCCTTCACATGCATTTTGATGCTTTCTTCTGTTATTCAACGATTTGACCAATTGTGGAAATGTATTTAGAAAAAAAAGATTTTAGCGGTTAACAAAACACATCTTCGCAAGCCAAGGGTGACATCTACAACGTAACGTCGTCATTTCTGTATTCACCCTTGGCGTATTTAGTCCGATTTTCTTGGTCTCCTGGAAAGCGTTTTCATTGGTTCCAGCGAGGTCTCGCTGGAACCAATCAGATTGTCGACTGATTCATTTGTTATGAGTAACCAAATCATGACAACGGGCGGGAAAAAGCATTGCATTTGCAACTCAAAAACGCGAAGATGGGCGATTTTTCCTAAGAATTTCACTACGATAAACAGGAATTCCCTAACTTTAATCGACAAATTATTTTACTTTCGACAATTGGACCAAAAAAGCAGCTAACTTTTACATAATCCGCATGACATATGACGCGAAAGACAACGCGCGTTAATGACATCATCAATAATGGACGTAAACAGCCAGCAGAACAACCGCTAGGCGGCGCTTCATGATTTCAAGAAAATCGGACTAAATCCGCCAAGGGTGAATACAAACGTAGGTGGGTTCAACCTTGGCTAGCGAAGATGACAAAACAAGGCATCTAAACATTGAAGCAACATAAGAAAATAATGACAACCAACAAGGATTATTGAAAGGTTTCAATTTGAATTTCTCTACACATCATCTTGGATGACATTCATTCTATCTTTGGTGCTATATAGTTTGTACCTTGCTTTGGGGTGCTATATCGTGTCATATTGGAGCACATTGGATATATCTGGATCATACTGCACACATGTACTCATCTCATTATAACATTATATGTCAGTTTCTTTCTATATTGATCAGTATGTGAACCCTTTCCCAAACAAGATCTGGTTGTCATGTCCCGTTATAGTTAAGGTTTGAGAAAACATTGAGCCAAAGGACGAAAAATGCTGATAATCAGCATTTTCTCCTTTTGTCTCTTTGTTTTCTATTCATTGTTATTCATAAATTTTACCCTTAATAACATACCTTTTATCGGCAGCAGCAGCTTTCAAATTAAACAATCCTCTAAGATTTTGTTGTTTGGGAGAGGGTTAAATTTGGACAGGTTCAAAGTTGCTTCTGACAGATTTAATTCCATATATGATGATAGAGTCGTTTCAGTGTTCTGATAAGAAAAAGGGGTTTGACAAGTAATAATCTTGAGACTGTTCACAACTGAACAACTGTGTCAATAGTCTTTAGAAATAAGGAAGCTGGCTTAATCACATTGATAAAATATCCTTTCTCTCATAACATTTCCGCCAAGGCCATAGTGCAGTTGGTAGCACATCTGCCTCTCACTCAAGAGGTCCCGGGTTTGATCCCTGGTCGTGGCAAATATCCTTTCTGATAAAATTGTCACCCACCAATGGTTTGATATTGTTAACCTATGTGGGCAAGCAGGTGGAGGCTCTGTATGGGTGTTGTGGTATTACTGATATGAGAAACAACAGGAATCCGTGGTTAGGTGCTCCAGCCGCCACAATATGACCATAGCAGTTGAAAACGGATTGAAACCCTAATAGACCAATCATAACCTTTACCCCTAAATTTATTATCTCTGTGGTGGAAAAGGTTTTGAACATTGACGGATAAGGGGAAAATGCTCGTCAATAGATTAGTGTTTTTCTCTTTTTCTATTCAATATTTCCTTTGTCAGTCTTTTTGGAATTTTTGCCAACATGCTGGCAAAGGATCTGCATGGTTTACAATTTGAAGTGCTGTAGATAGAGCCAGGTATGACAGTTTAAATTACAAAAAAAAAAAAACCCGAAACAACAAAACTACATTGCTTGATAAATCCCTATGCTTTGAGTACTGATTGAATGTTTGAAAAACCAAAAAATACAGAGAAATAATTAGATATGCATTCAGAAATAATACTATTACTTGCCCATTCCAATGTAACTTAGAACTGGTCATACCCAGCTACAGCAGTGAAAGATCAGTCTTTGTATCTTTAGTAGCTACATTCATTATTTATGGTGTATTCTGTAATTCATATTGGCAGATGAATTGAAATTCCTTTATGGCATAGGTTCTGCAAAGTCAAATTGAAATCAAATCATACTTCATTCGCTTTCATTTGTAATTTGTGAAGATTGAATTTTCCTGAAATTGTCCATAGAATACTCAGTAGTTTGGCAGTGAAAGACTGTGTTCCATCTCTAATAGGCATATCTATTATTAATGCTGTATTCCTGTAATTGATATTGATACATGCAGTAGAAAGGCATAGGTTCTGTATACTTTCAAAATGAAACCGAAATCATTCTTCATATTCTTTGTCCATTCCGTTTCCCTTGTAATTTGTAAAAAATCAAATTGTGTAAAGAAGACTCAATAGTTTGGCAGTGAAAGAGTCTGCTAATCTTAAACCCTTTCCAAAACAGGATCTGTTTTTGACATTCCAAATAGACAAGAATTTGGAAAACATTGAGACAAAAGATGAGAAAAGATAATCAGCATTTTCTAGACAAAAGATGAGAAAAGATAATCAGCATTTTCTTCTTTTTTCCTCAATATTTTCTATATCACATGCGCGGATCTAGAAGGGGGTCAGGGGGGCCATGACCCCCCCCCCCCTGGAATTTGGCGAAAAAAGGGGTCATAAAAAAGATTACTGGTTATGTCCCATACAAGCTGCGTCATTCATCCCTGTGCTAGACAAACCGTTGTTATATTTAGTCCTTCATGGTATGACATGTATCTGCATGAATCCAGGGGGGGTCAGGCCTGACCCCCTGGAATTTGGAAAAAAGGGGTCGGATCAGAAGACCCCCCCCCCCCCCCCCCTTGGAAAAATACCTGGATCCGCACTTGTATCATATATCCAATTTATCAATATTCATTTTGTGATCTGTGTGATAGCTTTTGAATTAGATTGCTCTAAAAGTGTGCAGTTTGGGAAAGGGTCAATAGGCATATTTATTATTAATGCTGCATTCCTGTAATTGATATTGATAGATGCAGTAGAAAGGCTGGATTGCTCTGGTGTAGATGGCAGTTTAAAAGATTCTTGATGTTTTTTGCCCATTCATTGCCATTGTTTTATTTGGTAGCCTGTGTCATGTCCAATAAAACAGGCATATGCAAGTGTAGAATAAGGTCAGACTGCACATTATATGCTGATGAAGGCTAAGGATAAAATATGCTGTTGAAGAGTTTGGTTGTAGCTATACTTTAGGAGGGATTTGGTAAAATGGCAAAATTTCAAACTATCAAATTTCAAGATCAACCTGTGCTTAAGTGAAGTCTGATCAGGATCAATGCTGCTGTTTTACAGTCAGTTGTGACAAGTTGATCTTGAAAAATTTTAGATTCAAAGACCATAAGAGCCATATTTTCCGACCCCGGCACATATATTATTTATGTTGCATTGCTGTAATTGATATTGATAGTTCAATGCAGGGGAATGACTGAGATGCTCTATTGTAGGAAGCAAAGCAAATAATTATGCCCCCTTTCGAAGAAAATGGGGGTATATTGTTTTGCAAGTGTCGGTCCGTATGTCGGTCGGTCTGTCCGTAGACCAAACTTTGTCCGGAGCATAACTCTAAAAGTATTAAAGGTACAATCATGAAACTTTACAGATGGATAGATCTCATTATGGAGAGGTGCAGTGCACAAGAACCGTAACTCTGCTGATCAAACTTTTTGAGTTATTGCCCTTTGTTGATTTTCAAACTTGATTCTTGTCCGGGGCATAACTCAAAAACTATGTTAGGTAGAATCATGAAACTTTACAGGTGAATGGATCTCATTATGGAGAGGTGCAGTGCACAAGAACCGTAACTCTGCCAATCATATTTTTGGAGTTATTGCCCTTTGTTGATTTTCAAACTTGATTCTTGTCCGGAGCATAACTCAAAAAGTATGTAAGGTAGAATCATGAAACTTTACAGGTGGATAGATCTTATAATGGAGAGGTGCAGTGCACAAGAACCGTAGCTCTGCCAATCAAATTCTTGGAGTTATTGCCCTTTGTTGATTTTACACTTAATTCTTAATCTTGCCTATATCTCATGTCCTTTTACACATACAGCCTTGATATCTCACACATAGATACCTCCCATCAACATTGTTCACATTTAACCATGACCTTGGACCTTATGACCTTAACCTTGGAGTTTGACCTACTTTAAAAAAAAATAAACCCGGCATATATCTCATGACCTTTTACAAATACAGCCTTGATATTTCACACATGGACACATCTTACCAAGACCTTTCACAATTGACCATGACCTTGGACTTTGTGACCTTGACCTTGGAGTTTGACCTACTTTTAAAAAAACTTTAACCTGGCCGATATATCATGTCCTTTTACACATACAGCCTTGATATTTGACACATGGAAACCTCTGACCAAGACCTATCACATTCGACTATGACCTTGGACCATGTGGCCTTGACCTTGAAGTTTGACCTACTTTGAAAAAAATTAAACTGGGCCTATATATCATGTGCTATTACACATACAGCCTTGATATTTCACACATGGACACATCCTACCAAGACCTTTCACATTTGACCATGACCTCGGACCTTGTGACCTTGACCTTTGACCTACTTAAAAAAAACCTTTAATCTGGCCGATATATCATGTCCTTTTACACATACGGCCTTGATATTTGACACATGGACACCTACGACCAAGACCTTTCACATTTGACCATGACCTTGGACCTTGTGACCTTGACCTTGGTGTTTGACCTACATTAATAATACATTAACCTGGCCTATATTTCATGTCATTTTACATATACAGCCTTGATATTTCAGACATGGTCACTTCCAACCAAGATATTTCACTTTTGACCATGACCTTGGACCTTGGACCTTGACCTTGGAGTTTGACCTACTTTTAAAAAACTTAAACTAGGCCTATATCTCATGTCCTGTTACCTATACAGTCTCAATATTTTACACATGGACACCTCCTACCAAGACCTTGCACATTTGACCATGACCTTGGCCCGTGTGACCTTGACCTTTGATTTTTACATACTTTTAGAAATCTTTAACCTAGCCTTTATCTTATGTCCTATTACACCTACAGCCTTGATATTTCACACATAGACACCTCCTACCAAGACCTTTCACAATTGACCATGACCTTGAATATTGCAACCCTGACCTTGGAGTTTGACCTACTTTTAAAAAGACTGAAACCAGGCATATATATCATGTCCTTTTACACCTACTGCCTTGATAATTCACACATGGACACCTCGAACCAAGACCTTTCACATTTGACCTTGACCTTGGCATTTGGCCTACTTTTAAAAACTTTAACCTGGCCTATGTTTCATTTTACTTTTACATATACAGCTGTGATATTTCACACATAGACACCTCCTACCAAGACCTTTCATATTTGACCATGACCTTGGACCTTGTTAACTTGACCTTGGACTTTGACCTACATCAAATGTAGGCCGTTGAGGGGGCATATATGTTTTACAAACATCTCTTGTTCTGCTTGGTAATAAACCCTTTCCCAAACATGACCTCTTTTTGACTTCTGTAAAAAGAGAAGTCTGTGAGAGTTTGAAAATATCTATAATGTAATTGTATAGGTAACCCTTTTACTGAATGACGAATTTTTAGGGTGGTCCAATTCAAAAGCTGCTGAAGACAGCAAAATAAATGTTGATTATGATTAAATTTATGTATGATATAGCATAGCAAACATTGAGACAAAAGGAGAAACTGCTGGTTATCAGCAGTTTCTTCTTTTGTCTCAATGTTTTCTCAAGCCATTTCTACAAGAGACGTCAAAACTAGATCTTGTTTGGGAAAGGGTTAAGGTATTTCATCCATCATTAGATATCAAACACTTTGTGCAACTTTGGGCATCATCCATGGCAATGAAAATGTCCAGGCATCCTCAGTGGCAACAGCAATCGAAGAGGGTAATATTGTCAAATTATGTTACCATTGATCATAATGATCGACCCCTAAAGTTGTACAAAGTGTTTGGTATCTAATGATTGATGGAATACCTGAATGAAACAATGTTGTTCCAGGCCCGTAGAAAGCAATTTGATATTGGGGTGGCTAAAGCCCCATTGTCTGAATATCAGGGGGCTGGATTGGATTTTCACTGAATTTTCAGTGTAAAATAAAGATAATTTGGCATTTTTGACCAACTTTTTCTGTTGCATATAGACATTTTGAATTTTGCTGTAGAATAGCTGAATATGATGGGGTTATAATAATGACAAAAATGATGATGATGACGATGATGATAATGATGATGATGATTACCACTACTCTATTTATCAGAACTATTTCTTATGAAACTACAAATATTAATTTCTATATTCTTACAAACAGACAAAAACAAAAGGAAAAGAAAAAGAGGGTCCTATTGTAACAGCTCAGGTATCTTTGTTAAAACTTATTTAAAGTGGTGATCTGATGAAATTGGTCCTTATGATAGCACTTTCCCAAACAAGGCCTTGTTTTGACGTTCCTGATGAAAGAGGCTTGGGAAAACATTGAGACAAAAGAAGAAAATGCTGATGATTAGCATTTTCTCCTTTAGCCTCAATATTTTCTTGGCTATGTTGTGTACAAATCCTGTCATCATCGATTCTGTATGTGGCAGCTTTTGAATTAGACCGTCCAAATGTTTTGCCGTTTGGGAAAGGCTTAAGACGAGCATGAATCCAGATCAGCCTGTGTGAGGCGCAGTCTGTTCTATGATAAGGGCCCGTTTTCCAGCAGATCCATCATTGTTTCAAAGTTCTTCACCTTGCAGGGGTTTTTGCTAACATGTTGTATTTTGTTAAAATATGCACTTGTTAGTTAATTATTCAGTTGGTATAGTTGGTTTTACTTATTTAGTTAATTAACCATTTCTGATCAGGCTTCAAAATTTAAATCATGCAGGAAATTGAAGGAAATTATGATGATCAGCATTTCCTTCCTTTATCAGAAAGTTTTGAAACCTGCCGGTATTTGGTATCCTGTAGGGTCATTAAAGTATTCATTAGTTTTTGCAAATAATTAATTATTCAGCTAAAAATTTTTATAAAATATTATCTTTTTAAGTTTGAAAATAAGTTTTAAGTTTTGGTGATCTGTTCTTTATTTTTATGGTTCTTGCTCTAGGTTAATGGCTCATATAAGATATAATTTTTGCATCTTTGAATGCTTGTCAATTCAATTTCAAGTAGATAATGTAAAATGAATCATGGTTGATTTTAACCCATTACCAGACGGCAAAATTTTAGACTGGTCCAAATTCGAAGATGTTGCAGACGACAATTTCAAGTGAATAGAATTTAAGATGTTTTGGTCTTTTTGGACAGAAAACATTGTGGAAAATGAAGAAATTGCTTGTCACAAGCAATTTCTTCATTTTCCACAATGATTTCCAAATCCATTATCCTGTGGGGAGCCAAAAAGAGTCATTGTGTAGTAATGGATTAAAGCTTCATTTATATGATTAAGGTTTGTCAGATTATGAATATGAAAGCAACTACAGACAGCCAAATGGGTGTGGATAAAGGTAAATTATGTATACAATATAGCAAAGTAAATACTATTGTATTGAGACAGAAGGAGAAAATGATGGTCAGCATTTTCTTCTCTTACCTCAATATTTTTTTTCCCAAGCCATACATATAAGGGTCGTTAAAACCAGGTCTTGATTGGGAAAGAAAAAAAATAATGTTATTTAGTTGTTTTACAAAAACGAGGCAGTAGAACATTATAAGGCTGAAAGAACATAATAAAGCGAATCTAGATTGATGAAAAATTTGCTGATCCTCGAAATATCCACCAAAGATTCATGTACGTGGCAAACCTACAAATTCGCTTGGTAAGACATTAACCAATTGCTAGATGACAAAATTGAAAAATGGTCCAAATTCAAAGATGATGCAGATAACAATTTTAAGTAAATATAATTAGCTCACCTGAGCACGAAGTGCTCAAGGTGAGCTATTGTGGTCGCTTTTTGTCCGTCGGCGTCCGTCCGTCCGTCCGTCCGTCTGTTCACATTTTGTTGTTACCACTCTAGCATCTACAAATATTGACCAACCTTGACCAAACTTGGTCAAAACATGTATGACCATAAGTTCTCGGATGAGTTCGATTTTGGGCCAGATCGGATCAGGAAGTCAGGAGTTATGCGCCCTTGAATATCAAAAATCGCTAGTTTTGACTTTGTTACCACTCTAGCATCTACAAATATTGACCAATCTTGACCAAACTTGGTCAAAACATGTATGACCATAAGTTCTCGGATGAGTTCGATTTTGGGCCAGATCAGATTAGGAAGTCAGGAGTTATGCGCCCTTGAATATCAAAAATCGCTAGTTTTGACTTTGTTACCACTCTAGCATCTACAAATATTGACCAATCTTGACCAAACTTGTTCAAAACATGTATGACCATAAGTTCTCGGATGAGTTCGATTTTGGGCCAGATCGGATTAGGAAGTCAGGAGTTATGTGCCCTTGAATATCAAAAATTGCTAGTTTTGACTTTGTTACCACTCTAGCATCTACAAATATTGACCAATCTTGACCAAACTTGGTCAAAACATGTATGACCATAAGTTCTCAGATGAGTTCGATTTTGGGCCAGATCGGATCAGGAAGTCGGGAGTTATGTGCCCTTGAATATCAAAAATCGCTAGTTTTGACTTTGTTACCACTCTAGCATCCACAAATATTGACCAATCTTGACCAAACTTGGTCAAAACATGTGTTACTATAAGCTTTTGAACAAGTTTAATTTTGGGTCAGATCGGATCAGGAAGTCAGGAGTTATGGGCCCTTGAATTTCAAAAATGGCTAGTTTCGACTTTGTTACCACTCTAGCATCTACAAATATTGACCAATCAAGACAAAACTAGGCTAGAATATTGGTAACCGTACAATAATGAATGAGTTCGATTTTCAGTATCATCGAAGTAGGAAATCTGGAGTTATGTGCCCTTGAATTTGACAAATTTGCCGTTTTCGACTTTGTTTACACTTTATCATCTACATTTATTGACCAATCAAGACAAAACTTGTGCAACAATATTGGTAACCATAAGATGCTGAATGAGCTAAATTTTCATCTTGATCGGACTAGAAAAATTAGAGTTATTGGCCCTTGAATTTCACAAAAATGCCGATTTCGACTTTATTTTCACTCTAAAAAACACAAATATTGACCAACCAAGACACAACTTGGTCACAATGTTGGTGATCATGAGATCTTATATGATTTCATCTTTCATATTGATCGGACTTAAAAAAAACAGAGTTGTGTGCCCTTGATGGTGACAAAATTGCCGATTTCGTTTTTAGTTTCACTCAAACAGCAATAGATATTGACCAATCAAAAAAACAACTTCGACATAAGGTTGATGAGAATATCTTTATCAGAACAGAGTTATGTGCCCTGGATTATGACAAAATTGATGTTTTTTTATCGACTTGGTTTTCACTTTAACAGCCACAAATATTGATCATTAAAGATTAAGAATGCTGTTTTCAGCTGGATCATAATCTTGCATCTTAAGTTTCGTGTTCTTGTCTTAGAGATACCTAGGTCATGTAAAAGATGGGTCTTGTTCTGCATGGAGAAAGTTTCAAACTTCTATCAGGTGAGCGATCCAGGGCCATCTTGGCCCTCTTGTTTAATATTTTCGGTCTTCTTTTGGTAGAAAACATTATAGGAAATGAAGAAATTGCTTGTCACAATCAATTTCTTTATTTTCCACAATATTTTCCAAAGTCTTAATCTTGAAAGGTGTCAAAAAGTGTCAATGTACGGGAATGGGTTAAGCTATTGCTAGAAGCCTAGAAAATGTTGGATGCCAGCATAGAGACTCCATATTGATTCATCTGCTATGATTCATGCGATATTCCTAACATACTTTCAATTAAACCATGTCTGCTATAAGGATAATAATATGCCTTTTCCATATGACAAATACCAGTATTTTGTCTTTTTGCCTCAATACTTTCTGTGATATATTATAATTATCTTTCATCTTTACCCTATCTCTATGAATATTCATTTTGTTGTCAGCAGCAGCTTTCAAATCGGGAGTCTGAATCTTTTCTACTTTTGAAAAGGTTAATAAGTTGTCTCTATGTGGTTTTGTGTTATGACAAGCCTAATGACAAATGCTTCAAGAATTGTTTATCATTTCAAGGCATGTGTGTAGCCCTTCCTACAGTTGTCGCCACATCGTATGGCACGTGTTTATGTTTTCTTTAACGTTCAATTACATTTGAACAAAACATAAACATTGTGCCATACGATGTGGCGATAACTATAAGTTTTGCTTGGTTCTAGATAAGAGTGTGTGCCTAAATAATCATTAAAAAACTATTATGACAATCAGAAAATAATATTATATCAATGACAAGAAAAAGAGCAGACACATTGTCTAGAATAGTTTTACTTTCCCTGAATTACAGAAATGTAGTCTCACCACTTTGAAAACTTATACATGTACAGTAAAGATGCTGATAAGCAGAGTATTTTTTATCCAAAGCATAGAAGATATATAGGGAAAGGTAAAATTTTGACAAATCTAAAATTTTGCTGTCTCTGGGAATAAGTTAACCCTTTCCCAAACAAGGCCTGGTTTTGACGCCCCTAGTAGGAAAGGATTGGGAAAACATTGAAACAAAAGAAGAAACTGCTGATAACCAGCAGTTTCTCCTTTTGTCTCAATATTTTCTCTGCAATATTTTACACAAATTCTATCTATAATAACATCCATTTTGTCATCTGTGGCAGTTTTTGAATTGGACCACCCTAAAATTTTGTCGTTTGGGAAAGGGTTAATGCCTGTAAAATTGAATATACTGAACAATTTCAAATTTTCTAATGCAGCCTGGCCTAGCCAGCTGTTGTTGTCATGCTTGTCAATATACAACAGAAGTTTGAACTTGTATTGATTGATTCATCAAATGATTCACCCTTACATCTCCATACTCTTTCCCAAACAATTGTTGGTTTTCATGTTCTTAAAGAAAGTTTTTAAAAACAAAAATAGAAAAGAAGAAATTAATGATTTTACAGCACAAAATCCCCTTTTATTTTCCCTAATTGTTTTCTTTCATATTGAATTTGTTATTATACTTTTAAACTTATGTTGACTTAATCAGGATGCATTCTATCCATCCATTTTAATGATTCAAGTTGAGTATCATGGTTATTTCAAAATATGTTATTAGAAAAGATGGTCTAGTTTGCCATAAACTTAGGATGGCTCCTAGTTCAAGGAGTTCAAGCAGTTAGTCTGTAGAAAATAATAATTACTATAATTGGTTTCTGCAATTAAGGTATACCTTCCATCATTAGATACCAAAATGTCACTTTCTGCAACTTTGAACTTAATTAGTGGATAACTCTTGTCAATTACTGTTGGCATGGACGATATCGAAATCGACAAGGGTATCCGGAATTGAAAATCCTGATACTTTGGCAGGTTTTTTTTATGCTCCCCGAAAAAATTTCGGGGGAGCATATAGTCGCCACGCTGTCCGTCCGTGTGTCCGTCCGTCCGTGTGTCCGTCCGTCCGTCCACAGCCATATCTCAGTAACCCTTGGACCAAATTCAATGAAACTTCACATGTGAACTCCCTGGGTCAATACCTGGGGACCTTTTTCTCCGTTTGTAAATTTAAGGCTGCGTCATGGAAAAAGGGGCCTTAGTGTAAGAATTAGTTTTTCTCTATTTCTCTTCATTTAATGGGCAGAATTTAATGAAATTTTGTGCTCATGTAATAAATAGGATGTTCTAGACCATATTCTATGAATAATGTGTGTACAAAAAAGCTGTCATGGGAAAAGGGGGCTTAATGTATGATAGTTTTTATTTTGTGACAAACACTTATTCGGGGAGCATAATCCGTCTGTGACGGCTCTTGTTTTAGTCTTGGGGAAGGGGCCTGGCCTTTTTGTAGGGGAAAAAACAAGCATGTGAAACTGTTAATGGGGAACAAAATTTCCAAGGTAAAAACTCAATAATTTGGGGAAAAACTGCATGATTTAAAAGATTTTTTTCTGGGGAAAGGGGCCTTTAGTCAAGGGGAAGGGGCCTTTCACAGGCCCCTGCCAAAGAAGGAGAAAATACCCTGATTGGTCAATTTTGGTTGCCACAGATGACGCCCGAACTTGCACAAAGTGTTTAGTATTTAATGATGGATGGATTACCTTAAGGAAAAATGTTGCAAAAAGACAGATATAAAAATATTTAACCCTTATTTAACCCCAAAATACTCTAATTGGCATCCTGTTCCAAATTCCAAGATTACAAAGGAAAGGTTTAAAAATTGAGGCTGCTACCTAGTTCAAGCCATTACTCTGTAGATAATTGTTATTGCTGTAATTGGAGAACATTGTAATTACTTGGGAAATGATGCCAACAGAAACATGTCCTTATATTATAACCTCATACTTTACTTCAATAGGGAGGAAGATATTGATGGAAAGGGAGAAAATGCTGATCAGCATTTTCTTCCTTTCCATCAATGTTTTTCAAAACTTTTCAATAGTATGGAAGGCTCGGATTATTATGGAAATGTTTTAGATATATGGCCATGAACTGAAGAAGCCATTAGTTTTGTAGATAATTGTTATTGCTATAATTGGAGAACTCTTTAAGTAGAGGTGGAGTGATGCCGACATAACATGTATTGTAGATGGAGGACCAAAACCTTGTAACTCCAGCTTTTACACGGTGGATAATCATGTGATCAGAAAATCTTCAATAATTTTGTAAATAATGGACCAATTTTAATTCGGTTTGAAGCAGAGAATGTTGATAGACGTCACACATTAGATGGATGTGGTTGATTTTTGAAAAATCAACTGATATAAAAAAGTTATTGAAGATAAACCAAAATTTTGGTTTATCTTCAATAACTTTTTATCAGTTGATTTATTAAAAATCCAACACATCCAACTTATTCCTGGCATTTTCACACCTTCTCTGCTTCAAACTGAATTCAAATTGGTCAAGTATTAAAAAAGATATTGAAGATTATCGGAAATTCTGAGTCACATGATTATACACCTTGTTTTACATGCTGTAGTTAAAAGGTTTTGATACCCCACAGACGACATATCCTTACATAGCCCCAGACTGTACTTCCTTCAGAATCTCGCATCTAGGTTGTTGTGATTGATTAGGGTTTAACGCCTCTTTTAACCGTTATGGTCATTTCGCGCAGCTGGAGCAACTTAATGTTGATTGCTGGTATTTCTTTCCCCCAATCTGAGCGTCCAGATGCTCTTTGACATGATTCACACTCATTGGTGTGAGACAAATACCTTTGTCAAATGTCAGAATAGATATTGGGCGAGCTTGGATTCGAACTCAGGACCCCTGGATTTACAGATTATGATGTAACAGACAGAGCTAATCAGACTTGGCTGTATGTTGTACTACAAATGGCCCTGAAGTTCTGTATTACTGTTATGGCATAGAAAACATGATGTGAAAGACAGCAAAATATAAGATAATTATGGAACTAGTTAATCCTTTCCCAAATGGCAAAATATGAGATAGTCCAACTTAAATGAAGCTACAGACTACAAAATAGATTTTGTTTAAGATAGGATTTGCGTGAAACATAGCCAAGAAAATATTGAGACTATAGGAGAAATACTGATTATCAGTAATTTCTTCTTTTTATGTCTCAAGAGATCAGGGGCATATTGTTTTACTGGCGTCTGTCCATGTGTCTGTCCATCTGTCTGTCCAAGAACTTAACAAATTATTATAGCCATTTCGGGGGCATTAGTGTTTCGCAAACACATCTTGTTTCTCAATTTTTTCTCAAGCCTTTTCACTATAAAACATATCAAAACCAGGTCTTGTTTGGGAAAGGGTTGATATACTGAGGATGTCTCAGAGTTCAACTCATTAGTGTTAAGATCTGTAATTGTGGCCTTAATTGGAGAACTTTGTAATTAGTGGACAAATGATGCTAAGACAAATATAGCTTGACATAAACCTACATGAAATCTTTGCTTTCTTCTGAAGTCGTCTTGTGGGGGAACATGATGCCAGTGGAAAATCTTTCAAGCTTTCAAATTGGAACAATTCAAAGTTGTGCTATCTGGTAATGGGTTAACATAGTCCATGCCAACATTTCTTTGCTCTGGAGATAGATAAAAATCTATTGACGGCATGGAATATAGTCTATATATAGCTGATGTAGGCAATGTTATGTCAAGTCTCACTTGTTTATTGGATGTGGCAGTATTATATCTGCAATTAAATCTTTTTCTCCAATGGAGGATGGTTTTAGGGTTTTGTTGCACATGGAACTTTTCATACTGATGCTTGATATTTGGAGTACAGCTTTGCTTGCAACATAAACATAATCTTATCAACCTTATCACTGGTGGTGAACTCGGCCAAAGCGAGGGACGTTTTTTCGCGATCAATGTATTCCGTCGGTGTTGTTATAAAATATTGTAACTAAGGCTTTATCGAAGCCGTAGTTACGAGATTTTATAACAATACTGACAGTTTGTCAATACAAAACGGTAAATCTGGTCTGTTTTTAAAACAAATTCATTGTCATTAGAAAAAAATCTATAAACTCACATTTAAACGCAAAATATCTATACCTTGTTGTAGCGAAAATTGTTTTAGTTCACCACCAGTGCTTATTGTCCTTGTCTCCATGACCCTTTACCAAAAAAGGCCTGATTTGATGTCATTACTAGTAAATGGATTGGGGTTACCAGCATTTTCTCTTTTTGCCTCAATATTTTCTATGCTGCAATATATGTTTTCTACTTTTGATATCGCACATTTTTTATAGAGCTTGTTTCGTCATCTGGAACTCGTTTAAAGTTCGACTTCTATAATTTACCATATGATATTTGCAGTATCATTTTGAAGGTTTTAATTGCAAAACCTAAAATGATTATTAACTTAAAATCAAGCATTAATGCTTTGGCATGAAATGAATAGTTGTTAGTGACTTTCACCAATTGCAGTGCTTTGTTTGTATTTGTTGAATTTACTTTAATCCCTTTAACTTTATTGACAAGTTTTGCTAATTTTCTCTTGCTTTTGTATATTTTCCCTGGCTGCGGGACTTATTTCCATTAGACGGTATGAAACTTCATCTTATTTGCTGTAGTAATGTACTTATATACAGAGCCTCAGATCTGAAGGAAGGAGATGACAGCCTTTATCTGCACTGGCTCATCCAAACTCTATATTGTGGGCACTTATAAGGATCATCTCATTGAGAAGATTGAAATAAGTACCCACAATGTAAGGTTTAGATTGGAAATAACAGATAATTAATTCCTTCCACCCGAAAACCAAACACTTTACACAATTTCGCCAATAACTTTGCTTTTTTCCATGACAATAAAAAGTGTTACTTTCTGTTAATCACAGATGATGACAAAGATGTACGAAGTGTTTGGTTTCTAATGATTGGTGAAATACTTTAGGGATTATTTTAAATAAAATTGAAAATTCAATTTTTGGATTGTCATCTCTCCCATGCTTCTGTTGCTCTGCAATTTATACACTAGATTTAGAAAACTAATCATTCTATGTTAGAATTATATGTTGGAATCATTAATATTATGTAGGAAAAAAGACTGTATTCAAAGAGATGCATGGATAGAAATGACCAGATATTTAGTAGGAAAAAAGTAGATAATAATGAAAACACTTTTTATGCCTCCGTATTGAAAAACAGGGGTGATATTGTTTTTACTCGTGTCTGTCTGTCTGTCTGTCTATCTGTCCGAAAACATAACATTTGCCATTCCGGGGGTATTTAGTGTTTCACAAACACATTTTGTGGAATGTTGTTTTGTATTTATTTATTTGGATCCATATTGAAGCATTATAATAAAAGTCTTTTAGATATATTTAGTTGAAGTGGCATGTTAAAAAACAAAAAAAACTAACAAGGACTTAAAAATATTCAAGCTTGCTTTATTTCTTTCAAAAACATTTAAAAATGCTAATTAAATACTGAGATTTTAGTTATTGGATAGAAGCACATTTATTTATGAACCTCCATCTCTTCATCAAATAATGAATAGAAAAGTCTAACAATAAATAAAGTTTGATTTGATAAAGAAAATGGTGGGGAGAGGGATCTATACCCTTACTGGTCAACCAATTCATAGGATATTTCTTGTGAATACATTTGGCTTGTTTTCATTTAGCTGAATCCATTGAAAGTGATTTAGAATCTAGACTTTGAGAAATTGAGTACAGCACAATCTTCGGTTCAAAGATAGTTTGATGGTCTGGGTAATCCTAAACCTATGTGGGTGAGCAGCTGGAGTCTCAAAATGGATGTTCTGGTAGTACTGGTGAGAGAAACGACAGGAATCCAAGGTTAGGTGCTTGAGTCTCCATGATATGACCATAGCTGGTGAAACCGTATTCAATCAGTGGAAGATAGTTTGCATAATTATTGTCTTTCTTGAGTTACAAGTTCTTTTATGCTAATGTTATTTGATTTGCTTGAAACATTTTAAGATGAAATGTTTGTAAGTTTAGCTTAAGTTTTAACCCTTTCCCAGATGACAAAATTGCATGATGGCGATTAAGATGCCAGAATAGTTTTAACTTAGGAAGCATTGAGAGGAAAGAAGTAGATGCTGTTTGTCAGCATTTTCTTTTCCCTCATTGTTTTCCAAACCATTCTCCAATAGACCAATCAAAAGTAGGGAAACTTTTAACCCTTTTCCAAACAACAACATTTCAGGGCAGTCCTATTTAAAAACTGCAACAAATGACAAAATGGATGATATCTAAGATAGGATTTGTGTAAAATATGGCACAGAAAATATTGAGACAAAAGAAGAAACTGCTGGTTATCAGCAGTTTCTTCTTTTGTGTCAATGTTTTCCCAAGCCTTTTCTATTAGAGATGTCAAAACCCGTTCTTGTTTGGGAAATGTTTAACTTGTCCAAACACCCAAGTTTCTGCTTGTGTTCACTGCTTTGCATCAGAACAGACTTGCTATTTCTCGGTGGGGAATCACATGACACAATATTTTTATATTCAATAATTGTGTTAGTATGTGATGATATGAAAAAAAGTTTTGAAGCAAAGAAGGTGGGGACGTCAGGGATTTGCTGAATGTGTAGGATCTTTTAAGTCAGGTGATGAAAAAGTTTTGACAACCAACCAAAAGATCTATCACATCCAACCCTCTCTGGTTCAAACCATTTTCATATCAGTCACATATTAACAGAATTATTTGATATTTTCTGCATTTTTAGCATCACCTGATTCAACACCTTGGCTTTTACAGCTTTCGTTTTCTGCACATGTTTTTGGTTGATGGGTTATAGAGCTTACTAAGTTTTTGCATGTGCTTGTTAGATTTAGTTTAGCAAAATGCCTATGATGTAAAATATGCCCTATAAGAGAAAAAAGATTGACTATCTAATAGAGCTACAGATAAGTTGGGCGGTAATAACTCTTAAACATGCGATATTTCATTTATTGTTCAGCAAACTATGTCTTCTACAAAACAATCCAAATGAATGCCTACTACAAAGGATTTGGATTTGAAATATCAAATTTAGAATGCCTTTACCCGGTCGTCCTAGGGGACGGTGACATTATGCTGCTGCATTGGATTAGCTTGCCAATGAAATTGATTAAATTCTGTGCTGTTGATGGCTTTAGATATTGTAAAACATAATCCATAAACTAATTACATGAAACTGTAATGTAGGTCTGAAGAAGATTTTGATAACACTGTTTTCATAATTATAATCCTTTTGATTGAACTGATATTTGGTCCTCCCATTTGTCTGCCTGCAAAAGCTTTTAATTTTGACTTTTCAGAAATTTTGTTGCCTTGGACTAGCAATCACTTCATTGTTCACAATTAGCCAGAAAGACCTAAAAACTATAATTTTACTCTCTTAAAATTGTTGTCGGCAACATCATTGGATTTGTACAAGCTAATATTTTACCATCTTGAAATGGTTTAACCATCTCACAAACAAGACCGGGTTTTCACATTCATAATAGGAAAGGCTTGGGAAAACATTGGGACAAAAAAGAAACTGCTGATAACCAGCAGTTTCTCCTTTTGTCTCAATATTTTCTGTGCTATATTGTACATAAATTCCTTCCTTTTTAACATCAATTTTGTCGCCTAGAGCAGCTTATGAATTGGAGCACCCTTAAAATTTGCCGTTTGGTAATGGGTTAAGATCAAATGTTTCTATGTTACAGGGTGAGAGATTGAGCCATGCAGTTGGTTGTGCCTTCGCTATCTGTCTGGAGAGGAAACAGAAGCGGGATAAAGAGAATAATGTGACGGTGACGTACAGTCAGGATCGGACGTGTTTCGAGAGGACCGGTTCCTTCCGACAGACTACGATGACAGAACGACTTACAGATCCACAGAGTGCTATTCTCGCTGGTATGGGGAATATTTAACCTTTCCCAAAAATTGAGATTTTCAATTTGAAAACTACTGTTAAGGTAGTCTACCCATAATGAGATTCGGGCTCGGTTGAAAACATTTGGCGGTGGAACTTTCCACTGCCGAATGTTTACAATCACGTAGGAATAAGTTCGAACATGTAAGAACAAGTTACGACGCTCAAATAAATCTGATGATTTATGAATCTCAAAATGGCCGCATTACGGGTATTCTACCTTAAAGACAAAATGGAAGTTTTATTTATGTACACTGTTTGTCAGTATGTCTGTCCATTTGCCTGCCAGGGACAGATTTGGTGCAGTGGTAATATGATGGACTTGAAACAGTCTTCAGTGTCGCTCAGTCTTTCATATGAGACCTTAAACCAGTGTTCCATCTCCCCTATGATCATAGCTGTTGAGTGGGACATAAAACAGTGGGATATTTGTCTGCCAACTTTCACGTACTAGAGAATTGCCAATACTAGAACATTGTTGTATAGTATGACTATGATGCCATAGAACTATTAAAATGACATTCCACAGATATTTTTATTCATACTTTTATTTGTATCTGAAAGAGCATATTTTCTAATGAAAATTCTGAAGATTTTAAGCTAAAGTATTGCATTGTTCATGAGAAATAGATGTTTTTTGTGTAGAAATTGAACAAATTGATCTTTACAGTAGTTCAGATGTATATGGAATTTGTGATTTACTTTAACTTTAAAGGCGTGTTTTCGGCTTATCAGCAACAACGTTAAAGAAAACATTTATATGCATAAGAATAACTAATAATCTTGGCATCAAGACATACTTTAAAAAATGAGATGGGAATATCATGTGTCTATAAGTGTTTCAAGTTAGACTTTAAGCTTCTTGTTTATTTCCAGAACCTGTACCTGTGCGATCTGTAGACAACCCTTTTGCCCTGCAGCGCCCTCACGCCACACAGAACATGTTGGTGAGACAGGGGTCATTTAGGGGTTTCTCTAAACTACAGGAAACTACTTCACCGTTCAAGAGAACTCTGTCATTAAGGCTGAATGATCTACCTTCTACACTACAGAGACAAAATGCTGTTGAATTTTCTCCAACAAAATCAGCTGGTATGTATAATATTGTAATATTTAAGGTGCTGAACTGTGCTTTTTCAAAAAACAAGACCTGGTTTTGACGTCCTTAATGGTGAAGGCTTTTGAACTTTTTCTACATTAATTTTGAATACAAAATTCTTTTCAACATCTACATTGTTACATCCAGCAGCTTTCAAATTGGACTATCCTAAATTTTTGCCATCTGGTAATATTCTTGGCATATTTCAACAATTACTTGTTGATGTGTCAGTTTGTTGGTCTGATTTGCCTACAGGAAAACATTTTGTTGAATTATAAGGGGCTGTAAGTCATGCAGCAGCTAGATTTAATCTTTGTCTTAACCCTTTCTCAAACGACAAAATTTTTAGGGCGGTCCAATTTGAAAGCTGAAGCAGACGACAAAATGGATGTTATTAAATATAAGAATTGTGTAAAATATCACACAGAAAATATTGAGACAAAAGGAGAAACTGCTGGTTATCAGCAGTTTCTTCTTTTGTTTCAATGTTTTCGAAAGCCTATTCTATTAGGGAAGTCAAAACCAGGTCTTGTTTGGGAAAGGGTTAAAAATGACACAATACTTATAGTTGAAGTTTGTGATTAGAACTGAGATTGCTGCCATTTGTTTAAAATAATCTAAGATCAATTTCAAGGTTAGACCTAAACAAATTCCTGGCTAATCATTGTGTGACATTAAAAGTTAAGCTATCATAGTCAATAACAGAGGAATGCTTTCGTTCATTATTCTTTGATGATGAATAAATGATTGAATGTTTGATTCAGTTGACTTGATTTTTGGTATTTTAACTAGTGATTCCATTTCACCCTTGTCCTAGAACTATTCTTTGCAGAGTGAAATGATTTCAGCTATCGATTGACTGTATAAATGATCTAGGTAACTGTCAAAAGCAAATCCAAGGATTGATAATATCTTTATTTCAGGGTTGAAATTCTTGAAAGTTTTTAATACATGTATGTCGTTCATACAATTCCAGGTCTGAATAATAATGGTATAATAGAAGAGGTGCCTTCCCCGGAGACAGAAGATTCTATATCACAGATGTGTCAGCAGCTCACACAGGGACTGACGGCGCTGAACACGCAGGAGCACGATGATCCGTTCGCGTCGGCACCGTTACAACACTCGCACCCGTCAGGTCCAATAAAACAACACTCCATGCCCGCTACATTCCACACTACACAACAACAAGGTAAATGGCCTAGTCACATACATGATTTAGCGTCCATATCATGGCCTAATCATGTGCAGAAATGGCCAGTCAGGGTTCGCACAGTCTTGAAAAGTGCTTAAATTTGAGTCTGTTTCTTGAAAAGTGCTTAAAAACATAAAAAAATAGTGCTTGAAAGTGCTTGATTTTGATCCCTCTCTTAAAAAGTCCTTAAAAAGTGCTTGAATTTGTCAAAAACATGCTTAAAAATGATTGACTGACTAAATTCATGGTAAAAAGTAGATGATTTAAACATCTATACTTGAGAACTATTTCGATGAAGAAAGTAGAGGTATGATCTTGAACAAGCCTTCGTCAGAGACTGACACATTTGCAATTCCTCCTCCCTCCAACTTCTTTGCAAGAATTATGCCCCCTTGAAAGTAAGAAATTTGGCAGGGCAGTGTATACTTGGGACTGCAGCACTCTTTGTTGAAGACCATCATTAGTGTCTGGTGTACAAAGAAAAGTGCTTGAAAAATGGAATTATGTGCTTAAAAAGTGCTTAAAAGGTGCTTGAATTTTGGCTTTGGCTGTCTGTATGAACCCTGCCAGTTCTATAGATTATTTTTGGAATGATGTGGATTTGATGTGTACTGGGGAATTGTATGTGACCAGACTTTAAAGTAAATGAAAATAAAATGCATAAAACCCCAATTACATTTTGGTTGTAGTAAAATTAATTGTCACTATAACAGGGTTTGTACTAAAGTGCATGTATTCTGGACAAATTGTGATTTTGGATGAAATATTCAGGAGAAAACAGATGCTTACAAAGATATGTTCACAATTTAGCACAAATAATATTCAGGAAAAAAAGAAAATGCTTATAAGCAGCATTTTCTTCTTTTGCTCGAGTGCTTTTCCAAGCTGTTGCTGAAATGGTGGTCAAAACCAGGTCTTGTTTGGAAAGGGGTTAATACTAACAAGTAGGTTATATTGTAATAAAGGTATTCTTTCCATCATTAGATACAAAACACTTAGTGCAACTTTGAGTGTCATCGGTGGCAACCGAAATTGAAGAGGGATACCCACGTCAATTTCTGTTGTCACAGATGGCGTCTTAAGTTGTACAAAGCATTTGGTATTTAATGATCGATTAAATACCTTAAGTTTAATAGAAAGTTGTATTTAACAAAAAATTGATTACATGTTTGTTCTTCTGTTTCAGCAATGTTTGTACATCAGGCACCCCCGGTACACGATACAAACCCCTGGTCATCACCCAGCCCAGCTCACAGTGTGGGGGCGTCGCCCAAAAATAACCCCACACCCCCGCCACCTTTCTCAAACAACCCCTTCCTGTCTACGTCGACGTCTGTCACCACGACAACGGCGCCGGTAACCAATGGAATGATGGGAACAACAACTCACATAGTGGCGCCGCATATACATCAGCATGTGCGCAGCCATTCAATGGATACGGCTACTACAGACTTTGTGCCACGACCACAGGCAAACAAAAACCAGACTCTCTTACAAATGTCATCGCAGCATCAGAGTTTACAATTAAACGGTGGTAACGCGTTTCCAAAATCGGACTGGTCGTCAAATTCTACAGTTCAAAGTTCAGCCTCAAGTTCAATAACTGTGAATCAGACTGTTACGGAAAAGAGTGAAAAAGACCCATTTGATCCGTTTGATGTTGCATGGGCGGCTAAAGGAGGGCCTAATGGAAGTTCTGAGGAAGGGGAGGCTGTGGCCCCGACTAACCCCTTTACAACGAAAACTGTTACTACATACAAGATGGAATTATGATGTTTTTAATATAGTGCATCTTACAATGAAATTTTATGTTGTTGCTTTTCAATGAAAACTTTGTAACTGCAGCTTAATACAAGCTGCAGTTACGAGGGTCTCAATGAAAAGGGACAATCTACTGGTTTGAAAATGTTAAAAGTAGTGCTTAAATAAGCTGTAGTTTTGACTTTTTGAAACCTAACAAATGATATACTGGTTGAAATTAAAAGGAAGTTTAAAGGACAAATGCAAAAGAGTTTTAGTGCATATTAAGTTACATGCATTTGAACAGCTTTTGTACTTGTTCCTCTTAACAAAAATGAAATGTAACAGAAACTTTGTATATTCTTTTCGAAAAGGACAGAAAACATTCAAAGGAAAATAAGAACATGCCTGTATGCAATAAATTCCTTTTCCTTGATTGTTTTCCAAATCTTTTTCATAGTGTATCATCAAAACCCAGGATTAATTCATAAAGGGGAGGAAGTGATTCAAAGTGATTTTATGTGTATCTCTGTGTCTTGCATTACTCTTATTGTATACTTAGATTTGTTCTTAAATTATATCTAGAATTTTAACTTATCTCACGCCTACTGAGATTAATTTTAGAAAATTAAAAGGCATAGAAACTAAGATCAAATTGCACACTTAATACAAGCTGATCCTAGTCTATTATTGCTCTTTGTAATTGTGTCTTAAATTCAGCAAATCATAAATATTAAAATGAAATTCTTCATCAAATAATTGGAAAAATAAAGAACAAATTGTATCCCATTACTCTTGATTCTGGGCAAAGGATATATGAGATAATCTCATTTCAAAATTGGTACTAAATTCCAAAATTGATTTTAGTACTCATTTGAATAGTAACTGCTAGATTATTTTGGAGTACTTGTGTAAAATGTTGAATTTGCCTTACAGTATTTCAATGTTTCTCCACACTAAAGATGCCATATTAAGAAGTTTCGAAACTAAAAAGATAAATAACTTATCGATTTCATATAGATAAAAAAGAAACAAAGTGCTTGCTTTTTGCTATTAGATGACTTGCATTTAGAACCTATTCATTAAGGCTTCAACCGTTAGTAAGATATATGCATTTACAAGAATTCAGTTTAAATTTTAGTGGTGGAAATTGTTGACAATTGACATCATCATTATTTTGGTGAAAACTGTTGAAAAATAAATCAGGCTAGGTAGATTATATATGCTTTGTCATGTTCAACCCTTTCCAAAATAAGACTTCTTGTTGACATCTCTAATTAAAATTCTTTGATAGATACTGAGGGGAAAAAAAGAATCAATAATTTCTAATCTATATTGTACCCAAATCCTATCTTCATTATCTAATGTATTGTCATTTACAACCTGCATCATATGTAATCAGTGTTTACTAGATCTAGTATATGCTGTTTGTAAAAGGGTTAACCCTTACCCAAACAGCGGCACATTTTGACGCCCTGCAAAATAAAGGCTTTGGAAAACATTGTGGAAAATGAAGAAATTGCTTGTAACAAGCAAGTTCTTCATTTCCCACAATATTTTCCACATAGAAACACACACAAAAATGTAAAAATTCCGAGCACTTGATATTGTCGCCTCCAACCTCTTTGACTTTTGCCAGGTCTAAAATTTTGTCTTTTAAAAGTATTGCTCAGTTTTTCAAAAACTGAGAAATAACTTTTAAATGTTTTAATCAGTTCCCTTCTGAACTTTACTGTAAAATCGCTAAAATTTTGTGGTTTGCTAATGGGTTATAAGCTAGACTAGTTACAGCAGGACAAGTGTTAAGGTATTTAACCCTTGCCGTGTTGAACACAGATTATTCTGGCTTAAGGAGGAAACATAGACAGAGATCAGCCTGTACCTCTATACAGTCTGATCTCTGTCCAGTCTACAGGATTACCCTTCATTCCTTTCAAACAAAATATTTGGACTGTACATTAACTTAAACCCATTGCCAGACCACAAAAATTTAGACTGGTCCAGATTCAAAAATGATGCAGATGACTTATATAAGTAGATAGTGAAATTTTAAAATTTGAATACTTTTTGGTAGAAAGCACATGTGGAAATGAAGAAATTGCTTGTTGCAAGCAATTTCTGTATTTTCCACAATGTTTCCCCCAACCTTAAAAAGCATCATTATGTGGGAATTTGTAAATCCTTTGCGAAACAAAATATACTGAGTACATTTAATTACGCAGAGATACTTCATTCACTCATAGGATGAAATTACGAGCAAAGGCTACGTATTGCGGGTTTATTTTCGTTGATTTATCTAATTCCATAAACTTAAAAGGTAGAAGATGCTTTAAATACACATCGGAATAAACTTTGATTATTTTTAATTGAGATAGGTCATATCAATTAATGACAAGTGTGCCCACATAAAGCTTGAATTGAAGCCTTACATCGTCATCGCATAGAAAGGACTTTTCTCGCAATGAAAACTCTTGTGGCATTTTGTACTGCTCTTGAATAACAGGAATCAACGTTTTTGCAACGTTTTGGGTGGTGGGGTACGTGAATACACGCATCTCTTCGGGTCATTCCAAGCATGTTCTATAGGGTACATAACAGGCCAGTAGTGTGTAACCACAGTATGTGGCCTAGCCATCGTGTCGTAAGTTGTGATAATAATAAGTTACGGCATCCTACGTGCCGTGAAATGTCCGAGTTTGAAAAACCAAGCAAATGCGCTCCAAAAACTTGGTTCCTCACATTTTCAAGAAGACGGGACATACTGAAAGAATTGAGAATATTTCGATGAAACATATTTTTATAGTGTCCCTATAGATAACCTTCATAAACATGTTACAATTTAACTCGAGTTTCACGTAAATCAAATTTACGCAGCGCCAACGTGTTAAACGCTTTGGCTATGGCGCCATAAAATGATCCAAAATCACTAGCTCTAATCTTTTCAATTCATGTTTAAAAACTTGTGGGAGATTCATAGCAATTACTTTTATTTCATATAACATCTTATAACATCTTGATTTAAGGCTTTGAAAACTCTGCTTTTTTAAATGTACTAAGTATATTTAGACTGTACCATTATGAAAACTGCTGAAGACAAAAAGATGGGTAAAACAAGGTATTTGTAGGAAATACTATCAGCATTTTCCTCTTTTCTCTCAATGTTTTCTTTACCTGTTTCTATAAGATACATCATGATCAAAACATGTCTTGTTTAGGAAAGTGTTAAAGATGGAAATGCATGTTATGTAACAACAGTGATGGTGGTTTCTTTTCTTTTCCCACAATGTATAGTTTGTGTCTTCCATGTTGCTTAATCACCTTTCCCAACCAAGGAAATTATAGACTGCTCCAATTTGAAAGGAGGTGCAGAAAACAATTCAAAAGTTTTTAAAGCCAGACTATGTGTAGCATAAAAAATATTGTAGGAAAAGAAGAATTTGGTAATTATCATCAATTTCTTCTTTTCTCACAACCATGTCTTATAGTGATATCAAAACCAGGTATTGTATTTGGAAGGGTTATTCACCCTTTAGGTTGCCATTTATTTAAGTGCTTATTTCAGAAACTGGATAATTGACTCTTGTTCTTGAAAAACAGATAGACTTGCAAATAGGACCCTTTCAAGTTAACTATGTTCGGGAACTTGGTTTACAATTCTATGCTAATTTGATAACAAGTTTCCACACTCATTCATTTTGAACTTCTTTTATGTTTTGACATGTGATGCAATTAACAAACCGAGGGACTAGTGCAAGACTAATGTCAGTGCTTATTAGAAAATCCTGGATTGCTTAGAAAGTGTTGTAACTGTAGCTTTTTCGAGCTGTAGTTACAACACTTTAAACATGACCATAAGATAATATGTATATATGCGGTCATGAATGTCTTGCATTCAGCACTCAAAAAACAGGGAATTTTGTTCTGGTTGTGAAAATTTTATTACCTCATTATTTTCATTATTTCATTGTATTGTAAAGTTGTATTGACCTGTCAATCTGTACATATCAGGGTCAGCTCAAAACTATTGTATGTGCACATTGTTTTACTTTCTCTTAACCCTTTCCCAAACCACAAAATTTTGGGGTAGCACAATTTTAAAGCTGCCACAGACAACAAAATTCAGATGAATAAAGATCGGATAAGTGTGGAATATAGCAAAGAAAATTTTGAGACAAAAGAAGAAAGTGCTGATCATCAGCACTTTCTTCTTTTGTCTCAATGTTTTCCCAAGCCATATTTATTAGGGACATCAAAACCAAGTTTTGTTTGGGAAAGGGTTAAAATGGTTTTGCTGCAAATCTGGTATATGATTCAAGCCCACCTAGACATATAATTTCTTTGCTGGATGAAATTTGTTAGGCTGATTGATAACAAAAAACAGAAGATAGGAGCATACTTACATTTAATCTTCTTTCTTTCAATGTTATTGTGCCATATCATTTATAGTTTGTTCTTAGTCATGTCAGTTTTGTCATCTGCAGTTTGTTTTAACTCTGATCAATCTAGAATTTGGTCGTCTGCATAATTAAGCAGATTGGATTACGGAGTGACAGGTTACTAGGATTTTGCAATACTTTCATTGATATTGGCAAATTTTAAACTTAATTTTCACAAAGATCTTTTTGATATTTTATGAAAATACTTATCATGTTGTTTAAGATAGTCCACCTCTATTGAGATCATGCCATGCTGGAATTTTTGGGTGACTTTGTAAATATTGGCGGTGGAAATTGTTGTTTTTTCTAACTCATAACATAATTATATTACCGAAGGTAATTGGATATGTCAGAAATGTTTATGACGTTGCATGAAAAATCCAATGTTGTGCAAATCTCATAAGAGGTGAATTACCTTAAAGCGTGAGTTTAATAGGTACATGTACATTGTTTATGTACTGTATAAAGAAATATAGAAAATAAAAGTAAAAGTGATGTTTTTGCATTAAAAGACCTTTTTCCAAATGTCAAGTTGCTTTGCTTTTAACTTTAGGCATAGAATTTTGATGGAATTTATTGTTTAAGAACAGGGTATTTGAATTTTTTTATATTTTAAGAAAGTCAACTTATGCATTTCATAAACAAACAGTGGTTTGATTGGGGGCATACATTCTTTTATTAGACAACAGAATCCTAGATTTTGCTGAAAATATAAAACAATAAACAAACAGTGTTGTGAATTTAGTTATATTGTACTCATACAATTAAACAATTAACCCTTACCCAAATGATAATGTTTTTATCTGATCCATATTCAAAGATGTTGATCATGACAAAATAATTATTACTTAGTTCTGAAAAATAGTATGTTGTTGTATGGAAAGCATTGGAGGTAAAGGAGAAAATGCTGGTCATCAGCATTTTCTCCTTTTCATCCAATGCTTTCCACAACCCTTTTGATTTGACATCAATTTAAATGCTTGTTTGGGAAAGGGTTAACTGTATAAAATGTGGTTTATTTAATGGTGCCTAAGTAATGTGTTTCATAAGAATTATTGTTAAACAAGTCCTATACATGGAATAAGTTAAAGCCAAGATTCTGTCTTTATCCCCCCTTTGAATTAGCTAACTTATGGCGTGGTCTTATTTTCAAAGGTTGCAGACAAAAATCAAGAAAAGAATTAGAAGAAAGGAGAACCAGGCATTGTTTGATTATGCATTGATGAATGAGATGAAAATGCTGATAACCAGCATTTTATCCTTTTCCCAAGCTTGTTATATTTGGGAACATCAAAATCAGGACCTGTACGGGAAAGAGATAATGCATCTAGATGATGTTATTTTTGCAGTAAGAGTAAATCTGGAACTTGCCAACTTTTCTGTTGTGATAGCACAAATTTTAACTAATTTTATGTGATAATATGTTTATTGAGCTTGTGTCGTTTTGCTTGTTTGTGACCTGTCATGGAAAAACGCTCCAATCAGTTCTGAAATTCGGTCCTTTGTGAAAGATGACCCAATAGAAATGCTAAAAAGATAAGCAATGCTTTAAAATTGTTATCAATACAGGTGCCTCACCTTTTCCGCATGTTGACACTTCTTGACACCACACAGGAAAAAGCGAGCCATTTCTTAATTTAAAATCAGTACAACGTAAGTTCCATACTCTGTGTAAAGAATGAATGGTCCATGCTTTCTTATCATATTTTATAAGTCTGAATGGTAACTTTTCTATGACAGGCCAGATTTTGTAAACAAAGGAGATGTTTTTATGTGAGAAAAAAAATCAGGAGAAAGATTTTAATTATGTTTTTGAAGATATGTACATATCAGAGGAGCCTTGTATATATTAGTGTAAATAATTACATATACAAACTTTACATTTTATGTTCTAACAGTTTTAACCCTTTCACAAACAAGACCTTGTTTTGACGTCCCTTATGAATGTAGCTTTTGAAAACATCGAGAGAAAAGAAGAAATTGCTGATAATCAGCAATTTCTCCTTTTCACTCAATGTTTTCAATGCTAAAAGATACATGCTTTCTATGTTTGATATCAAAAACGTTTTCATTATAAACACTTTCCAATTCTGACCTGCCTAAATTTTTGCGTTTTGGGAAAGGGTTACAAACTTCACATTTTATGTTCTTACAGTTTTAAGCAGGTATTACTATGCTGTCCTTTCATGCTTAACTGTATAACTATGCCTTACTTCTGTATGTATGACTGTAGAAGAAAGTAAATAAAAACATGTTTGGAAAAAAAATAAAGAAGTTATGATTTGATAAGCTTAGAATAAATAGTCTTTTAAAACATTGCAGGAAAATAAGATATTGCTGATATTGTAATTGCTGTAGCGAAAGGTCGATGTGCTGCAAAATGAAGTATGCTGATGCCACAAGATAAAGGCTTTGAAAACATTGTAGGAAGTGAAAAAATTGTTTGTCATAAGCAATTTCTTCATCTCCCCCACTGTTTTCCATCCAGAAAGACAAAAACAATCTTTCACTTGAGATTGTCACAGTCTGAAATTTTACTGTTTGGGAAAGTGTCATAATAAGTCCTATTAAATAAGGAAATGTTCAAAATTTACATGTTAAGTGTCTTCTAAAGTTGCTATCTTCCAGTTATAATGTACTAGTTAGGTGATCTATATTCTATTGTAGTATTATGCTACTGAATTTATTCTTATTTTTTATCCAGCTTTCTTTCTTAACATGTGAACATTTAAATCATGATAATAATTATTATAATGTCTGAAGTGTTCTCGTTGTTTATTTTGGAACCATTTTGATGTGTTTTATTTATCCCTTCTCAAACAACCCTTGGGTTTTATGTGCCCTGATAGGATCAGTTTGAACAAAAAAATTGAAGGAAGGGAAAATGCTGATGAGCAGCACTTTCTCCATTACACTCATTTAGCTCATTACACAAATTTGTTTGTCATAATATGTGCAAATTATCTTTATTAATCCATTACCACACACTGACTCTTTTTAACTCCTCACAAGATAACAGCTTAGGAAAACATTGTGGAAAATGAAGAAATTGCTTGTGACGAGCAATTTCTTCATTTTCCACAATGTTTTCTATCCAAAAAGACAACAAAAATTTAAATTGTCGTCTGCAACATCTTTGTATTTGGACCAACCTAAAATTCTGTCGTTTGGTAAAGGGTTAAGGCCTTTCTTTAGAAAATTTCGAATTTGGGCAGTATTGGATGCATCATGTGGGAACGGCTGATAAAGAAACAGGCTTTTACTATCAAGCGACTCAAAGATACTATAGTGTTCTTCACAGTTTAAATCCCTTCAAGTATGGCGCGCGAATAGGGTCTTAAGTCAATATAGCGCTAGACCGATAATTAAAATAGGGGTAGACCCTTAAAAATAGCGGTCTACCCTTATATTTTTACCGGTCTACCGATAAAAATATCGGTCTACCCATAAAATAAGGGTTAACCGCTATTCAAAATAACGGTCTAGCGATAAAATTACCGGTAGACCGCTATTTTTATCGGTAGACCCCTATTTTTTTCGATAGCCAATCACAGAAATTGTATTATACGGTCGTTGATATTCCCGGTGGGTTGAGGATGTAACGAGCCATTTGATTGGCTAATGAGATTTCGAGCAGAAGGGTCAAAAATAACTATCGGTCTACCGGTAATTTATCGCTAGACCGTTATTTGAAATAGGGGTCTACCCTTATTTTAAGGGTAGACCGATATTTTTATCGGTAGACCGGTAAAAATATAAGGGTAGACCGCTATTTTTACCGGTCTACCCCTATTTTAATTATCGGTCTAGCGCTATATTGACTTTAGACCCTATTCGCGCGCCATATTCAAGGTCAATTTCTCCAGGACACATTCTTAAATCCATTAAGATTAATTTGTTTGCCTAAAAAGTATCAGAAAAAGCATTGATGTAAAATGAGTAGCCTGTGGCCGAGGTTGGATGCTGTCTTGTACTAACATAATACCAGAGATTTCCAATGCGAAGCTTTAAACCCTTTCCCAAACAAGACCTGCTTTTGACGCCCCTGATAAATTTTGCTTTGATAATCAGCATTTTCTCCTTTTGCCTCAATGTTTTCATAGGTATATTACTCACACATTTTACCTGTGGCAAGATGAATTCCGTCGTCTTCAGCAGCTTTCAAATTGGATCGCCATAAAATTTTGTTGTTTGGGAAGTTAACCTTTCCCACACAGCATGATTTTTACGTATTAAAAAGGTGCCACAGACAACAAAATGAATGGTGATCACAATACGATTTATGTAAAATTTAGCTAAGGAAAAAATGAGGTACGAGAAGAAAATGTTGATTATTAGCATTTTCTTCTTTTGCTTCAATATTTTCTCAAGCATTTCCTGTTAAGTACTGATAAGTAAATCTTGTTCGGGAAGGGGTTAAATTGTCAGCTTTCTCACAACTTGCTCACTTCCCGTCTTGATGGACGTGCAACATCATTCAGTAACCTGCAAACTTTCCCTTTGCCAGACAACACAATTTTAGATTGGTTCAAATTCAAAAATGCTGTTGCAGCAGACGAATTCCTTATTTTACAGGATAAAATTTTGGAAAAATCCAAATTAGCCCCACCCCCAATATTTAGACACAGGGTTTGAGCCCACCCAATATAAAATTGCTTCATATGGGCCTGGTCAGAGAGATTCGCAAACTCCAAACGCCGCTTTGATCCTTTCCCAAATGACAATTTCAGGGTGATCCACTTCAAAAACTGACAAAATGGATGTTTTTAAAGATAGGATTTGTGTAAAATATGGCACAGAAAATATTGAGACAAAAGGAGCAGTTTCTTCTTTTGTTTCAATGTTTTCCTAAGCCTTTTCTATTAGGGACGTCAAAACCAGGTCTTGTTTGGGAAAGGGTTAAGTATGTATAGTGCTCCAACGATTTTCAGATTCCCGCCAAACAATAAAAATATATCAATTTACCAATTATAGGTTAAACAGATCAAAACGAAACCATATCGATGATAATCAGTATTTTGATGTAATATTGACGAGACGATTTGCACGTGAATCTCTACAATAACATGTTTTCATAGGTTAAAGGTTTGTTTATAAACATCACAAAAGCGTTGGAGACCTATTATATAATACGTTCAAAGTTAAACGAGAATGTTTTACGGTTGTTTTGGTTTATTTTTAGGTATTGTCCAACAAGATTAACCCGGGATATCTGCATATGTAATGACCCCATATCGGTAATGTTTTGTTTAGACGCTCAACTAACGGATTTTGTACACGAAAATTAAGTTGTCCCGGGTTAACCTTGTTGGACAATAGGACTATTACTTTTACCTATGTAAAATTAAAGCGAGAAAGCGGTAACTATTCTCGTTTAATTGTGAATCTATTATAGTCTATAATAGATTCACAATTAAACGAGAATATTTTCAGTTGTTTTGATAAAGCAATTCAACTGTAATGATTCTCGTTTAATTGTGAATCGATTATATCGGTTTTAACTGTAGACTTGTATACACACACTAAAAAACAAATACATAGTTTTAACATTTACCAAACCATTTATCGTCAGCTATACGAGAGAATTAATAATGTCCTACTCGTTTATTCTCAAAAGAGAAAGGGTTTGTGTTGGGCCATTTATAAACGATTCAAAATCTTTTACTAATGAGGGTTAGACCGATAACGGAAAATAGGGGTGGCAGGATGTATATTTGACTATTTATAGTAACAACTTATACACACTGATACCTGTTCAACCCTAAAATAAACCAAAATATTTATATCGATTTTCGTTTAACTTTGAATGTATAATATCAACAACAAGAAGTAAACTGTTTGTATACAACTCTACATTTATAGCCGATGAGTTATACTTCATCATGATTCAGGGGAGATAACTGCGATGGAGATTGCTTGAATGACCTTGATGTTACATAATGGAAGGCTATTTTTATCAACTCGCTAAAAATAGACCTGACCGTGTCACCCATTGATTATTTACATTAGACCAGCCAATGAGAAACCTCCGATATCTATAGTTTCCCTTTCCCCAATCACGACCTGCTTTTACAAACGCCAAAAAGACAGTCTCAAGAATCGTCGAGAGAAGAAATGAAAAGGCTGTATAACAGCACATCTTCTTTTCTCCCGATGTAGAACTTTTCTGTAACTGTAACTTTAACATCATTTGTACTCTCTTTGTCCTCTGAAACACGGAATAAACTAGGCATTTAGAACAGTCTAATATTTCGCCGTTTTGGAGAAGGGGTATCAAATCTAGGTCATACTATTATTGTGCAGACGAAGGTTTGTGTTGCAGTTTGACAGACGACAAAAATGCCTGAACACGAGATAAAAGTTGTGTCTGGAATAACAGACGAGGCACACCCGGAGATCTTTAATCTTCAGGCGATGCCGCCACAACCAAAAGAGAAGAAACCAGGACAGTTACCGGAGCATATGATCAGGAAATTCTTTGAAGACGTGAGTAGATCTTCTGTGTTTGATATTGTATGGATAAAGTAGGCCTACTGTCAGTAGTAGATTTTATTCAGACCTGCAGATAGAAGAGGAAAATTGCCTTTTGAAACGAAATAATTGTTTATCGAGCCCTCTGTTGTGGGTACGGGTGCATTGAAATCCTCTCGATGAGACGATTCAAACGAGTATCCACACCATACGGTTTGGATTTGAAATAACAAATTAAGAATGCCTTTATCCCCTGTTTGTGATCTATTGCCCTGTTTCATATTTGTACGCATAATTCGCTCAAATATTACTTTTCATATGCATGAATAGAACAGACTTGTTAACGCTTTTTGACAAATCAGAATCCACCCCCTCTCTCTCCCCCCCCCCCCCTTCCCCTTCCCCATACACATACATCAAACATAATGTTTATGCAAATGCATGAAAACATTATTAGACAAAAAAAGAAATTGCTGAAAATGAGCAATTTCTTCTATGTCCATAATGTTTTATTCGTCTCTCTCTTTAGATGGACAACCACAAGCTATTTCGATTTTGTGACATATTTGAAGACATTAAGCCTTTGGGAAACGTTTGAAAGTTTAGAGGCATTGTATTGATTTGCTTGAAGTTGAAGAAGGCTCACTATAGCTTATTAACCCATTACCAGACGACAAGATCTTAGACTTAACCGAATTCAAAGGTTTTGCAGACGACAATATCAAGTGCATGGAATTATATATTTTTTGTGCTTTTGTGATGAAACTATTGTGGGAAATGAAGAAAGTGCTTGTTACAAGCAATTTCAACACTTCTCACATTATTTTCCAAAGCCTTTATTTTAGGATGTCAAAAGGCGTCACTGATGGAATGGGTTAGGCTTGGCGGAACAGTCGAACATTGGACAAAAATTGATATCCATACATTCGTCTGTCCGTGCAGGCTATATTCTAACCACTGGGCTATCTGTTTCAGTGAACATTTTATCTTTATTTGACCTTAAACTTTAAAACGCAGTTGTCTCATGTATTGCCTTAATCTCGGCAATGATTGTTGAAAATGTTCGCGTTTTCGGACGACTGTACCCTACAGACAAAGGTTATATGACCAAAATTAAAGTCTTTCAAATATAGAGGTAAAACGGACGTGAAATAGGGATCAATTTTATCACGTAAATCGTGATGTACTTTCGGACAAACAATTGTCTTTCGTAGGTATTGTTATGAAATCTCGTAACTACGGCTTGAATCAAGCCGTAGTTATGAGATTTCATAACAACAACGACGGTTTACCAAAACATACCCTTAAAGGCCGTCTATTTAGCACAAAATTATTTGCTATTTAAATCTATTTTAGCTTAAGTGTTGGACCTACTTTCTGGACCAATGAAAGTGCAGTATATTTGAAAATTTCGCCGCTATATTTCGCATAAACTCTCTGCCGGCTAGTTTATGTGACGTCTATACATAGCCACGCCCCGTCTCCAATGAACCGCTAGCGAACACTAAGTATTAGATAGAGTCTGTATAGTAGATTCTACACAGTATAAACAGTCAATGGGCTGCGCCCATTTGAATGTTTATTTCGCGTAATAATACCTAAATTCATTGTTATTGATACTATCTGTGACAAATGTTCACCCATTATAGTCAAGTCACGATATTATGACGCATGCTTTCAAAATTTGTCCATATAAACAAAACAATACTGAACTCCCAATGACTGTTTTAAATATATGTGGAAAGATTCGAATCCATTTTCCTCTTTTCTCTGAAAAACAAAAATGTAGTATCCAAAATAATCCTCTATCTTAAAAGTAGGCTATGTTAAAACAAGGGATTGCTTGTAAAGATATTCAAACGGCAGGGGCATAAGTTTTTCCTATAGATCTCTATAATATATTGTAAATATTTAAAGTTTCAAACTGAATTGTTTGGTTGTTGGTGTATAATAACAATGACTTTAGATATATGACCATTGAATGACCCAGACCCCAGTGGAAGTCAATTTTCTTAACCAAATAATTTTGTTCAGACGTTACACACCCCTAATATTTCGACACCCCTAATGGTTAAAGTATTGGAATGCATTGAGGTAATTTGAGGCAAAATAAGAATATGCTGAAAATCTGCATGTTCTTCTTTTGTCTCAATATATGCATATAGCACATACATCCTACCCTTTCCAACAAGTTACAACCTTTAGCAGCTTTCAAATTGGACCACCCTAAAATTGTGTCTTTGGGAATTAGTTAAATTAACCCTTTCCCAAACGGCAATTTTTAGGGTGATCCAATTCAAAAACTGCCACAAATGACAAAATGGGAGTTATTAAAGATTAGAATTTGTGTAAAATATGGCACATAAAATATTGAGACAAAAGGAGACACTGCTGGTTATCAGAAGTTTCTTCTTTTGTATCAATGTTTTTCCCAATCCTATTCTATTGAGGACGTCAAAACCAGGTCTTGTTTGGGAGAGGGTTAATCTAACCAAATGATCACAATGTTGTTTTGAATTTCAGGGCTTTGTGATAGTTAAAGATTTCTTCGACAAGAAAGATTTAGACCGATGTCGTGAGGCAGTTAACGAACTTGTAGATCAACTAGCAAACAAACTGTTTGAAGCGGGTAAAATAAAGGGTAAGTTTAACCCTTTCCCAAACAAGACCTGGTTTTGACGTCCCTAATAGAAAAGGCTTGGGAAAACATTGAAACAAAAGAAGAAACTGCTGATAACCAGCAGTTTCTCCTTTTGTCTCAATATTTTCTCTGCTATATTACACACAATTCTTGTCTTTATCATCATCCATTTTGTCGTCTGCAGCAGTTTTGAAATTGGAACACCCAAAAATTTTGTCGTTTGGGAAAGGGTTAATGCAACACATCGCTGCTTTTCAATAATAAAAATTCTGCGTCAATTTTTGAAGCTGTTTGTTGCATATACCCCGCCTTACTGAACTCTTTTCTCGGATATATGACTTACCCGACACCTTTTACTTTCTGAAAAAAAAAAAAAATGATCCCAATGACAGAAAATTCAGACCGTTTTTCTGGTCGGTTGGGATCAATATTTGGGAAAAGTACAATGACCTTCCAAATGAGAAAATATAATAATATCTGAGGAAAAAGCTCAGAAAGTCAGGGTACATGCATCAAACCGCTTGAAAATTGACGCGGAACTTTTGTTATTGAAAAGCAGCGATTTAACAAATAAGAAAGATAAAAGTCCCAAATTCGTACCTGAATCGGAGCTAATTTGACCGTAGTAGTTATAATTTCGCTTTCTGATCGGTTGGGACAATATTTTGGGAAAAGCTCCAAGAATATTCCATTAAGTCATCCGATCCGATGACAGAGCTGAATATGACAGGATACGTGCAGCGGATACATGCACCTTTTGAAAATTGATGCTGAAATAGTTATTTCAAACTATCTTACCAGAATCGAGGTTATTTTGTCCGTAGTCGTTATCCATCCCATAATGCACAATCTCCACCGTGAACAATTATCAACCGTATTTTTTCTGTCGACTGATATGTTTATCTCAAACTTAGATGGCAACCTTGAACTTCAAATTAACCCTTTCCCAAACAGCAAAATTTTAGGGTGATCCAATTTCAAAGCTGCTGCAGACATCAAAATGAATGTTGATAACGATAAAATTTGTGTATAATATAGCTCAGAAAATATTGAGACAAAAGGAGAAACTGCTTGTTATCAGCAGTTTCTTCTTTTGTCTCAATGTTTTCCCAAGCCTTTTCTGTTAGGGACGTCAAAACCAGGTCTTGTTAGGGAAAGGGTTAAGTAAAATTCGAACTAATTTTAAAATAGTTCAACCATTTATATGGACATCCATGTTATGGTTTTGTGCAATTTTTCGATGTTAGATTGAAATTATGCTCTTCTTGAACTGAAAAATAACGATTAGTTTATCCTACTCTAGTTGATAAGCTTGGGTTACTATCATTAACATTTTTTCTTTCTACAGTTAAGATTGTTTGTTAAAAAGAAATAACAAAAAAAAACCCGGAATTATCCCGATTGAATCAAAGCATTCCACCTAACAAACTCTTTTGCAGCTTTGACGTCGAGATTTCTGTTGTCACGCATGACGACGAAATTGCTGGCGAAATTGCACGATGTGTTTAGCACATCGTCGCTTTTCAACGAAATCCTCGTAACTGCAGCTTGTTTTAAGCTGCAGTTACGAGATTTTCGTTGAAAAGCAACGAAATAATGATTGACGGATTGAAATGATGACGTTGTATATCCCATTTCAGATTTATACAAACAGTACGGATTCTTCGAGCGACTGATCCACATCGAAAGCGACTTCCCCGGTGCTAACATTATATTACACAAATACGGCAAACTACCACCGGTAAGTGTCTATTGTTGTTGCAAGATCGTATGGCACATGTTTACATTTTGTCCAAATGTAAACAAGACAGTGTTGTATAAAAGATGAATAAATTCTTTATAAGTGGTGACTAATACATGTTGAAAAGTTAGGTACAGTGATAAGTCGACCTGTTCACTGTTCAGAGTTTTCTGCGTTTTATCGAAAAATGTTTTGTTTACATTTGAACAGCGCGTAAACATGTGCCATACGATCTTGCGCCAACAATAGCTTTTGTCCATCGTCGGTGTTATTGCAAAACCTCTTAACTTCAGCTTTGATCAAGCTGGGGTTACAAAGTTTTGTAAAAACACAGACACTTTGATGCAAAATTTCTGAGTGGCCAAATAACAAAAATAACACTGTCGATATGAAACTTGGCACAGACAACACGATTAACATCAATATAGACGGGATTTATGAACGAAATAGCAAATAAAATATTGTGACAAAACGAGACAATTAACAGCATTTTCGTCTTGTGTCTTTTGTTCCCCGGGCCATTTCTGTTAGGGGCATCAGAACCAGGGCTTGTTTGGGAAAATGGTAAATTCTCGAATTTCATCCGTTGACGGATCTGTCTATTGTCATATATACATAATGATGCCAGAACCTGGAAAACGTCCTTTATGGCATTTGAGAACAACCTGGATCCAGACCAGCCTGTGCATACGCACAGTCTGATCAGGATCCATGTTGTTCTCTAATAGCTTCTTTGTGACCTGTAGCAACCATAGAAGAGCAGCATCGATGTATGCCAGTCTTTGCTTAGGCACAGGCTGGTCTTGAAACGTGAATGTCTCAAATGCTATAAGGGATGTTTTTCCAGATCCCAGCTCATATTTTTCACAAAATATCCAATCATTGAGCTCGATATCACAAGATATTTGAGGCATACGATGCAAATAAACATCATTCAATGTTGTGTATGCAATGGTGAAAAGATGATACCGGTATACCACTGTTTTAGACGCGCCACGGCCGTAATGTGGACATAGAATCGGGTATGAGACCAAGCCTTGACCAGACTTTAACCCTTTCCCAAACAAGACCAGGCCCCGGTTTCTCGAAAAAACTTAAGTATATTCTCATGAGTTCATGCTCAACTTCTATTCAATACCAATCAACGTTGATTGGTATTCAATTGAAGTTCTCGTGGATTTCGTGCAATTTGAGCACGATGCTCAGATTTGAGCATGAGAACATATTTAAGTTTTTCCGAGAAACCGGGGCCTGGTTTTGACGTCCCTGAAAGAAAAGGTTTTGGAAAACATTGAGACAAAAGAAGAAACTGCTGATAACCAGCAGTTTCTCGTTTTGCCTCAATGTTATCTGAACTATATTGTACACAAATCCAACCTTGGTTTACATTCATTTTGTTGCCTGCAGCAGCTTTCAAATTGGATCACCCTAAAATTTTGTCGTTTGGAAAAGGGTAAATCCTGATAATATTGTTTATACCACAGGCGTTCAAAGCATTATGGACAAATGAGCGACTACTAAACGTTGTTGAACAACTGTTGGGTCCAAATATAGCCGGACATCCAGTCTGGAACCTCCGGACTAAAACACCACAAAATGAGGCAACAACCGTGCCATGGCATCAAGGTAAAGTTTGTCAATTATTATATCATGTAAAGTCTATCGTGTGCGAATTTGAGAATGGTTGGCTCGTATTCACACTTTCCGAAACAACGAAAATTTAGACTGTTTAAATTATTTGCAGACAACGAAATAGCGAATGATCTTCTTGTTTTGTCTCAATGTTTCCCAATTATGGACGACAGGACCAGTGTATATTTGGAATATGTTTAACAATAGACCCATACACTCTATTTGAGCCAGGATCTGGTCAAAGCGCCCTTGAAGCAGTTGAGACTACACTTGATTTCAAATCAACCTGTATCTAAATGAGGTATGATAAAGATCCATAACGCTATCTGAAATGTCTACAAGTCACGAACAAGCTATTTCATTTGCGTCGAAATCTGGAAATTGACCGCTATTACATTAGATACTACATTGGACCAGTTCGACTAATATGGATCAATGTTTGTCTCAAATGTCAAAGGGATCCTTTGCTAGATCCTGGCCTTTATTGTATCGTGTGTGTTTATAGTACGTTTAAAGTTTAAATCTTAATCTTCATTTTAAAATCATTTTCCTAACCGTTATTTTCTATAGTGCTCCAACGCTTTTGTGATGTTTATAAACAAACCTTTAACCTATAAAAACATGTTATTGTAGAGACGCACGTGCAAATCGTCTCGTCAATATTACATCAAAATACTGATTATCATCAATATGGTTTCATTTTGATCTTTATAACCCATGATTAGTAAATTGATCTATGTTTTATTGTTTGGCGGGATTCAGAATATCGTTGGAGCACTATACTACAGATGTTGGATATTTAGACAACAACTCGTACACTGTATTACAACCTACAGCCTGGATACCCCTGCTGGACGCTAACGCTGATAATGGATGTATGGGGGTAACATGCTCGGTTCTCGTTTTCTCACATTATTTGTTTGTTTTTGTCTACAGATGTTGGATATTTAGACAACAACTCGTACACTGTATTACAACCCACAGCCTGGATACCCCTGCTGGACGCTAACGCCGATAATGGTTGTATGGAGGTAAAATATTCTTCTTTCGAACTGGCAAAGTTTATCCTATATGCATGACAAACTATTTTAGAGAGGTCCAGATAGAAAGCACGTGCAAAAGACAACGTACTTGACTTGAAATGCACATAAGTTGTTAGTCTGGCTTACCTGCCCCTAATACTGCGTTATTGGGTCAGGCACACAGTAATCATGGCGCCGTCCACTGGACTGATATTTTAACAAAGGTAAAGAACAAAGTTCTTTAATTTTGTGAGCAGGGAAGGGTCATTAGAAGAGTAGATAGGTTTCGGTATATTTTTAATACTAGCAATAAAAGATTTACATGACCACAACGCTAACCCGAAATAAAACGGTTTTAAAAGATGTACATAAAAACTATATGAAGGCAATTTGGATGCTTAACTAACAGAAGTCCGGTTAGCTCAGTGGTTAGAGCATCTGACTACGACTCCAGAGGTCCAGGGATCGAATCCCACGTTCGGCAAAAGTTTGTCGTCTTCTTTTTGTTTTAATACATTTTCTCAAACCAAACTATTTTAGAAATCACTAAGATGCAATTAAAACAAAATTGGTAATTGTGTTTTTATTACGTCTTTGCAATCTCTAGAACCATTTGGTATGAAAAATGTATTAAAACAAAAAGAAGACGACAAACAATTGCCGAACGTGGGATTCGATCCCTGGACCTCTGGAGTCGTAGTCAGACGCTCTAACCATTGAGCTAACCGGACTTCTGTTAGGTAAGCATCCAAATTGCCTTCATATAGTTTTTATGTACATCTTTTAAAACCGTTTTATTTCGGGTTAGCGTTGTGGTCATGTAAATCTTTTATTGCTAGTATTAAAAATATACCGAAACATATCTACTCTTCTAATGACCCTTCCCTGCTCACAAAATTAAAGAACTTTGTTCTTTACCTTTGTTAAAATATCAGTCCAGTGGACGGCGCCATGATTACTGTGTGCCTGACGTACTAAAACACATAGTACGACAGGGAACCAGACTAATAAGTTGTAGGATTTAGCTTTCAAAATATTGAGCGAATAGAAGGAATTGTTGATTATCATCGATTTTTGTCTCTCAATATTTTACAAACCTTTGTCTGATAGGAGTGTCAATGCCCGGTCTTGGTTTAGAAAGGGTTCAGAAATATCAAGACCGCTTATACAAAAACTGTTATTCAAGAACACATTGTACAGATAGTGTTGACTTACGCTTTCCGGGCTTTGCTTGGAATGAAGTTTTTATTTTAGCATGTCGACTGGATGGCATCTAAGTTTTGCATATTTTAGGAAACTAAGTCACACGTATTCGTTCATAAGATATTGTTTTAGACGTTACAAAAACATAAAAGAGTCTATTAAAATCCTCGGTCAATTCTTTAAACTAAACATGGATTGTATAATTTATTACGTCGTTGAGTAAATCTCCGAAAATGTGTTTCTTTATGGCACAGAAAGTCTCCTTAGAATGAATATCGCAATCAACGTTTTGTCAAGTAATTCATTTTCGTGTGGGACCAATCATATAAATCGTCGCTTTTCTACGAAAACCTCGTATCTGCAGCTTAAAACAAGCTGCAGATACGAGGTTTTCGTTGAAAAGCATCAAATATTACATTGGCGACGGTATGAAGGTCGAGTTTGTTTCAAATTTCTTTTGGAAATAGTTTCAGTTATAATGACAATAGGGCTATAACATGACGGTTTCTTGTTCTGTTACAGTTGATGAGTAAAGGTCACAAGACGGGTAAGGTGGGCACCCATCAATGTTGTCATGGTGGCACGTGGTATGTGATGTTGGAAGAGGAGGAGATGAAGGGGAAATTACGTATGTTGTTATCACGATGTTTTCTTATTTGTTCTGTTACAGTTGATGAGTAAAGGTCACAAGACGGGTAAGGTGGGCACCCATCAATGTTGTCATGGGGGCACGTGGTATGTGATGTTGGAAGAGGAGGAGATGAAGGAGATGAAGGAGAAATTACGTATGTTCTTATCACGATGTTTTCTATTATTCTGTTACAGTTGATGAGTAAAGGTCACAAGACAGGTAAGGTGGGCACCCATCAATGTTGTCATGGGGGCACGTGGTATGTGATGTTGGAAGAGGAGGAGATGAAGGAGAAATTACGTATGTTGTTATTACAATGTTTAACCCATTCCCAAACGACAAAATTTAGGGTGGTCCAATTCAAAAGCTGTTGAAGATGACAAAATGAATGCTAATAAAGGTTGGATTTGAGTACAATATGACATAGAAAATATTAAGGCAAAAGGAGAAAATGCTGATTATCAGCATTTTCTTCTTCTGCCTCAATGTTTTCCCACGCCTATTTTATTAGGGACGTCAAAACTAGGTCTTGTTTGGGAGAGGGTTAAGATAGTCCACCCTAATGCTGTCGTATACATTAACTAATCTATACTAGCCTGGGTATTTCGTCAATATACAATTTTGTCAATAAATACAACACATAAAAGATCGATACCCATTACGATTGTTACAGCCGTTTTTGATTGTATTGCTATTTAAACGGAGCAAGTTATTGATGGATAAATGATCAGACTGGAACCGAGTATAGATTCATACGGACACGTTGCGGGTAATTAAAACGACTTTCTACCGCTGAATGTTTACTTACAACGTCGCGCAAAGAATTCAGACTTGGTGTATTTTCATATTTTTGGGAGGACTGCTTTAAACGCCTCGGTGTTCTTCCCAGCTTTATTCAAGCTATAGGTTCAAATAAATCAGCATTATGTCGCTAAAACTTCAAAAGTATCCACACAGATTAATTTCGTCAAAATGGTCACTAAGAAGAGAGATTTTGGGTCTTGTCAATAATCGATTTGAATTATTAAGCAATAAAACATTATTCTAAACGCAGAAATCGCTAAAAAGAACAATTTCTTGTTTTCTCATAACGGTTTAGTGCACCATTACTCAAGGATTATACAAACAATATAATTATGCGCATGAGCTTTATCTATGGCACTTGGTTACTACAGCTTTAAATCATTTTTCGGATAACCTTACGGCTGCATTTCGATTTCTGATTAGGGTATGTTTTCCTATTGATACTGACATGCTCGTGCCCAATACTGTCTATCTTGCTATCTTATATGCAGCAAAGCAATCTATCAGTAACTTTCCATACAACCTGAACCACAATTGCAACGAATTTTGTGCTAAAAAATAGATCTTGATTTACTGTTATGTTTTGATAAACTGTTGGTGTTGTTATAAAATCTCGTAACTACGGTTTGAATCAAGCCGTAGTTATGAGATGTTATAATAGCACCTACGAAAATACTATTGTTTGTCCGAATTTACGTCACGGTTAACTGGATAAAATCGTTCCCTATTGAAATTATGCATGATTGTAATAGCTGTATCAAAGATGGAAATTGCAATACATATCAAAGGTTACGTTTTAAAATGCCATAACTATGGCTTATTCAAGCTTTAGTTACAACGTTTGCGAACATAGCCAACGGTTCACGTCTAGATAGCTCCGAGTTTCAGATCACCTTTTGGTCTATAATTGAGCCGGGATCTTGAAAAACGTACATAATAGCATAGGGTTTCTAGAACAGTCTGTTGTCAATGCAGTCCAATATGCATCCATGCATTTTTCTGTAAGTTACTACAAGTCACGAAGAAGCGATTAGAGAACAACTTTGATCCTGATCAGACTGTGCGTATGCACAGGCTGATCTGGATCTAGGTTGGGCTCAAAAAGCCTTTAGGCACGTTGTTACAGATCAAGTCTCAATTGTAATGTATATCGTCAGTGTAAATGCAAAACCTCGTATGTCGATTCTTGCGATTTTCAAAGTACAAACTTGTGTGCCCATTTTAGACAATTGAGGCATTTTTACTGATCGGTATTAATGATACATTATTTTGTGAACAATATGTCCAAATTTCAAGTAAAACATTTCAGTTTGGGAAAAGTTTTTTAAACTTTTCCCCTCCCCTTTAAAATTTTCCAAAATCGAGATACGAGGTTTTGCATCTACAACGACGATATCGCATTACCAAACTTGAGATATATATTTTCCTCTATAGAGATCGACCCGGACCAGGACAAGGTGATCTGTGCCGTGCCTTATGGTGGTATGCTGTTGCTCAACAATATGATTCCTCATAGAAGGTATTCCCATAGGATTTAACTTTCTACTGCCAAACAAAACACGATTTTGAAAGCCTCTGAAAATATTGAGACAAAAGAAAAAATGTTGCTAATTCGAATTGTCTAATTTGTTGAATATGTTTTGGTAAAAGTTTCTATTGTACCATGTGTTCTTGAATGGTACATCTGTTGTTAATGATTTCATAAAGAACACATTTCTCGACCTGTGAAAGAATTTTGTTGTAGCAACTTCTAAAAGATCTCCCAAACTCATCCTTTATCAAATTAGAATTATGAACAATTAATGGTAGACATTAAGGTAAGTTTGGATTCGGGGGGGGGGGGGGGGGGTTACTTTTTATCCGCCCAATGAAGCTTTTTTATTATGCTCCCCGAAGGGAGAGCATATAGTCGCCGCTTCGTCTGTCCGTCCGTCCGTCCGTCCGTCCGTCCGTCCGTCATTCCGTCCGTCCGTCCGTCCGTCCGTCCGTCCGTCCGAAGCGATTTCTCTATAACCCTTGGGCCAAATCAAATGAAACTTACCATGTGAACTCCCTATGACATAATGCCGATGTACTTTTCCCAGTTTTTGGATTTGAGGCCTCGTCATGGGAAAAGGGGACTTAAGGTCAAATACACTTTTTCTCTAATTTCTCATAGTCTAATGGTCAGAATTTGATGAAATTTCATATTTGAGTAGCAAATCAGATGCCCTTGACAATAAACTACTTGAAATTTGCGTATAAAAAGTATGTCATGGAAAAAGGGGGCTTATTGTTTGTTAGCTTAATCTTAGCTCTGTATGGCATACATTTATTGTGACAAAGCCTTATTCGGGGAGCATTGTCCGTCTCTGACGGCTCTTGTTTATACATATGTTGTAAAGTAACATTTCCTGAACAAAATATGAAAGAATCGGGGTAAGTTTCCTGACTCGTTTTTGTGTCAGAGTTATCTGCCATTGACTAGTAATGCCCATTTTTGCAAAATTACCCTTATGTTTTAAAGTCATATAGCAAGTTATTCTGAATGGATAAATTCAAATCTTATATCAATTTAGAGACTTAACATATGCACAAATGTGATGAAGTGATTGAAAGAAACATTTTTAAAGCCATTTTCTTGAAAAAATTATGGGAAAATTTGAAAAATCACATTTTTTGGAGAAAATTTTGCAACTTTTTTGAATTTGCAAAAAAATTACTCAATGAATATTTTTTGTTTTTGGATATTTTGCAGATAATACCAAGAGCTATTTTTACACACAAAAATCAGCACACCTTTCCACGCAAATAAAAAAGATATTTGACTTTATCTTACCCCACCCACCCTGTTTTAGCCTAATTATGACAAAAATATCTATATTTTCACAAAAAAAAACCCTAAAATTTTCTGGCATATATTTACATTTAGAACAATTAAATACTTCATTTGACATTCACCATCACAAATGAGGGGAATATTTTGCTTTTAAAATTCGATGAAAATTTCAGCATTGGCATTTGGTGCCGCAGAATAAACACAAAATTTGTAAGTCACATGGCCGCTTTCCAAACTTACCTTGAAGGGACATTGTATTCTCATTTCAAATTTTTAAAGTATGTCTTGATGCAAGGGTAGGTTATTCTAATGTGCATAAATGCAATCAGTTTCTTAAAGCTGAACTTGCGGATAGGCAACAAACACGCATATAAAGTTGAGATAGATATGACAAATTACATACTAGTATACATCTGAACTGCTGTCCACATCAATTTGTTTAATTTTAAGACAAAAATATATATTTCTCGTATGTCTAAACGGCGAAACATTTTGGCTCGATTTTTTTAGAATTTTCATAAGGGAATAGGCTCTTTCAGATAAATATAGAAGTAAAATTTATGAAAAAAAATTCTGCGAAATGTCACTCTAATTGGTTGACATTCAATTCTAAATTCTTGTCTCATCCACGTTTCAGCCTGCCAAACGTGACGAAGCAGACGCGATGGAGCTTGGACCTGCGATGGCAGAACCCAAAACTACCTAACGGTTTTTACAACATGAAGAATTGTGTGTTGATGAGAACCGAGGACGATCCGAATCTAACTGTAGACTGGGACACGTTCGAGAACATAGACAGGGCAAAAGTGCAATCCGAGGCTGTGTCAGACTTGAAAGACGTCATACCGGTAAGGCATTTGACGGATAGATGACCAAGGCTTTCCTATATTCAACACTTCGGGGGGGGGGGGGGGGGTCATCAATGGTAAAATTACTTTTGTACTCGGTTTTAGAGCTACTGCAGACGACATATCTCATAATCAAAGGAAGTAAGTGTCTATTATAAGGCACATGAAATATTGAGACAAAAGAAGTAAATGCTGATGATCGTCAGCATTTTCTTCTTTTATTTCAATAGTTTCCCAAGCCTTTTAGTTCAGTAACGACTTGTCTTGGAAATGTTAAGACTTGTGACGTCACGATTCAGTCTTTGGTGGAGAAAATAGGAAAACACAGCTCGATTCAGAGAAGAAAATTAAATTGTTAAGTAATTTTCGGCATAATATTTTGTCGCTTCGTCACAATCTATTTCCGAGTGCCGTCATTGTCCAATGCTTGAACGTCGCTTTGCATGTATTTGACAAAGAAATCTAAGAAATAGGAAAAATTTGGCCTTGCTGAGCCTTGCGTTAGAATTTTTTTCACTAACTTAGACCCTATCTATCATTTGTTTGTTAAGCTTTACTTCGAACACATGTGCAATTTTGTTTTCTATCACTACACCTCGTTTGCTTGCAGCAAGCAGAAGACGAAGATTTCGACACGACGATACAGGGACCGTGGATGAAGAAGTGGGAGATTGTGCACGTAAATCAGCACGTGTCAAAACTAGAGAAGAATAAAAATTACGCTACATGGCACGGGCATAAAGCTTAAATTATACTGATTCTTACAACATGGCACGGGCATAAAGCTTAAAATATACAGATTCTTACAACATGGCACGGGCATAAAGCTTAAACTATACAGATTCTTACAACATGGCACGGGCATAAAGCTTAAACTATACAGATTCTTACAACATGGCACGGGCATAAAGCTTAAACTATACAGATTCTTACAACATGGCACGGGCATAAAGCTTAAATTATACAGATTCTTACAACATGGCACGGGCATAAAGCTTAAACTATACAGATTCTTACAACATGGCACGGGCATAAAGCTTAAACTATACAGATTCTTACAACATGGCACGGGCATAAAGCTTAAATTATACAGATTCTTACAACATGGCACGGGCATAAAGCTTAAACTATACAGATTCTTACAACATGGCACGGGCATAAAGCTTAAACTATACAGATTCTTACAACATGGCACGGGCATAAAGCTTAAACTATACAGATTCTTACAATATGGCACGGGCATAAAGCTTAAATTATACAGATTCTTACAACATGGCACGGGCATAAAGCTTAAACTATACAGATTCTTACAACATGGCACGGGCATAAAGCTTAAACTATACAGATTCTTACAACATGGCACGGGCATAAAGCTTAAATTATACAGATTCTTACAACATGGCACGGGCATAAAGCTTAAACTATACAGATTCTTACAACATGGCACGGGCATAAAGCTTAAACTATACAGATTCTTACAACATGGCACGGGCATAAAGCTTAAAGATTACCGATAATTACTTCATGGCACAGACATAAAGCTTAAACACAACAGTACATAGCTATAGCATTAAAAAGAAAGGCGTAAAAGAATAAAAACCATCGGTTGAGTGTTATTAATATGTGACCCGTCACGCTAGAAGGGACCTTATCCGAACTCCAAAAATCCATTTTTGACAAACTTGTCAGACTCACCACGGGTCAACCAGATACTGTATGCGAAAAATGAACATATAGTAATATAGGGAAAACATTCCGGATTAAGAAAATTGCATAAAAGTGATAAGTGTCGGCCCTAGTCAGGCTGCGCGGACTGCGCAGACTGACTAGGGTCGATATTTTTCATACACCCGATAAGGTCCCTTTTAGCGCGACGGGTCACATATGTATTTAATCATTTGGAAAGTAAACAACTTCTATCCTGCTCAGACTGTGTCGAATACGGAATACGGGATGCGGATAGCCGAAATCTAACTAAAACTAAAATAGTACATACGTACTATGGTATACCGTTTTCTCTGTTACGGTTGCATTGTGTTAAGTTTTCCTCTTGTAATATTTGTTGTTTATGTTTTTTAACATATAAATATAATTAATGATCTATCGATATTTATATGATATCAAAATTGAATTGTTGTCGATAAAAAGCTCATCTGTACTCGGTGTTTTTGTATACATGTTATAAAAGGAATTCCAACGTCCTAAAATTTACGAGCCTTCAGCTCAATTAAAAAAAAAAACTGTGAAAAAAATATCGTCGCTTTTAAGGAAAATCTCTTTTAAAACTGCAGCTTGTTTTAAACTGCAGTTACGAGGTTTTCGTTGAAGAGCAGCGATATGTCGTCTGCATCGTTTCAATTTTGGCTTGTCTGAATTTTTGTTGTTTGAGTGGCTAAGTGTCCATTTGTAACTGATGGCCGAACATGGGTGGGAGATAATCGAAGATCGCCTTACCCAACACTAGTTACTTCCCTTCCCTTAGAGTATCTGACAAAGAAGCTAGAGATAAACTTAGTTTATTGGGATTGTTCGCCGTTTTCAACTGCTATGGTCATATCGTGGCGGCTGGAGCAGCTTACCATTGATTTCTGTTCTTTCTCATACCAGTACTACCACAACACCCCAACAGGGCCTCCAGCTGCTCGCCCACGTGGATTTACTATATCAATCCATTGGTGGGTGATATTTTTGTCAGTGAGGGTATTTGCCGCGGCCGGGTATCGAACCCGGGACCTCTCGAGTGAAAGGCAGGTGCCCTACCAACTGTGCTATGGCCGCGTTCAGCAAGAGATGCATTGAAAAGCAAGCACTGGTTACCTTAAAAGGTCTAACTGCGACTTGAAAAGGTTTTGGCTACTGAATGTAACCGTCGAACATTGTAGCGGAGACCAGGGCTACTTGGTTTAAAAATTGCATTTTCTCAGATGCTGATATTGATATTAATTTGGTTTTATCATTTTGATGTTTGACACTCAGTGCGATCATTTTTATACAGCTTGGATGTCATAGTAGGATAATTCGCTGCTTTTCTGCAAAAACCACGTATCTGCAGCTTAAAACAAGCTGCAGATACGAGGTTTTCGCAGAAAAGCGACGATATATTACTGGCAATATAACCATTTTCCGAGACGCAGCCAACTGGCCCAACTCGCCCCGATATCGGGACAAGATGGTCCGGGCTGCGGGTGAAGTTTGTCCGAATTAGGACATTCGACTCACTGCTCAGTGTCTTTGCCCTGCATTTTGTTCTCCTTACTTCACTTCATAAATTATAATGTTAGAGAGAGGATTGGTTCAATAAAGCAGCCCAACAACTAAGGTGATGTAGATATATGCTGATAATCATGACTCATTGTTGTAGAGAATTATCTAAAATCTCAAACGAAAAAGAAAAATGTTGAAAAAACTAACAGATTTATGGTAATCAAACCTCCCCCATACAAAGATGCTTATTGATGTACCGCGTGTAATTAAATCTTTAAACATTTCTTTTCCAAACAATACACATTTAGACTGGTTCAAATTCAAACCTGAAGAAGATAACAATTTCAAGTAAATGAAATAGTACAGTTTTTGCGTTATGGGTAGAAAACATCGTGGGTACCGAAGAAAAGCAATTTCTTCATTTTCCACAATGTTTTCCAAAACCTTATCTTGAAGGGTGCCAAAGAGCGTCAATGCAGGAATTGGTTAAAAAGTGTGAAAAAATGAAGAAAAGCCTGTTTATCACCATTCAAATTTTCATTTTTTGTCTTTTGGAAAAGAATTGATCGCACTTCCCAACTAACCAGGAATTCTCATTGAATGAAATGCACCAAAGTGTCTGATTGTGTAGATAACATTTCAAGTGCACCGCGTCTATTTCAACACTGAAGAAATATTTTCACCCAATTAAGCATGAATGGTCAATACTGAACTAACAAGGTTAAAACGTATTCAAACTTCTTTCTCAAATTACAATGTACCGCATGTTGACTAATATTACCAAGGTATGCAACACGCCCTTAAGGTAGTCTATCCCTATTGAGATTCGTGCGAAGTCGGAATCATTCGGGCGATGTCGAAAATATTCGGCGGTGGAACTTTCCACCGCCGAATATTTACGACCGCGCCCGAATAGGTTCGGGTATGAAACGACGCTGCTCGAAAAAAAATCGATGTTTTAGTTATAAATCTTAAAATGGTCACATTACGGGTATTCTAACTTAATTAAAGGGGGCATACTAGACTTTTCAGGGATAAGACAAAGATAAATGGACAGTCAGAATTTGCATTGTTATATGGTGCATTGCATTATCGAGGACCAAACAGAAAGGAATAATTATATCGCTGACATCAAGTGGTTATATCTATCAAGGTCCAGTTTGCATGAATGTTTCTATGAATAGAAAGCACGGGTGGGAAAAGTTAGAAACATACAGAAATAATACAGATTGTCTTGACCAGTCTGTAAAATATTCCTTAAAAATATTTTACCTGAGTGTATCTAAGTTGAAAATCTAACATGGGTACCTTTAAAATGAACAAATATATAGATGTATGTGGGCGATCAGCTAGAAGCTCGTTTAGGATGTCATGGTATGAGAAATGTCAGGAATTTATGGTAAGGTGCTTCATCCGCCGGGATATGACCATGGCATTCCGGGATATGACCATAGCATTTGAAAACAGCGTTAAATCCCAATAAAATAAAAGTCATTTATTGGGTCTTTGTATTTATTGGACCGTAAAAAGTGACCTAATAGTACGTAGTTATTATCATATCAATCTTTATGAAGGGGGTCATCGTGTTCAATGGACCGAAACGGGTAACATGTTCAATAAACAAAACATTGAATTATCTCATATTGTCGGTGTCATTTTAATACCTCATAACTACAGCTTTAACAAAGCTGTAGTTATGGGGTTTTAGAATTACACCGACGATACACAGTCACACACAGGATTCACCACCACCAACAACACAACCATCATCAAAAACAAAAACAAGAACAACCACAGCAACCGTCGCAGCATAATGAAGGAAATGATTGATAAATCCATAAAGTAGAAAATTCCTTTCCCGCTATTATAGTGTATATCTACATGTATATGTTTGGCTTTAATGCCGCGTGTCAGCTTTCAACTTGGGTCAGTCTAAAATTTTGTATTTTAAAAAAGGGTTAATACCCAAAAATAGAAATCGGGTGCAAGTGAACGCGGATACATAATATTGACCCAAGTCCCGAATATTGACCAAATATAGACCTATCGTTGCATAGGGATGGGGAAAATATTGATTCCATTTCTAGATTCGTGCATAATCATTTAGCCCATAACACAAATTTGTATGCCATAATGTGTGCAAATTATCATTATTAACCCTTTCCCAAACGACAAACTTTTAGGGTGATCCAAATTGAAAGCCGATGCAGACGACAAAATTGATGATAATAAAGGCATGATTTGTTTAAAATATGGCACATAAAATATTGAGACAAAAGGAGAAACTGCTGGTTATCAGCAGTTTCTTCTTTTGTTTCAATGTTTTCCCAAGCCTGTTCTATTGGGGACGTCAAAACCAGGTCTTGTTTGGGAAAGGGTCAAGGCCTTTCTTTAGAAATTTTCGAATTTGGGCAGTATTGGATGCATCATGTGGGAAACAGGCTTTTACTATCAAGCAACTCAAAGATAGTGTTCTACACAGTTTCAATCCCGTCAATGTCAATTTCTTCAGGACACATTCTAAAATCCATTGAGATTAATTTGTTTGCCTAATAAGTATCGGAAAAAGTATTGATGTAAAATGAGTAGCATGTGGCCGAGATTGGATGCTGTCTTGTACTAACATATTGCCAGAGATTTCCAATGCGAAGCTTTTAACCCTTTCCCAAACAAGACCTGCTTTTGACGCCCCTGATAAATTTAGCTTTTGAAAACATTGAGACAAAACAAGAAAATGCTGATAATCAGCATTTTCTCCTTTTGCCTCAATGTTAACATTGAGACAAAACAAGAAAATGCTGATGATCAGCATTTTCTCCTTTTGCCTCAATGTTTTCATAGCAATATTACTAACACTTTTACCTGTGGCAAGATAAATTTTGTCGTCTTCAGCAGCTTTCAAGTTAACCCTTTCCCAAACAGCAAGATTTTTATGGTGTTCCTATTTAAAAGGTGCCACAGACAACAGAATGAATGGTGATCACATTTATATGAATAGGATTTATGTAAAATATAGCTAAGGAAAAAAAAGAAGTACGAGAAGAAAATGCTGATTATCAGCATTTTCTTCTTTTGCTTCAATATTTTCTCAAGCATTTCCTGTTAAGAACTGATAAGTAAATCTTGTTCAGGAAGGGGTTAAATTGTCAGCTTTCTCATAACTTGCTCACTTCCCGTCTTGATGGACGTGCAACATCATTCAGTAACCTGCAAACTTTCCCTTTGCCAGACAACACAATTTTAGATTGGTCCAAATTCAAAAATGCTGTTGCAGCAGACGATTTCCTTATTTTACAGGATAAAATTTTGGAAAAATCCAAATTAGCCCCACCCCCAATATTTAGACACAGGGTTTGAGCCCATCCAATATAAAATTGCTTCATATGGGCCTGGTCAGAGAGATTCGCAAACTCCAAACGGCGCTTTAACCCTTTCCAATACGACAAAATTTAGGGTGATCCACTTCAAAAACTGCCACAAATGTCAAAATGGAAGCAATTAAACATAGAATATGTATTAAATATGGCATAGAAAATATTGAGACAAAAGGAGAAACTGCTGGTTATCAGCAGTTTCTTCTTTTGTTTCAATGTTTTCCCAGGCCTTTTCTATTAGTCGTCAAAACCAGGTCTTGTTTGGGAAAGGGTTAAGTATGTAGGCCTACCTCATCATGATTCAGGGGAGATAACTGCGATTGAGATTGAGCGAACTGTAGCTTCAATGACCTTGATGTTACATAATGGAAGGCTATTTTTATCAACCGGCTAAAAATAGACCTGACCGTGTCACCCATCGATTATTTACGTTATACCAGCCAATGAGAACCCTCCGATATCTATTCTTTCCCTTTTCCCAATCAGGACTTGCTTTTTACGTACGCCTAAAGACAGTCTTAGAAAACGACAAGAGTAGGTAATAAAATGCGGGTCATCAGAGCTTCTTCTTTTCTCTCAATGAAGAACTTTTCTGTATACTTCACATTATAAAATTGTACCATTTTCGTCCTATGCAGTAACGATGACATAAAATTTTTAGAACAGTCTTAACAATTCGCCGTTTGGGAAAAGGGATATCAAATCTAGGTCATACTAGTATTGTGCAGACGAAGGTTCGTGGTGTAGTTTGACAGACGACAAAAATGCCTGAACACGAGATAAAAGTTGTGTCTGGAATAACAGACGAGGCACATCCGGAGATTTTTAATCTTCAGGCGATGCCGCCACAACCAAAAGAGAAGAAACCAGGACAGTTACCGGAGCACATGATCAGGAAATTCTTTGAAGACGTGAGTAGATCTTCTGTGTTTGTTTATTGTATGAATACAGTACTGTCAGTAGAAGATTTTATTCAGAGCTGCAGATAGAAGAGGAAAATTACCTTTTGTAACGAAGTAAACAATTGTTTATCGAACCGTATGCTGTGAGTACGGGTCCATTGAAATCCTCTCGATGGGACGATTCAAATGAGTATCCACAACATAGGGTTTAGATTTTAATAAACAAATTAAGAGTGTCTTTATCCCCTCTATGTGATCTATTGCCCTGTTTCATATTTGTACGCATAATTCGCTCAAATATTACTTTTCATATGCATGAATAGATGTAGAGCAGACTTGTTTACGCTTTTTGACAAATCAAAATCCCCCCTCTCTTCCCCTCCCCCTCTCCCATTCCCCATACACAAGCATCAAACATAATGTTTATGCAAACGATTAAACACGTTGTTGGACAAAGTAAGAAATTGCTGAAAATGGGCAATTTCTTCTATGTCCATGATGTTGTGTATTAGTCTTTTTCTTTAGATGGAAAACCACTAATCCGAGTCTTCTCTGATGCAAATACGCTCTTTGACATTTTGATTTTTCGCTATTTACATCAGAGAGCGTTGCTCTTTGAAAAAATCAAGAAGTTCGCAACAAATTGTTGCGCATCGTTCACCGTCCGATCTTAAACGCTATCGTTAAAACCCCTGATGATATCGATAAATGAACCATCTATTGTTATGGCTGCTGAAAAAATTACGACCAAAAAGTATTTCTAAAAGGTTAATAGGCAATGTTTTGCAACAACCCTCACCTGAGCAGCCTTTGTTTACCTTGACCTTCCATTCAAAACCAAAGGTTATACTCTTCCAGCAGGCCGATTTGAAATGAAATCTTTGGTCAGGTATGACAAAAAATGATTTATTGATCTATACCCTACAGTGTTTTACCGAGTGATTCGATATGATACACAAAAACAAAGCTTCAAGTTACTTGTAACGTTGCCGAACTTTCCGCTGTTTTCAAAGAGCAACGCTCTCTGATGTAAATAGCGAAAAATCAAAATATCAAAGAGCGTATTTACATCAGAGAAGACTCGGATTAGAAAACCACAAGCTACAGTATTTCGATTTTGTGACATATTTGAGGACATTAAGTCTTTGCGGAAACGTGTGAAAGTTAAGAGTAATTGCATTGATTAGCTTGAAGTTGAAGAAAGCCCACTACATCTATTTGTCCATTACCAGACGACAAGATCTTAGACTGAACCAAATTCAAAGGTGTTGCAGACGACAATATCAAGTGCGTGGAATTATATTTTTGTGATGAAAATATTGTGGGAAATGAAGAAATTGCTTGTTACAAGCACTTTCAAAATTTCTCATAATTTTTCCAAAACCTTTATTTTTTATGTCAAAAGGCGTCACTGATTTGGAATGGGTTAGGCTTGGCGGAACAGTCGAACATTGGAAAAAGTTGATATACATACATTTGTCTGTCCGTGCAGGCTATTATTCTATCATAAAAAGTTAAACCACTGGGCTATCTGTTTCAGTGAACATTTTATCTTTATTTGACCTTAAACTTTAAGCAGTTGTCTCATGTATTGCCTTAATCTCGGCAATGATTGTTGAAAATGTTCGCGTTTTCGGACGACTGTACCCTACAGACAAAGGTTATATGAACAAAATTATGGTCTGTCAAATGTAGAGGTAAATCGAGCGTCAAATTGATACGCTCCATGATAAATGAACATCTACGTACTATAGTCCAGTCACGATATTATGACGCATGTTTTCAAATTTTGTCCATATAAACAACACAATACTGTACTCCCAATAACTGTTATCAAATATATGTGGAAAGATTCGAATCCATTTTCCTCTTTTCTCTGAAAAACAAAAATGTAGTATCCAAAATAATCCTCTATCTTAAAAGTATGTTTTCAAACAAGGGATTGCTTGTAAAGATATTCAAACGACAGGGGCATAAGTTTTTCCTATAGATCTCTATAATATATTGTAAATATTTAAAGTTTCAAACTGAATTGTTTGGTTGTTGGTGTACAATAACAATGACTTGAGATATATGACTTTTGAATGACCCAGACCCCAGTGGAAGTCAATTTTCTTAACCAAATAATTTTGTTCAGACGTTACACACCCCTAATATTTCGAAACCATTAAAGTGACATTTCACATTTATTTAATTTTTCAAAAGATTGTCTTGATGCAAAGATTGTTTATTCTAATGCGTAGAAATGCTATCAGTTTTTTGAAGTTGTTATTTATAAGCGAAAAATTCGCCTTCAAAGTTGAGACAGAAATGACAAATTCTATATAAATCTGAACTGTTGTCCACAACAATTTGTTTAATTTTAGCAAAAAAATATATATTTCTCGTAAACGGCTCATTATTTTGGCTTGAAATTTTCAGAATTTTCATAAGAAAGCATGCTCTTTCAGATTGAATACATGTGAAATTTAGGTAAAAATAATAGTGAAATGTCACTTTAATGGTTAAAGTATTGGACTGCATTGAGGGGATTTGAGGCAAAATAAGAATATGCTGATAATCTGCATTTTCTTCTTTTGTCTCAATATGTGCATATAGCACATACATCCTACCCTTTCCAACAAGTTACAACTTTCAGCAGCTTTCAAATAGCAATGAATTTTGTGCTAAAAATAGATTCGGTTTAATGTTATGTTTTGATAGCCTAACCCGTCGGTGTTGTTATAAAATCTCGTACCTACGGCTTGAATCAAGCCGTAGTTACGAGATTTTATTACAACACCCACGAAATACTGTTTGTTCGTCCGAGATTACGTCACTGTTTACTTGATAAAATCGTTCCCTATTGGACCATCCTAAAATTGTGTCGTTGGGAATTAGTTAATACATGTATAACCAAATGATCACACGTTGTTTTGAATTTCAGGGCTTTGTGATAGTAAAAGATTTCTTCGACAAGAAAGATTTAGACCGATGTCGGGAGGCAGTTAACGAACTTGTAGATCAACTAGCAAACAAACTGTTTGAAGCGGGTAAAATAAAGGGTAAGTTTATTGCAACACATCACTGCTTTTCAACAACAAAAAATCTGCGTCAATTTTGAAGCGGTTTGTTGCATACACCCCGCCTTACTGAACTCTTTTCTCGGATATATGACTTACCGGACACGTTTTACTTTCCGAAAAAAATGATCCCAACGACAGAAAATTCAAACCGTTTTTCTTGTCGATTGGGATCAATATTTGGGAAAAGTACAATGACTTTCCAAATGAGAAAATATATCTGAGGAAAGAGCCCAGTAAGTCAGGGTACATGCAACAAACCGCTTGAAAATTGAAGCAGAATTTTTTGTTTTTGAAAAGCAGTGATATAAGAAATAAGAAAGATATTGCACCGTCCCAAATTCGTACCTGAATCGGAGCTAATTTGACCATAGTTGTTATAATTTCGCTTTCTGATTGGTTTGGGCAATATTTTTGGAAAAGTACCAAGACTTTTCCATTAAGTCATACATCCGATGAAAGAGCTGAATATGACAGGGCACGTGCAGCGGGTACATGCACATTTTGAAAATTGATGCTGAAATAAGATAGTTATTTCAAAATATCTTACCAGAATCGATGTTATTTTGTCCGTAGTCGTTATCCATCCCATAATGCACAATCTCCACCGTGAACAATTATCAACCGTATCTTGTCTGTCGACTGATATGTTTATCTCAAACTTAGATAGCGACCTTGAACTTCAAATTAACCCTTTCCCAAACAGCAAAATTTTAGGGTGATCTAATTTCAAAGCTGCTGCAGACAACAAAATGAATGTTGATAACGATAAGATTTGTGTATAATATAGCTCAGAAAATATTGAGACAAAAGGAGAAAGTGCTGGTTATCAACAGTTTCTTCTTTTGTTTCAATGTTTTCCCAGGCCTTCTTTTCTGTTAGGGACGTCAAAACCAGGTCTTATTAGGGAAAGGGTTAAGTGAAATTCGAACTAATTTTAAAAGTAATTTTTATGGACATCCACTTTATGAAATTGTTTTGTGCAATTGTTCGATGTTAAATTGAAATTATGCACTTCTTGAATTGAAAATTGACGATGAGTGTATCCTACTTTAGTTGATAAGCTTGGGCTACTATCATTAACCTTTTTTCTCTTTACTTTTTAATTGTTTGTTTAAAAGGAACAACATAAAAACGGAATTATCCTGTTTGAATTAAAAGCATTCCACCTAACAAACTCTTTTTGCAGCTTTGACGTCGAGATTTCCGTTGTCACGCATGACGACGAAATTACAGGCGAAATTGCACGATGTGTTCATCATATCGTCGCTTTTCAACGAAATCCTCGTAACTGCAGCTTGTTTAAGCTGCAGTTACGAGGTTTTTGTTGAAAAGCAACGATATAGTGATTGACGGAATGATTTGATGACGTTTTTATATCACGTTTCAGATTTATACAAACAGTACGGATTCTTCGAGCGACTGATCCACATCGAAAGCGACTTCCCTGGTGCTAACATTATATTACATAAATACGGCAAATTACCACCGGTAAGTGTCTAGCTTTTGTTCATCGTCGGTGTTATTGCAAAATCTCTTAAAGTGACATTTCAGAATTTTTTCTCGTAAATTTCACTTTTAGTTTTATCTTAAAGAGCATATTTCCTCATGAAAATTCTGAAAATTCCAAGTCAAAATATTGCGCCGTTTACGAGAAAAATGTATTTTTGCATTAAAATTAAACAAATTGTTGTCCACAACAGTTCAGATGTATATAGAATTTTTCGTTTCTTTCTCAACTTTAAAGGCGTGTTTATCGCTTATTATCAACAATTTCAAAAAAACTGATAGCATTTATTCCCATTAGAACAACCAATCTTCGCATCAAGACATACTTTAAAAAATTGAAAAGGGGATTAAATGTCCCTTTAACTTCAGCTTTGATCAAGCTGGGGTTACACGGTTTTGCAAAAACGCCGACGCGTTGATGCAAAATTTCTGAGTGGCCAAACTGAGAGTAACACTGACGATATGAAATCTGGCGCAGACAACACAATTGACATCAATATAGACGGGATTTATGACGGAAATAGCACAGAAAATATTGTGACAAAACGAGACAATTATCAGCATTTTCTTCTTGTGTCTCTTGTTCCTCGGACAATTTCTGTTTGGGGTGTCAGAACCAGGGCTTGTTTTGGAAAATGTTAAATTCTCGAATTTCATCCGTAGACGGATCTGTCTA